>JACDOX010000094.1:2841166-2906037 GCA_014549065.1 Cardinalis cardinalis
CCGGACCGGTGACTCGCCATGGAAGCGATAACCAAGGTCGTATCTTCTTTGCATATAGCTAAAGGAATTAGATGTGAGCTCAAATACTTTATCCTCGACACTGATATAGGGGTCTTTGCTTTGGGATATATATTCTCTAAATATCAAAAGCAGAAAATACATTATAAGTAGAGAAGACAAGAAGAAAGAGGGAAAGAAAAGAAGAAAAGGGACCTAAGGTAACCTAACAGTAAATGAACATTTAAAATGTAAAGCCAGAACTAAAGTCAAGTCAGAGAATCACAGAATGGGTCGGGTTGGAAGGGGCTTTAGTGGATCATCTGACCCACCCTCCCTGCTCAAGCAGAGCCATCCCAGAGCACAGGGCACAGGATTGTGTCCAGGTGGTTCTGGAAAATCTCCTGTGAGGGATGCTGCACACCCTGTCTGACCCACCCGTTCCAGCACTTGATCAATGAACAGGAAAGTTCTGCCTCATGTTCATTGTGAAATTTCTGGGCTTTCTCCTCTTGCCCTGTTGCTGGGTACCTCTAAGCAGAGCCTGGCTGCATCCTCTTGACAACCTCCAGTCAGGCATGGACAGACATTGATGAGGTTCCSTCTCAGGTGTCTCTTCTTCAGGCTGAACAGCCCAGCTCCTCAGCCTCTCATCCCATGAGAGATACTCCAGACCCTCAATCAACTTTGTTGCCCTCCATTGGATCTGCTCCAGGAGCTCCATGTCTCTCTTTGACTGAGAAACCCAGAACTGGACACAGCACTCCAGATATGGCCACACCAGGGCTGAGCAGAGGGTCAGGACCATCTCCCTTGTCCTGTTGGCAATGCTCTTCTTGATGCATTCCAGGATGCATTTGGTCTTTGTCCCCAGGGCTCTGCTGGCTCGTGGWCAGCTTGGTGTCCACCAGGACCCTGCATTTTCCTCTGGGTTTCAGGAAGTTCCTCTCTGCTGGTGATTCCAGCCTGTCACAGACCTTCTGAAGGGCTGCACACCCCTCTGGGGTATCAGCCACTCCTCCCAGCTTTGTGCCTTCCAGCTCCCTGTGCCCTCTATCACAAATCATTTCTCTGTCATTTCTATCTGAAATCCCTGTTTTAACTCTTTATAAGTTATCACTGTTCAGAAGAAAAAAATTAGAGGGAAGGAAGCTCATTAATAAAAAATGAGGAGATGAAATCAGCTTTTTTAAACAAAATTGCTGAATTACCAAATCTGTTTTAAACTTGATCATCTAATTAGATATGTGAAGGAGGAAAAAAAAGTTACAAGAGAAGTATAAAGAATTAACTTGGGAGTATCTCTGATAGAAAAATACAATAAACTAACAGTCTGATTTTTTTTAACATACAATATATACATCAAGCATTTTTTGCACAAATAGGCAGCAGAGATATAGGTAATGCACTTTATGAAACAATAGTGGCTAACTGTTAAAAATAAGAAAAAATTAATGTGACACTGTGAGGACTTCCCTTCCCCAAGAGAAACATGCTGAAAAATTAGGGTAATTCTCATTTATCACTTCCCACGTTTAATCTCTGTGGAAATGGAGATACAATAATCCTGAAATAACTAAAGGAAGCATAAAAATATTTTAAGTAATGTCATAAATTAACAGTTATGAAAAAAAAAAGAATAAAATATAGTCTGCGTCAACATAGAAGAACCTAATTAAAAAAGCCCTTAAAACTCACAGGAAAACTTACTAATGATGAAATCCAGCAAAGCTTTTCCAGGCCAGTGTGGCAGTGGGTCTGGTTTCCTGAAAAGCAGGTTACTGACAAGTGACAAAGGTATTTTACCTGTAATACTTTGCCCCTGAGGCTTCAAAGTGTGGAAGATGCAGCTTATTGTCCCCTTACAATATCAGGAATATCAAAACAAAAATAGTAAGAGGTTTTTATTGTCATGTTTGATGAAATAGGCTTTGGCATAGCATGCTACTTCAGCATTTATTATTTATGTGATTTTTATCGTGTCAGGCTTAATCTGCAGTATGGCTAATCTTTAATGGATTTAATGCTGCCTGTGAGTTGCTGAGAATGCTCTGTAAGAAGAAGAAAATATGTTGCTGTTGTTACTTCCCTCTGTAGGATAGCTTTTAAGTATTCCAATGAGTACAGCTCAAGGACTATGTTACAATCAGGTTGAGGATGGTTGCTCCTGTTGTCACTTGGATGCCCTGGACATCCAGTCAGACCAGATTAGGGATGAATTGAAATAATTTTTAATTGCCTTCTCCATCAGACCACAGTACAACTCACAGGGAGAAGTCCCTGTTGCAGTCCACTGCAGGTGGTGCACAGGGTTTGTCTGCATTGTTGCTCTGTAAATGATCTCAGAGAAAAGAGAAGCAGTCATTGTGTTTTCCACCTGTCTGCTGAAAGTTTTGGCAAGGGGAGGCTGGGCTGGAAGTTTTGTCTTTCAGCAGTGGGCCCCCTTTATCCTGGAAGATTGGCCTGGTGCCTTCCCCAGGCTGAGCAGCCCCAGCCTGTGTCCGTGGGAGAGATGTTCCAAAACGCTGATTTTTCTGTGGCTCTCCTCTGGACTCACTCCAACAGGTCCACAGCCCTATATTGGATGCCCCAGAGCTGAATGCAGGTCTCTAAGACTCCTAATTTGCATGTGGATTGGAATATATTCTGACACTATGTATTTTGCTTGCAGGCAAGAGTTAAAATTAGCTATTGAAAGTTCATTACGTAAGTGTACTTAGAAGAAAGGAAAGTGAGTGTTTTATTTCTCTGTTTGGAAAATATCAGTACTTGTGCTAAGTAACAATTGTTAACCTAACTTCTGTAGATAGCTATGTAGGATTTCCTTTTGATAAATCCCATTTTTACATGGCTATTAACTGCATTGACTGTAATGGAGGTTTTGCCAGAAACAGTTGATTTTGCTAAAGCCAGATTTTGACATATTTGCCTCAGCTGCATAATTTTAACCATCAAGCTAACAATGCCAGCCTTTGCTAAGCCTCTACTCAAATAACCAGCAAATTCGCTTGAATAATTTTGTTTGCCTTATTTTTCCCTTTTTTTTTTTTTCTAACTGAATACCTGCTGCTGAAATCCAGGCTACTGCATGTCCTGAGGCTGTGAGCAGCAGTCTTTGGCTGCAGTTGGAATCATTGGAACCTCACAATTCAGGTTTGTTTTGTTGGTGTTTTTGTTTGTTTGTTTTTTGTGGGTTTTGTTTTACATTTTTGGGGTATTTTTCCGCGTTCTATTTTGCATGATACTTTAAGCTCCAGGTACAATGATTGACTGTAGCTTGTCCTCAATAGCTGTATATCCATTGTGAGACTGAACTCTGTGAGGAAAAACCCAATACCTGAACAAACAAGCGAAGTATTTTTCATGCATTAAATTGCTGTTTTTAAATAAGAAATAAGCAAAATCTCTGAATTCTAATGAAGTAATAACAGATTTCCTTTCTTTTAGAAGTGAGAGAAGATATACATAAAAAGAGGAGAATAGCTACCTGCCTGATGCTTTTTCTTCCTTTAGGGCAGAGGGATGCTGGGTTTAATGTCCATAGGAGCACAAGTATAACTTAGAGAGTTTGTGTACCAGCTTTGTTCTGCATTTTTCATAAAGATAAATACCTTTATGCCCTGCACTTGAAGCAAGGGAGAAGGAGAGAGGCATGATTTAAGATGATTATGAACAGCAAACTATCATTTAGAGAGCCATTATTCTAAGCCTTAGCCCTCAAGTGCCTCGCTGGAAAGTGCAACTTATATAAAATTTGTCTGAATGACTTGGTTATTCCTATGACCCATTCTAAGACCAAGTAAACATCCATATATCTATAATATTGCGCTTTTTTTGTCATTTTGTTTTAAATCTGCTGCTGGTTAGATTGAGTAGGGTACTGCTACGAAGAAAGTTATTTTTTAGCTGAAAAAATATGTACAAACTAGACAGTCAAAGCCATATTTACTTCTGTGTATTTAACAAATCTCAGTGGCTTTTTCTTCCAACATGTTCCTCATCCCTTGAACCCGTACAAACTTGAGTAGCCAAGTGCCCAATATCTGTTGGGGGAGAAAAAAGGGTTTTGCAGCTCTGGAACATTTCAAACAGTGGAAAAAACCCAGCAACATCCTAATCCAGTATTTACTTGCTGATCTTTGGATTTTAATGTGGCTTTCACTATCTTTTTTTTTGGCTTTTAGTTCTTCCTTTTCTGACTCTTCTCACTGGAGAAATAGTGAACATTTACTCCTCAGCCGGCCCATGCTGTAGACCAGCTCTTAGAGGTGTTTTGTAGCAACCACATTTAATATCTCCAACATCTGTTTCTGGATGGAGAATTGGTATTTTGCAAAAATCAACTTATGCTTAAAGTAACTTCTGCTTAAATGATCGGTGGATTTTATCCAGAAATACAAATATCAGGAATTTTGGAGCAACTGAAATCAGAGCAGAAATATTCATCTCATTAGAACCAGGATTCTTTAGAGAACTGTGTCTGTTCCTTAAAAGTGTGGGGAAAAGAATGGAAATATAACAGGCCTTCCTTCAACACTGTCAGGACTAGGGAAAGGAGAATCTAAACACAATTTTTTCTCTTTTTGCATTTAGAAGGTAGCAGAAAGAAGCTCTGCCTTTCATGACCATATTAACATAATGTAGGTGAATTAGCCAAAGTGATTGATCTAAGGAAGTGCTACACAACTCAACCAGGAACTCAACTCTGCCTAATGAAGTGTCAATATGCCTCAAATAGTCCCTCAAATGATTTAAAGGAATTGTCAGATTTAGTCAAAGAAGACTCCAATGATTTATGGTATTGTATAAAGCTCTTAATCATTTAACTATAGGAGTGCTTGAAATCACTCATCATTTTTTCAGCCACTTATCCTGATGCATATACTAATGTCTAATTTGCTAATTAGAGGAGGAAGATTGCAGTGCTTTGACAGACAAGGCCAAAAATGGATTCTACCCATAAAAGAAGTCACAAAGGTAACAAAGACAATTTGCAAAGGAGGAAATAAAGCATAAATAAAGCAATCCGTTGAAAGACTGGAAATCTGCAGTTACATAATTTACTGTAAAAGATTAAAATTAATGCAGAATCATGGTAAACGCATACAAAGCCAGAGGAAAATCCTATCAGGCTACAAAAAATCTTCATACAAGTTCCTTTCCACAGCAGTTTTAATAGGTTCACTTGTTAAACAATCTTCAAAAAATTGTCCTCATTATATAATCTGTTTTAAGAGGGAATACTAGGAATTCCTTACTCATTACTTCAGAGTGGTGTTAAAACAAAGGACAAGACATCATGAAAGACTACCAGAGGAACTGTTATTACAGCAGGAAGATAAAGAAAGAGAAAAGTGATGAAGCATTTGAACAGCCTCAGTTTTGTAAGGAATCTGACAAATCAGAGGTACAATTCATTTAATGGAGATCATGTGACTATGTTAATTTTGCAAGAGTCCACAGGCTCTGACAGACATGCTTCTATAATTGCAGAAGGAGCCACAGCTTTGCATTTCTAATGTTCTTTTGTCACATGTCATATGATGAAACATAAACTTCATGGTGTTAGCAGCCCGGATAGAGATCATGGCTAAATAGCAGAGGAAGTATGTGAAAATCAGAATGTAAAATTTGGTATATTAACATTAGTATTTATCCTATGAGATTAGCTTCAAAATAAATTCAAACACCATAATGTAGGAAAACTTAAATTACAACGAATTACAATATAGATAGTATATCACATTAATTTTAATATGTTGAAATTGTAATCAGAAATAATTGGACTTTCAGTAGAAAAGTAAATGAAGTTGCTGAAGCAAAAGGAAATTAACATTGATTGCAAGTGGAATAAACTGTGCAGATTTGGAAGGTTCTGATTTATTGAGGTGGGAACTACTTCTAAGGCCATTAACATAAAGATTTAATTAATGTGTCATTATTTTTGCCAGATAGTGCAAGGAGTTAGAAGCCATTAAAAATATAATTTCATTTTGATAGGGAGAATCAATGTGAAAATTGCAGGAGAAGCAATCTCAGATTACCAGACTGGACATTAATAAACTTAGCTATTGAAAACCATGAAGAAACAACAAAAGTTCCTAACAAGCATCACCATTTCAAACATGAAAAGCTGTTCTCTTTAACATTCTAATGAAATCTTTGTCTCTTGGAGAAAGTAACATGTCTAAGAAATATGTTTCTTACCTATTTGTCTGGTTCTGTGCTTCTCATTCTCTCAAATACCTGCCCTTTGAGCAGTATTCAAAATGCTCTATGACTGCTACTTTCATGTTTCATCCTCTATCTGTGCTCTGCCTAGTTTGTAACATGATTCAGAGAGCATTAAATAAACTTAAAGCATCTCTGCATAAAATGATACTGCCCTAAAAGCAACCCACTGCTTTTGTAAAAGTGACCATATGTGGATGATGTATTGGGGTAAATCTGTGCTACTTTACTACACCAGTACAGATTAATATTCTGTGAACTAGACAAGGATGAAAAAGTCTTACTGGATAAGGACTCTCAAATATAGGTTAATTCCTGACTTGGAAAACTATTCTGTTGATGACTCAGTGAAAGGGGAATTCTACCTCTGCTGATTGAAGACCTCAAGGATAAAATCCATTCATGATTTTGTAGCTCTCAAACTGTTTCTGAGGACTCTGTAAGCAGCTAGATAAATAGGAAGAGAAAGATTGATTTTTCTCTATTTATATTCTGTAGACACAAACATGAAGAAAATTCTTACCCTCTCTGCTTTCCCACTAGCTTGAAAATACCAGAGATTTTGTAAACTACACTCTTGCCTTGAGTGGAGAGTTCTGTGTCACAAGGCTCCCATCCCCTGGTGAATTCTGAATGATCCTTTTGTCATGTATGAATCCTTTAGAAGATAAACCAATCATTCTCTTTCTATTATCTAACCCTTTCTGCGGTAAGTGGTGTCTTTTAATTCACTCAATACTGAAAGAGAATGTGCATTATATGGTACTGAAACATTTTGAGACTGAGTTTGTAAATGAGATGTGAAGGGCCTTCTCCTCACTCCTGATGTCTCTGTTCTGAGCACATTGGCAGTAGAACAGTGCAGCCTCTTTTCTTTCACCACTAGAAAGGGAGTAGCCCTTTCCTGTGGGGCTTCCTGGGTAAGAATTCAGAAATTGAAGCAGTCTGTCATGTTGTCCACTGGATTCCCCAGATGCCTAAGTGAGACATATTTGAAAACAAATTTCTTTGTCAGATGAAAAGAAATCCTGTCTTGAAGTGCTGCTGCTCTTGAAGGGAGCTCTAAACTTCTAGAAGCTGTCATTTTGCAGTGTTCATTATCAGCCTCATTGCTATTCAACAGACAGTTTGGGACAGGAAAAGGAAAGCTGAGGCTCTGTAAGAGCAGGCAATTCACTGCATTGTGCACGGATCCTCTTCTCTGTGTATAACTTTATCAGCAGTGTAAGGAAAGCTGCTGAGTATAGCCATGTCATTGCAAATGCTCAGGCCTTTCAAGTGTATTTTATCAGATGGTCTCTGTCTCAGGGCACAAAGAGCATATGTTATGATTACTCAAAATATTTCTTTTCATCCAAACAGTAAAAAAAAAAACCAAACCTAAACAAAACCAAAAAACACCCCCAAAAAAGTAAAGCCACCAAATGAATGAAAGATGTTCTTAACTTGCCAGCCAGAAAAAAAGCATTTTAGTTCTTTCTTCTCCGTTCAGTTTTTGTGTCTGTTTACCACAATGCTTAAGTTACCTAAACCTAGATATCTCCTGTTTTCTCTCACTTTATTATTGTAGCCAAAAACAATATATATAGAAAGAAGTACTTCAAATATAAGTCCTGTAACTGGAGCTCTCCTAAATAGTATCAAAAAATCTTCTGTGATGTAGTTTTTATTTATTTTGAAGTTTCGTCCTTTCTGCATTGTAAAGTTGTGGTTTCTCTATTTCCCTCCTTTAGCATCCTAAAATCAGTGGTGAAATGGAAGAGTAGTGGATTAAAACATAATAAACAACTTGATATTTATAGAATATATATTTTTAAAATTCATAATTTAACCGTAGTTGTTTGATTATTGCACTAGTTCCATGGAGTCTTATGGAAAAAAGCATTTGAGGTTCTATTAGGTTCAATATGGTAACAATCCACTATTGAGGCTCTTTAAGAGTTTCATCAACACATGCAGCTTAGGAGTTGCAATTGGCTTCTGTTCACAGTCAGTCAGAGCCAAGAAACAAAGGATTCTGAGGTGGCCAGGGAATTGTTAGAGCAACTTGACCTGGCTTTTGTACCAGTGAAGTTCAGGATGTGTCCAGTGTTACAGAATGGCAACTGTCTGAGGTGCCCCTTTACTGACTGCATTTACAGTGGAGCCAAATGGGTTATGGGGGTATTTCAGGTGGAATTCATGCCCTTACCCCAGAGTACAGCTGAGGTGGAGACACCAATATCTGAAGGTAATTGCTCAGCTACAGCAGCCAAATGCCACCGACATACCAAATTGTTGATTTATGTCACACAAAGACAGCATGGAAAGCAAGCACCTGGGTCAAGTGTGCTTTTTCAGTTTTTTTCCTTTACTGTCTTCCTGGGTTCAGTCACAAGAAATGATACAGAGCCAGCCTGAAGAGTGGAACTGAATGTTTGTGGGAAGATTGTCAATTTTAAAGCAGACTCAGGTGTAGATGTAATAGCCATATAAGAAAAGAAGTTTCACTCCCCTCACAGCTGAACCAACTGTGGCTACTCCAGATAGTCCTAGAGGCAGCAAAAACACAAAGAGGAAGGGCTATGTCTTAATTTAATACTTGGAGTCGAGATATATTTTTATATATTTATATTTATATATTAATATTTATATTTTCCTTCATCAGAACACTTACTATTCTCTTGATGAAGAGAATGAAAGAAAAAATTTAAAAGGGTGTGTTGGACTCATCTATTATGTACACACTGTCAATGTTTATAACATTGAAACTCTGAAYTTCGAAGAATTTTCTTTCTCACACTTTTCGAATAGCTTCCAGTGTAACACAGTGTTGGACCAGCTACGCTCAGCATCTTGTATGATCAGACCCTGATGTGTCAGGAAACTGGAAATGTGTAACAGAGTTGTTCTGTGTTAGAAGCACGGTATCATCTGCTGTTGCATTGTGAGGAAGAATGTAAAAACCCAGACATGTGAGAACCTCAAAAAACTCTTCAGAAGGTGGGAAAAAAACATTTTATAACTTTCTAACTGTGGAATAGAAGATATTCTCTTGAAGCAGAGGTAAGGATAGTCTAGCTACCTTCCTAACAAATCAGCRCCCTTGTCATCCTCTAATAAGCCTTGAGGCATGGCCATTGAGATGTTCCTCAGTCTGTCCCAAGGATTTAATTGATTGCTGAGGAGGTACTACAGTGACTTGGTGTTATGCTGTTCTGCTCATCAAACCTGTCAGGACAGGTCTTGAAAGGTAAGGGTAGATAAAATTCTCAGTTGTTATCTGTTGTGACTAATGCATTCATTTAAAAAAAACTAGTATTTTAATCCAATCTTCTTCATTTTTAAAAAAAAGTAACTGTCTACAAGTTAAAAAACTAAAAGCTATGAAGCCACAGTAGGTTCTTTGTGTTTCTCTTATGCATAAGATAAAATTTTTGCCACATGGAGAACATAAAGCTATGTACTTTAACTCTCGAGCATTTTCATATTTAGAGGATAGAGTGATCATCTGATTAATGCCTTAGCATCACATAACATGAATGTATGTTCTAAGACTTCAGACAGTGTTGGTTATTCTTTCCTTTCATATATGGAATATTAAACACTCAACTTCTTCCTGATGTTCCTTCAACTATAAACAATGCTACTTTTAATTAAGACAGCATATTAAGGATAAAACTGAGGATGTAGAGATCAGGTACGATTTCCCTTCTATAGTTATCTTCCAGGCATCATTACTAGGATTTTGTGAGGAAAGAATTAAATAGAAAGTAGGGTTTAGTTTTATTATGAATGTGAATCACATCATTAGGAGATAATACTATATTATTTTTCTGAATTGACAATGAACATGATCATCTTAACAGGCTCCTTTTGATGCAGTATTTAAAATGATAAGTGAAGGATGTGTTAGGAATAAAATAGAACCACAGGTGGTGTTTTGGCTTCCCTGTCCCACACTTGAAATACTGAGAATAAATTAATGGATAAAGTATTCTACCTGAAGTTTGGAGAGATTTTATTAATTGCTAAAATATTTAATTTCCTGGTTTGAGTCTGAATTAGTAACTGCAAGTCAGAACTCAAATATTTCAAAACAGCAAGGTTTCAAGTTAAATGTTAACCTTTGTTTAATCATGAGTTTGCTTCGAAGCAGTGATAACGCTGAGACAGGCTGCGAAGTCTTTAAAATTCCAGCATAAATGAATAGATTTAATGAACGCTTTTCTCTGGTTTATTGAGGACATGTTTTCAGGCTCAGGGTTCCCTTTATGTTTGACACGTACAGGGCTGCATCCCTTGCAGAGCACAAGCGGGTGGGTGTTGCTCGCGCAGCCGCGGCCTCGCCGCGGTGGGGAAGGTCTCAGCCCCAGCGGGGCTCTGCTTGTTTGACAAAGCCACCTCCATGGGCTCCTCCTGAAAGGCTGGAGCTAATTTTAAAAGTCAGACAAATGGCAGGCAGGGGAGCACGCTGTCCTCCCCGCTGGGCGATTGTGGCAGCGATCCACGAGGAGAACAGGTGACTTGGCTGAGGCTGGAAGGAAAATATGTGGCAGTGCCGATCACTGGCATGAGAGCCATGCAATGCATCAGCTGCAAAAGCGTCAGTGCTGTGTTTCTGTGGTCTTTGCCTTTGACTGCAAACTATCTGCCTGTCTCCTGCTAGGGCTGAAAGATGGGGATTCTTGCCTTCTGCAGGAATTAGTGCCAGCTGAGCTCAGAGCAGTGGCTGGCATTGCCTTCCACATGAACTGTCAGCACAGAGTGGAGATCTAACTGATCACCTCCTTAAAAAAAACATGGTGATCAAAGACCCTGTAACACCCAAGTCCTGATTCAGAATTTCTTGTTTGGGAGCTAAAGAGTTGACACTATGCCAGTAGTTTGACAAGACTAGGTCTCATTAAAGTGATTATTGTCATGTAATGATTAGGGTCAATTACATTTTCAGGCACTCTGAGGTGTCTAGCTGCTGCTTGGATATAGAAAAACTTATATAAAGCTAAGCCTTGTTTAAGGAAAAAGTCGAGTTCAAAGCAGCATATAGAGGAATAAAAAGGGCATTTATGCAAGAGGCAGTAAATTACAAGAGCTGCAAAGATGTGAAGATAGATGAAAATGAGTATGTGAATTGCTTCTGAAAAAACATTAAGGTATGGTAGCATCTATATCAATTGTAACAACATAATTTAGGTTTTCAAAATTCCATTCACATTTATTTTTATCTAGTTGTATTTCTTTTTCTAGTATGAAATATGCAATGTTTTTTTTTACCAACTGTTCCTGTAATAAGACATTTGCCATGGCATTACAAGATAATAATAGCTTTCTCTGACAATGTATCTCTCTCACTCTCCATGTTTTCTGGGTGTTTTATTTGCCCTTTAATATTTTTGGCAGATGGGTTGAGATCAGAGTAGTGAGTCTGCATAATTCAAATGAGAAGGTCATGTCCTGCTTCCCCAGAGGGGAATCCCCAGAGGGATTGTCCAGCTTGAATTCCATAGAGATGTAAAAACAAGTCCCATTGAGTTGGTGGAAGGACTAAAGGACTTGAACAATGCATAGTCACTTCTTTTTCACCTGTCTTGTAAGGAAAACTTTAAAATATACAGTAACATAATGGTATGTTACACTTATGTATTTGTGTATAGGTGGTGAATTAAGAGGGGAAGGAGAAAGTCAAGGCTTTGATCCTAAAGAAATAGGAAGAATGTTGGAACAAGTGCTCTTGACAATTTAAATAAGTGTTATTACCAGGGTAAAAAGTAAAAAAAAAATATTTCCTTAATTTTTTGAAGAAGGAGGAGATGATGACAAGCTGAGAAGTCAGCACAGCTGGATGGGTCAAATACAACAGCAACATCTGGCTGATACATCTATACTGAATGTAAGTTCATTGCTGAGCTTCTTGATAGTTCACTCTTAATAACCAACATCTGGGTTAAGCCAGCTGTTCCAAGGCTCTTGGTGGCCACCATAGGTGCTGCTGGATGGCAAAAGCAAATATAATGTGGGTGGTTTAAAAGAGCAGGTGCTCCCTTTTCCTTAAAAGCAGGAGTATCAGCTGTATGAATGTTTCCTTTTTGTGCTCTAAGTCAAACAGGGATTTCCACATTTATTCAAGTAATTTGAGGCCATTCCAGGGTAATTCAGATCAGCGTTTGAAAGCACTGGTGGGTGTGCTGAGTGTATTTTCCATTATTTTAAGGAATCAATTCATTTGCTACTTGCTTACTTGTAAAGAGTTGTGTTGTGCCAGCGATGGTAAGATGTTGATGATTTCTCAATTTAGGCAAAAATGTTTTGATGCTTGGTTGTGTTAAAAGCCTGTTCTTCACTATATCTGGGGCTATGCATGCTTTTGTCTTGATTGTTTCTTTGAATATGAGAATAAATAAATAATAGATTATCATTAATAAATTAGCAGGAGTTGACAAAAGAAAGTGCAAATGATGGATTTCTATGTAACCCATAGCGTATAATTCTGGATCCATTGACGTAAATGACAGAAGTCTGAATCTTAAATGGAAACAGTTTTTATAAAAATATTTCATTATCTTAACTAGACATTAAACTAACTTAAGCCTTCCGTCACTGAGCTGAATTGAAATTAATGTGAGTGAGAAGAGAAAAAATCTACTATTGAGGAAAAAGATTCCTTCAGTTGAAATTATTGATGTGGTCTCATGCATTTTATGGGTTATGCTTATGTAATACATTACCAGTGGAAATAGAGGTGATGGAATGGCCATCAAAGTTATTAGGGTGCTGTTTGTTTTATTGCTCTGAGTAGATGGGTTGATTTTAGAATAACCCGAGTTAATGGAGCTGCTAGTGTAAGTACAGTGAGCATGATTTAGTCCTTGACACATACATATTTATGTATTGTTATGTTGTGTGGCGCTTCTTCAAGCTGTGATTATTCTATTAAGCCCTTGCATTCACTTGAATTTTTCACATGCTGCTTCTTATTTACAAAATGTTATCCAGGCCTTGCAAGACCTAATGAATTTTTAATTGTGAGCCAATGAAAAAGGTTTCTGCAAACACTCTGAAGTCATCCATCATTGAACACATTTTACGAAACAATTTTCTTTTGCTTACTTGAATGTTACCACCCTATTTCCATCTTATCATTTGACTTCATCAAAATATAAGACATAAGTTACTGAGCTTTTGAATGTCCTCTGTATTATCAAAATTCTGACTAAATGCTCATTTACATACAGTAAAATCTCAAGTTGTTTGGYATCTCTTTATATGTCTGGAAAAACCTTAACACATATGAATTTTACTGTTTTGACTTGTTTGTTTTCATATTATTTCCTTGAAAAATGACTATAGATGTTATGTGGAAAAAAAATGGACTGATTTCTTTACATTGTTTACTTTATTATGATAATCCAAACTTCCATGTTGGTTTCACCATTCTATTTTTTTTTCTATTGAAAATATATTTATATGAAAAAATATTGTTGGTGAGCAGTGATGTTAGAGAATTTACACTTGCACTTTATCAAAGTTTTTTTTTGTATTACTCAAGTAAGGTGTATTTGTATTGCATTTTATACCTCAGACACTGGGCAGCACATATGAACATCAAAAGATTTTTCTTGTATTTTGAAAGAACAATGAAACCTGCCAAATTTGAACTGCAACATCAGCATATGCATTCATGGTTAGGATTACACAAGCAATTTATTAGAAATGAGACGTTACATCTGAAACTTTGGCAAAATGGAAATCAAAGAAAAAAGTGATTTTTTTTTTTTTTTTATCTTTTTTACGGAATGCAGGGAAAAGTGATGCTGTTAAGATA
Organism: Cardinalis cardinalis; assembly: GCA_014549065.1. Lineage (NCBI taxonomy): Eukaryota > Metazoa > Chordata > Aves > Passeriformes > Cardinalidae > Cardinalis > Cardinalis cardinalis. The sequence continues at coordinate 2,855,199 of JACDOX010000094.1, forward strand.
TAAGGAAGATTTACCAGTGGAAAACTATAAATTTCCTTGATTTTCAAATTTTTATGTAGAACCCCTGCACCAATGTCTGTTACATTTCTTAAGCCTTTTTCAAATAAGCAAGTGTGAGAATACAATTTAAATGTTAGTAAGCTCTCCCAAATTACAATATTAGCTTTTGAGTTCTTAGCATTTACAGAAAACAAAATAATTTTGTAATAATTTTGTTCTTTCAAGATTATCAGAAAATTTTATATCTAAAGCAGAGATAGAATTAGAAATTGTTTAACATTTGAAAAAAAATTATTACCACCCATTTTTTAATGAAGGCTAAAATTCATAGTTGCTCAGGAGTAAAGAAATGTAGTAAGTTATTTCGTTTTTTATGTGAGTTACGGTTTCTGATTTGTTGGAATGATGGTACAAAATCCCCTTTGCAGCTCAAAGTTCATGATGCTCATCCATGTAATGTTGATTAACAAAGAATATATTAAGGTGCCTGTAAAACACATCAGCAGTTTGGCTTTCCTGAATTGTTATAAAAATTCTGTGAAATAAATGATCCATTGATATTTTGGGGGCTAACTTGTAGAGTAACATGATGGGGTATAGAAACTTTTGGGTGAAGGTTTTTTTTGTAACCCATATTCCCCTTTCAGGGCTGTCTGATGGCTGAGTGCAGCAAGCAGGTGCAATTCTGTGGTGTAATAATGAGGATACGGAATTAAAATATCCTGCTTTGGAATGCATTTGAGAAAACAGTTAGGAAAGTTCAGCAGAGGACCTCAATGCTGAAGTGACATTTCCTGTGGGTACCCATCCCACAGGACGGCTGTACTCCAAGGCTTCATCAGTCTTTCAAGGGAGAATCCTCATCTGTTCTCAGGTGGGTAGAACCTTTGACAGCATACAAGGAGATGATATATATTTATACATAAAAAATATATTTGTTTATGCAAGATAGGGGAAAAATTTCAGATATGAGTTATAACTGTTTATTTAGACATTCTCCTTCTTTACATAGACTAGCTGCAAGGTCTTCCAAATTTCAGCCTGAACCCAAGATGCAGTTGGTTTTCAAGCTCTAGAGGTTCACTGAGGTCTATCTCCTCTTTGTGGGCAGCTGTTATATCCTTGGTGCTCTGAAAATCTTGCCATGTATCACAAGATAGGTACAAAATGTCTTTTTTGCTTCCATGTTCATGAGTCTATGAAAAAAAAAGGCTTGTTTATGTGCTATTCAAAATAATTGAATAGGAAGACCTCTCCAATTTACGGTGCTGTCTGAATCTTGCTTTGAAGACATCCTTGAAAAACAAAATTCTCTCTTTTTACAAAATTGGTAACTCACGAAACCCAACCAACCAATGAAAGTTCTTAATGAATTAAAAATCCTCCGTGTGAAAAGGGACTTGCCCATAGAATAGTAGTATTGATTTTATCCCCTTTGTTTCTCACTAGAGATTACCTTTTATGATCATGTGCTAATAGATATTTTGGTGAAAAATCCACTGAAGTAAGTGGGTTTTTGACGTTTAAATTAGTGTTGGAAATATCCACTGTGTACCTAGGAATTTCACTATGAAAGTGGCCAGTGGGTTCTTGATTAGTTAAGTCAACAAGATTCATAGAAGCAGAAACAGGGTTAATTTATAAAACCTCTTAACTAGTATCTTTCTCGTGAGAAAATACCTTAGGCCATGCCCTTGTGAGTGTACAATAGTGAGAGCTACAATATTACATTGAGAAAACCTTCTATTACTTTATATAACATTTAAAGCCAGTTTTTGTAGATGTAAAAGTGTAGCAGAAATTCGGTTAAGGTTGAAATATCCTTTGAAATGTGTCCTTTGAAATGTGTCTTCAGTATTTTTGATTAGCTGTAACATTTAATTTTTTTTAAGAATATAAAAGGATGGTATTTTTCAAATGCCTCAAGTATAGGGAAAAAAAAATAAAATGGTTGCCTTTTCAGAAAGCTTTCTTCGGCCTTTTCATTTAGCCTTTTAGAAAGGGCAGGGTTATGCAAACTCAGGATACAAATAACAAAGAATAATAGAAATGATCTTCCAGAAGGTAAGGAGGGGGATATACTCAGTCCCACACTCTTTACTTAATGAGGTGATTATTTGTTTTTCCCTAAATAGGAAAATAGATTCCTGAGAAAAAGCTACATTTTAATGTATTAGGTAAAAATTTGACTGACACTCTGTTAAATTTGAGCAACAGTAACTAAAACTATAAATGACACATTTTTGCCCTGGACAGATTTACTACTAGATTACTACAAAATTTGGTGTTTATATTGGAGATTTAAAAATATTTCTATAACATTTTTGGGTGAGAGGTCTGAAATGAAGGGGGACCAAAAAAAAAGCTCTGAAGAGAACAGTTGATTGCATAATGGCATGAGTAAGTATCTCAATATTATGCAAATTACGTTTGCTGTAGGTAACTACAGAATAATTATTCTCSTGCTAAAGTTGGTGATGACAACTGTGTTTTTCAGCAATCTGACTGCAAACCTTGGCTCCAGGAGCTGACCTTGTGTAAGTGGTGACTAGTGACACAAAAAACTTCACCATTAGGTAAATGTTCTGCTGTGGAGGCACTCTAAAGAAATAAATTGTGCCAATACACGTCCATTTCAGGGATTCTGTAAATTAATAGATTGCTTGAGTAATTTAACAACACAGATAAATGTCCATCTGTGGAAAGTTCGTGAAAAATGATGGCAACATAAATAAAATCTCGAGAACAAGCAGTGCAGCACAAATAACTTATGATAGGATCCAGTGTGAACCTCAAAGTAGTAGAATCATTTTATTGCAGAAAAGTCTGTGATGCAAATTCTAATAGCAAGAGAAATGAAGCTACAGTAGTAGACACATAAAGATTTAGCAGGTGGAAACCATAATATGCCAAGGGATATTTTTTGTTTTCAGAACGCCCACACTCCTAGTAACTGATATTAATGTTACATTTCTGTATGCAGAAAAATTGTCTCAGAAAGGATTTCACTGTAAATTTATGCTGCCTTTCTGCTGTCTTTTCTGATATTACTTACATGCTATATTTTGAAAATAAATAGTCTGTGTGACAGAATCGGAATTTTTCAATGTTCTAGTAATATGAAGCAATGTCACAATGAAAGTAATGGTTGGATGTTTCCGTGTTATTAAACTTCAATTTAGTTCTTCAAAGTTATAAAATACTAAAGTTCTCCACATATTTAAAGCTTGAAAAAAATAAAAAAATACCTTGTTGAAAATTAAAAAATACCTTGTTGATGAGCAGCATTGGTGTATTAGACATTTTAATCAAATTTAACAAAATGTGGTGAATTTAGGGTAATTAATTTTCTTGCATTTTAAATTACTCATTTTTATTAWTTTTTTTTCAGAAATTCTTTTATAACAAAGCAATATGAATAGATTTCTTAGCCTAGAATAAATGAATGTTTATGCTTGATAGTCTATACCATGTAGCCAAACTCAGAACTTTTTTTCTGTGGATAGTGTAAAATATTTTGCAATATACTCCAGCTTGAATTTATATGGTTTAGTGAACATCCACTTTTCTCAACAGGTTTGCAGCTTTTCAAGATTGCACTCCACTCACGCCATGCAGTTCCCCTTGAGCTTCAATTTGTGACATTGGGAGAGAACTACAGAGATACTCTTCAGGGATGGATTTCCAGATGCATCTTTTCTTTTGTTCTATCTCCAGGTATGTGTAACCAGTCCTGTAAAATGCTGTGTGTTTCTTAATTTCACTGGAACTGACAGTGCAATGCAGAGTGCAAGCAGACTCAGAAGTACCTCGAAACGATGGAAGGAGCAGAAGACATCAGATTAATCCAGAGTTCCTGTGACTTGTGAGTATGACTCAAGTGTTCTAGAAGTAAAAAAAAAAAGAAAAATGCACAGCTTTACAGGTAACACCAGGTTTTCCCGAATTGCCTAAATCATCAGGGTTCCTTTTATCCAAGTGTAGTGTTTCTACTTACCTTGCTATGTTTGTACAGATAAACTGTGCTTTTCCTTATTTGAAGCAGTACTCACTATTTTGCCAGTGTTCACTTAAAATATCTCGAGTGGACTACACCTCATAAAAAAGTCTTTTTGAATGCCTAATTTTATCTTCATTTTTATCCATATTAAAATAAAACAAAGCAAACATCTGAAGACAAAGTAACAACGATAACTAAAAATACTAAAAGATTTACTTTAGTGACAACTGGAGAGTCACAAGAACCTTCATGAATCTGCTTAGGTTTCTCAGGGAGATTTACCTTGTTGTTTTCCTGTATGTGTTTAATTTAAAAGGTGCATGCTGTGTGCCAGGAGTGGAGAATGACCATATTTCTTCCAGGTCATTTTAAAACCCTGAGAAGGTTTTTGTTGTTTTATTTTTCAGATGTCTGAAAAACTTTCTGTTAGTTAGTCTGGGTACCAGACTAGGTGCAGTCATAGGATTGAAAATGAGTTTTCATTATATATTCAAATCATGTCATGGCACAGGGCTGGTGATAGTTTAGTATTTGTTATGGTATAAAAAAGGATCCCCGTCATCAGTGAACTGATGAACAGGATAATTCAAGGAAGAATTGACATTGCTTGAGGCCAAAATGGTGAAATATTCTTCAGTAGAATTATAACCACATGAGAGAATTTTGGAGAATGAGTAAAGGTCATTTTGTCCATCAAGACATATTCTTTGTAGTAGACTGTTTCCCCAAGGATCGTATCTAATTGTTTCTTGAATGACACTGGTGCTTTTTGCCTGCACAACTTTGCCTGCAGGCTATTCTAAGTATTTGTTATTCTCTTCATAAAAAGGTGCTTCCTGATATATATTCGCTGAATTTATTTTTCAATTTCCAGTTAAGTTCTCTTGTCCTATAATCTGTGTTGGAATGGAAATAATAACCTCAATTAACTTTATCTGTGGCAGGTAAGAATGCTTCAAAACAGACAGTTCTACCCTGTCCTTAAAATTAGATKCCCAGATTTATAATCTAAGTAACCACAACTGCATATCAAATGGTGTCAGGGCTCTCCCTGGGAAGATTTTGCATCAGAGTTAGTCTTATTTCCCTGAATGCACTTTTACTGATGATGTTGATTCTTCATCCCCCATTGACCAAAAACCTGTCCAATACGGAACATCTGATGACACTTGATGTCTCTTTTAACATCAGCTAAAGGGAAGACAAACGCAAGATGTACTTTGAACTTATTTCAACAGGCAGAAAAATGAGGGGCAATAKCTGGGGACATGACAGTAAGAGCTCACTAACTCCTTCTTTGCTCCTTTTTCAAACAAACTCAGTCTTATTTTAGTTTTGGAAGATTTAAAGATAAATCAGATTGTCTACACTGCCTAACTTTACACAGTATCAAACCTGGGTTACTGGACTTAAAGATGGGATGCCTAATCTTCCTCAATCTTTACAGTTTTTGCTCACTACTGGCCAGAGAAGCCAAGCAGCTAGTTAGGCAGTTCAGTCACAGTCCTGTTCATGTGGGATTTTTTACTGTGTCAGACTCCAGAAAAGCAGCCAAGGCAGTGTTTAGCTGGCTGTAGCGTAAACTAGCAGCAACAACATCATGATCTGAATGCCATATTTCTTTTTTGTTTGGAGACAGAGAAATGAAAGCTTCTTCCTCTCTCACCATTCCCCAGCCAACCACCCTGCCTTAGTTCCATCCATTCAATTCAGTATTCTTCAGTTGCAGACTCCTTACTGGGCTTCAGATGGCCCAAGTCTACAGCTCCTCATCAAAAACAACAAGAAAAATTTGTTTTTCTCCCACTTCTGAGGAACTTCTTGAACCTTGATACTGAAAATAGGCACCATATTGGGGATAGAGGGATAGAATGTGAGAAAATAAAGATAAGGCAGAAGGTAGTCTCACACCTGTACTAATCACCAAAGATTAGGAACAGCCCTGCTCTTAATAGATGACAACTGTGTCCAATAAGAAGAAGAGTACTAGAAAAGAGTGGCTTAGCTGGGTGAGAAGGGAGTTGGAGTTTGTTGGTTGTGCTGTGAAGAAGGAGGAGTCAGTGCTGTGAGGAGATGCCCATGAGAAATCACTGAGAAGGTATGGAACTTTTGCACTAACATGACAATACCATATCATCTCCTGTGGCAGACCCTGCTTGCACTCTCTTCCAGCAGCCTGGGTTTCAGGTAAGCTGAGGGTCTGTAATATCAGCTCCTCCACAGATGTAAGAGCCAGGTTACATAACTGACGAGCTGCACATGATTTAGGAAAGAACTGACTGCCATCACTTAAGCAATGAGATATTGCTGTGTACAGATTATGTGAAAAACTTAATGGAAATGCAAAAAGTGCGCCCAATCTGGCTCTGAGTCGTAGACACTGACCCTTGGTGGAGGATCTATAAATCAAGTACTGCTACTCATGGAAGGAGTTGTGTAAAGGGGGCAAACAGGTGTCAAAGTAGCAATAAAACATATTTATTTAGAGACTTAAAAAATACCAGACTTTAGAGAGGACTTTGACATTTCTATGATGTATTCTTTAGAACAGAATGAACATTATACCCCCTTGCTTTCTGCTGGATAAACAGCACTCAAAAAATGGTCTTCAATTTCTAAAAAAACAAACAAGCGAGAAGAAATAATGATCAGTTTCCAGTACTGAAGGAGGATTCCTTCCCTGACTATAAATGCTTGTATTAACTAGTTTTCCAGCGTGCATTTGAGATAAGACAACTTCAAGCTAATTCTGAGTAACCATTTTATTGAAGTGATTTCAGACACATACAGTCTCTACTGAGACTCTATTATCCCCCATTGAACAGCAAGAACAATCATGATAATTATTTCAAATCAGTTACATGGAAAGAACAAAGACCCATGAATACATCCATGGCAGAATTTGTGCTGTCTTCAGTACTTTAATCATCCATTTAACCTAGAACGCTCTGCAGTATTGCCAAGCATCCTTGTAATGTACTGGTCACAAAATATTCATCTGAGCAGTGTGAGTCTTGCAGATCAGTGCCTATTTCTGATCATGGAGAGCAGGCCTTACTTCCTTGCCAGTAATGAGTGTGAACACGGGTTAGAATTTGTGTCAGAACGCATCTGTAGAACAAACTATTTACAACTTAAAATGGCATTGACTTTAGTTTATGCTGCCATCATAGCAGGCCTATGCTTGATGGGAAGTTCCCTTCTAGCTTAAAACTGAGAGGGATGATGGACAATCTTAAACAGTGTCTTGAARGAATTCTACTTCAGTACTGGAAACTGATCATGATTTTTTTCTTACACAGAAGTTGAGCTGCACCACACAATCTTCTTTCCCCACCCATACTAAGATCTAGGGACGGCCAGAGATAAAGTAGTGTACAGGTGCCTTGCCAGAGCTTTCTCAGTGAAACCATTATCAACAGGTGTGCAACACCACTGGTTTACAAAGAGAGGAAAATTCAATATTATAGCAAGTTGTTCCCTTGTTTAAAATTGGAAAATGATGTGAGATAACAAGAGTAATTATTTTATTCCAGCTAGCAAAACTCAGTGAAATTAAATTTGCAGAAATTTCTTTACTGTTGCAAGAAAGAAAGAAAAAAAAATTAGTTATGAAAAATATAGAATGGATAAAACTGTATAGTGCATTCCAGCAGAGATTGAATACTCATTGTGATTTTTAAACTTACTTTGTTTTATTAGGCTTCAGGTTACCCGAGACTCTTTTATTAAAAAAACCTCTATGAAACTGATTTTGTTTAAGCTCTAAATTAGTATCATAGCATGAGACACATGGTTTTAGCTTATAACTGTATTTTCAAGATGTCTCTAAATTTGCCTAGGAGAGGGTAACTGAATTTCAGTAAATAAGTATTTCACATATATCTAGAGGCCATGTTTTAACTGAATATGCATTCTGTTTAGCCATATTAAAAAGATTTGCTTTCACAGGTGTAAAACAGGGTCAGTTATGCTAATAAACCCAGAAATTATTCCCCTGTGAAGACCAAAACACTGCCAGAAGCAAAGAAATTGATAAGATTTAGCCAGAAATTGAATATAACATGTTTTTTTGCATCCTAAAGTGATGCATTGACCTTACTTGTTCTTCTTGAAGTCTAGATATTTAGTCTCTTTGTTCACTTAAATGCAATTCCTAATTTTCTTAAATTTTACTTTGTTTTGAACTAAAGTTAGAAGGGAGATGCTACTTCAGAATAAGATTCTTTTTAGTTTATTCACGAGAATTGTGCTTTTACTGTTTTAATGACTGCTTTGTTTTATAAAATACATTAGTTCTTGTAACAAGTTGCCTCACTTAACAATAATGTTTAACTTTGTCTCCTTTTACCTTCAGGTAGGATGGAACAACTAGTGCAGATTTCAGTCTGCCTAAAATAATTTTCTCTGCTGGATGGAGCAGATTATTACAAGGTAATTTAAAATACATATAGAAAGTGGGGAAAAGTTGTTTACAGCAAATGCATTTGTTAACCCTCTGATAATTGCCTACAGTGTTTTGAAGATGTAAACGCAAATATGCCATATGAATTTATGCATGAATTACATCTAAGAATATCTCAGACTTGCCCTAATAACTAGAAATACATTTTCTAAAGCAAATTGTTATCTGGGAATAAATTGCATGTTGGCTTCATCCTTCCTCCCACAGTCACTTGCTTATCTCCAGTTGCTCGCTCTTTCTGCTTTTCCCCCTTTTTTTTAAATTWTTTTTTGAGCAAACACATTTAACAGCTGTGGAAACAAACAGGGCATACTTGGCAAAAGTAGGGACCAGATGCCAAACTCTGCAATGCTTGTTCTCACAGCATCAGGCGGGGCTGCTGCTAACTCCTTGGTGTCACCTCTGCTGGCTCCTTTTCCAGCTTCACTGCTGGCAGGCAGCAGAAGGTGCATCTGGAGATGTTGTCAAGGTCCTGCAGCTGTGGGGCCGCCTTGGCTCCTGTGTCTGTATTTCTCTTTTATATTTAAATGTTATTTTTGCATGAGATAATATTAATTGCTCGAACATAACTAGTATTTCTCTCAGCGTTCTCTCAGAGATGGGGGAGAAAATAACTCTGTTTTCTGTAGATGTTTTTCTACGATTAATTTCTGTCTTGAATTTGAGGGGAGATTGGGCTCATCTTTAATGGGGCACAAAAATATCAGTTGACACCTGGCTGGCACTGCTGATGTGCTCTGAGAATCTGTGTCTGGATGTGATATACGGTCACATCAGTGTGTGGGGAAAGGAGAAGGTGAGCAGGGTGTGAGTTCTGCTGTGGCCTCGTTTGTTGCTGTCATATTTTCTGGAAAACTCCCCTTGCCCAGGATTCTTCTCCTGCGAAGCTGAGAAGCCTAAGAAAAAAAGGAAAACAATATTATCTCAGTTGCTTCTCCTGTGTTTTGCTGCTTTGGCATGTGTTTTTTTTACCAACAGGTGATTGTTTCATTGGTTTCATGTGAATTGTTTTTACTTAGTGACCAATCACTGTCCAACTGTGTCAGGGCTCTGTAGAGAGTCACGGGTTTTCATTATTATCTTTTAGCCTTCTGTTTGTATCCTTCTCTCTATTCTCTAGTATAGTTTTAGTATAGTATTCTTTAACATAATAAATATAATAAAATAATAAATTTCCCTTCTAAGACCATGGAGTCAGATTCATCATTCCTCCCTACGACAGGGGACTCAGAAAATATCACATTCATACACTGTTGGTTTTGCTTTAAATTGCAAGTCACCCTGGAGAGGTCGGGAGAGCAACTAATTCCAAATGCTATTAATAGCCTGTAAAATAAATCTGGCATCCCAGACAGAGAGAGGGAACAAAAGAGGAAGCTGAAGGGAGAATATATTATCCTCCTCAACCTCGTGATAGGACACGAGGAAATGAAATCAATTTGCTTCAGGGCAAGTTCAGATGGGACATCAGGAAAAGGTTCTTCACTGAGAGGGTGGTCGGTCATTGAAACAGGCACCCTTGGAAAGTGATCATGGTAGCAAGCTTGCCAGAGCTCAGGAAGTGTCTGGAAAACTCATTTAGCCAAATGGTTTTGTTCTGGTTAGCCCTGAGATGAGTAGGGAGTTGGGCTTTGTGATTCCTGTGTGTCCCTTCCAGCTTCAGATGCTCAGTGATTCCATGCCAGCTAGAGTGTATTGGGGAGCATATCCTTGGCGTAGACTGGACTCTAAACTCAGATAATGCTGCTGTTTACTTCCTCATTTATACTCCTATAAATAGGAGTTTAGACCTTTATGGCTTCAGCATCATGCTATAATTTGCTATTATTGTGTGATTAGTGTTGGGTCTTATTTGGGTGCTAATAATCCTTCTCTATGTAGTGTTTGTTCTGACTGGAAGTCTCTTCTTTTTCCAGAAGTTACTTTTTGTTTTTCTAAGGCTTCTACATTCGTGGGGCATTGCCCTCTCATTTGCAAATCACCTTTTTGTAGTTAACCCATGCTGCCCTGTGGCTATTTATCTTCCTGCCTGCACCATCAGCACCAGTCCAGACTTCATGAAGACTTGAGGCTCCCAAACTGCCATATCAGCTACTGATACGTGAACAGATATAAATTCTGTGTCTCTTCTGATGGTGGTGGTGGTAGGTTCTATCTACCACCAAGTGAAGCCCAAAGTCTTGCTTTCCCTTCTGGTTTAGGAAAAATCTGAAACAAATCAGGGAAAACGTGAATGTACAGGGTGTGTTCTTCAGGTGGGTGAGGAGATGAGTGTATGTGCTAAGCTTTGAGGTGGTCAGTGAAGGGATACAGCAGAAAAAAAAAAAAAAAGGATGTAGGGCTGGTTTTGAGGAGACTGAGTGGGCAGTGGGAAGACCAGCATATGATGACCGAGGGGCTTCCATGGCAGAAGTAATTTAGGGACCACTGTCCTTGACTTGCCCTTCTCACAGCAGCTAATAACCAGAAATTGGTGTGATTACTGGTCCATACCTATCAGAAAGATTTATCTAAGTCACAAGGCTTTGCATATTTGTTTTCACTGCCAATTTTCATTGTTGCAACATTTCTTACATTTTGTTACATTTCTTTTTGCAGTGAGGATGTGATTTTCTTCATATGCAATTGTTTGTATTGTCAATTTTACTAAAACGCAGCGCAGTTGAAAATCAGGAATGGAAAAATACTGTTGCTTCATAGTTAACTTTGATGTATATTAATGTTCTATCTTTCCCCAATAAAGCAGCCAAAGTAAACATTGTGCTTTTCAGCAGATATTTCTTGTAATTTCAATGACTTATTTTTGCCTAGCATTTTTTCTTATAGCTGGATAATATAATATGATTTTACTTAAGCAGCACAATTTTGTAATGCATTGTTGAAGGTTTTAGACCATTCTGCATATTTTTCCTGTAAAAGGGAAAACGCCTGGTTCTCATACGGTGTTTATGACGTGCACCAGAAAGCTGCTAGAGAGAACTGAGATCCTGTACAACTTAATGTGTCTATTTGCTATCATTTTAGTAGTTTTAAGGTGTTGATTTATGGTGCACTTGGAACCAGGTTAGATTTATGAACTTTTTCCAAGATTGGGGTAATGAATAGAGGGACCAAGTCACCTGGGAGATCCAAATTTATTCAGGAGTGGGTGAATAAAGAGCAAACAAACAGAATACTATTTCTCTAAACTCCAAAGCTGTGAACAATAATTAAAACTATATTTGAAGTATATTCATTTGTAACTTTTCCTTGAGATAATTTCCATTTTAAAATTTTATTCTTACTTCACAACAGACAAGAAGATTGCCTATAATTAAGTAAGCCCCTCTACCTAAAATCTGAGGACATACCTGGTATCCTGTCATCCATCCCCTGCTCCTAGCCCATGGTCAGCTACACATGGATAACTAGGGGTAACAGGAACTGGTGCATGCAGAATCTGTTTTCCTTGTGGCCTTACCTCATTCAATCAAATAAGTTTTAAATTTAATCATGAATCAAATATGATAAAATTTTCATGAAATGAGGCAAAAGAGTTCAAAATCTATCTTTGCCTGCTGCTTGTGTGCCAGCTAAAGACACACAGTTGTTAAGCCATATTCTGGCATGGTTTTTGGTGATTTTTTTTTTAAATCAGTTTTAGTTATATTTAGGCATAGGGACTGATCTGGTATAGATAGTATCTGTCCTGGAAATTTTACAATAGAAACAGACATGGCACATGTAATGTATTGCAGTACATCTCTATTTGTGGAGGTATTTGTAGATTAGAAACACAAGTAAGGAAATGGGAAATTGACAAAATTAAAAATCTGGAGGCACAGAGATTTTATTTGTCGTTGGAATGTCTTTTCATTCTTTAAGAGTTCAAGGTTTGCATTTGTCTTTTTATAGTTGGAATCGTTACAATGAACTCCAGGGATTGTACATCACAGATTAAGATAGAAAATTATTCTGTGATTGTTTTCTGTAAGTGGAGCATCGTCTGGAGAAAGCATGCTGTGTATTGGCTATAAAGTCTGTCTTGTGTAACTTTTAGATAAATTGCTGCAGCACTCTGTATCCTGGTCCCAGACCTGCTATGATCTTTCACAGCAGCTATGCCTTACCCCAGTTAACAAATTGAGTGCATCACGCTCCAGTGGCAGTTCTTCCAGCCACTCATCCTCTTCTACTGCATCTTGGCCCACGGAGTAAGAACGTGTCAAGTTCTCCTTCCTCTGTAATCTGTCTACTGGCCTTTCTTCCATGGAATTGCCATGGAGCAAAATATCACACAATTGAATATGTATATGCACACAAATATTGTTTTCAGATTTTTTTATGCTGTTGTGAAGGTTATCTGTGTAAAGGAGAGTGGGAGAAATATTTTTTCATTTACATCACTTATCATTTTGGCAATAACTTTCATTTTTTTTACAGAAACCCTACTTGTGATTTTCATCCATAGACAACAGATAAAATTAATTGCATTAATGACTTCATACATTTTTTTCCTCTTGATTGGATTGTATTCTGCCTGGGAAATGTGAGAATTCCAACTGGGGTTTGGTCTTTGTGTGGGCAAAGACATTCTTAATGTTTTGTTTGGATGTTGATTCTTTATACCAGGACAAAGCCAAATCTATTCTGCAGTAATTTGCTTCTGAAGAAAATTAGGCACTAATTAGGTCTTTTCTTCACTGTTTTAGTGGAAGCAGCAGATCTGTGAGGTCTATCCTGCTGTCTCAAAGTTGGTTAAAGTTAGCCAAGCAGCTCCAAGTTCAGAGTGAGGAATTGAAGGATTACCAGATTTTGTATCAGCCAGAGGTGAGAAAAACAACTGAAACAAACCAAACTAACAAAAAACCTCAAAAAACAACAACCCCCCCTTAAAAAAAAAAAAATCAATAAAAGCCAAACAAATAACAACCACCCATCTTTGTTAAATGTATCTTGTTTCCTTAGGAAATCAGGCTTAAAAAAAAATAAGTTAATTCAATTATTCAAATTACTGTTTATTTCTAAAGACTTTTAAAATGTCATTTTGCTCAATGTGAAGTGTATCATGCTCCACAGTTCTTTCAGTTCTATGAGGAGAGGACAATGAACCATTGAAGAGATTGGTGTGACTTCTGGTTGCCATTACTGGGGATCTGCTGGTGGTAAATATCTGGCACTGGGGGAGGGATGACTAAAAATGCTGTCAATTCAAAGAGAGACTTCTTTCAGAACATCATGCAAGCTCTGTTATCTGAAAAAAAGCTTCATGATCACAATAGTAGTAAACAGCTGGCTGTAAAGCATCTTGTTTATTATTAGTGCCACTTTTTCTCTGAGGATGTGATCTGATACAGGTAATGTTCTTAAATGCCATGTTTTTTGCATCATCCTCCAGTGAAAGTGTGTTCTCCCACAAGTGAGAGTGGGGTGGTGGAAAATGACAAGGGAAATTTCAGCCATTGCAATAATGTCCAGTGTCAGAACATTAAACTAATTCATCTTGAATATATCCCATGAGGTAATTTTTCATTTTCCGTTCTCCATGTTTCTGTTTTGTATTCACCATGGCAAAGGCAACTGGGTCAAAAAATTCAGGGTCTGCTATGCATGACTCTTGAGTAATGTGGTCCATAATCTCATGTTTGTCTTCTGCCTTAAATTCATTAAAATTATTTGTAATTATTGCCAACATGAGTTTCAGGTGACTGCAACCACTGCAAAATAGAAGCTCTGATACAGAGAACTGGCATTTCAATAATTTTGGGGCAGTGTAAACAGATACTGAAAGTGCTTGGTGGAAATGCAGAGTTTTCTAGGGTCTCCATAAAGCAAGGGAGTTACAGAGATTTTTAGGACAGTATCATCTTATGCTCAAGAACACTGAGTGAAGACATCCATTAGAGGGCAAGACCGTATGATTTTTTTACTTTTCTGTTAGTTTTAAAGGTAGTTAGTGTTGATGTTTCAAATTAATACTAAAAAGTAGATCGCTGTGGTAATCAGTAATGAACCAATGATTACTGTAGTGAAATAAACACAGCAGTTGAAACATGGAGGAAATTGTGGTTGATTTGAAACAAATAGGAGGAAAAAAAACCTGTTAAATCTTATTTAACGACTACCGGAGTAGATGTGTTACTTTTGGATATGTATAAATTACTGGTTAAAGTTCTGTCACAGGGTTGATGGGGAAAACAGAAAATTTAGGCATTTGCAAGTTAATGTCCTATTAAAAATTTCTGTACACAGAAAATTATCTGGCTCATTTGTTTCTATTATTTTAGAGGGTACTACTGTATACATTTTCGGACACACCATGTTACAGTTGTATTTCWCCAAAGACAATTTACGCTGGAAAAAAAAAAGCAAAGGAAAATATGTAACTCACTAAAAATTAACTATTCTGTAGCATGTAAAGTCAGACATTGATACAGATGTTTACAGAAATGGGTCTTGCTAAAGTTTGATGTTTCTAAGCTACCTGCTAAAGAATGCAAGTGCATTGAGAACTTTTTCAATTATGAATTTGAGCTGAGATTCTCGTTGTTATGATATTCATGCATAGAAAATGTTGGTARAACTAGTGAAATGTTTTCAGTTTTGATTTGTTGGGGTTTTTTAATGAGGTATTTGATGGTTTGCAAAACCATTGGAGTTGATTTTTCTTTTTACTGCATTACTTCTACAGCTTATTGAAGTGGGTGACTGTACACAGCTTTTTCATATGCAGTATAAAAGGCAAATGAAAATGAGAGAAATATGATGTGAGCTGAACTTAGGGTAGCAAGTTGGTTTAAAACCAAAACAAAAACCCAGCTACTTTCATGTCTTTTCAATTTACCAAGGGTTTTCGCTCTTTTTTTCTGTTTGAACRGAAGCACCAAAAGTTTGGAGATAGAGTTTATATTTTTGAAAGGTATGCACTCGTTTCAGCTCTTGCATCTTTCAATGTCTTTTGTCTTTCAAAGTGTTTCTGAGTTTGCTTTTCAGACTTCCAGGCTGCAAAACCCAGCAAACTGGAGGTGGCATTGCTGGAGCTGAGGATGTGGATGATGGTTCTGGAGTATTTTTCATTTCCTTTGGGAGGCATAATTCAGTAACCAGAGCCTACCCATCCTTCTTGTGGTGAGAATCCCCAAAACACTGTGARTGCTTTGAATCTGTAATGCTTTTAGTAGAAGATAGTGTGATGTGGCAATGTTGTACTCAGAGAAAATTCAGAGTGAGGCAAACCTGTTTGAAGCCGTTGCATTTTTATCTGTGCCTACCCTCTGTGTCCCTGTAGCATTGAGATGTTTTACTCTCAGACCAGCAGTAATTTTCAACATCTCAGAGCTAAGACATCCCTCTCCAGGCCCTTTAGAGAAAGTTTTTTCCTTCCCTCAGCTCTAATGTCTCTTTCAAGGATGTAATCCCAGCTCTGTAGACCACTCTCTCTGTAGACCACTACTATCCCTCTCTGCCTCCATCTCTTCCTGCTTTGAAAGCTTTCTTGGGCTCTCCAGAAGTTGTTCCCACTTCTGTGTGATCAGCTGGCTCCAGGTAAGGCGAGAAAATCCTGTATCCTCCAAGGGCTTTCACCTCCTTCTAACAATTTACCTCTGTGCTTCCAGACTCTCATTTTTATCCAAACAAAGTAACATAATGCTGGAAGCAAACAAAAACTCTGTCTCACTTGTTGTGGGATCAAAGAGTAAAGGCAAAGGATTGCCTCTTCGATGTTACACTCAACATTCTGGCACTAGCCAGCTCTCAAGTAAAAGATTTTCATTTAAAATTTGAGCTGCAAAATAAAGAAAATAAGGAAGCCTTGTAGAGATGTAAAAAATTAAAACACTGATAGGTGATTGCTATAAGAAATAATTTTTCTTTTTTTCTTAATAACTTTCAAGTTAATTTTATATGTAAATAAGGAAAAAATATTCTAAGTTCTGGACAATTGATTCAGATTCGAAATCACGTGTTGTTGCCATTGTCAAATTTTACTAAAAGTGTTTTATACTTGGAAAAGGATTGAGCACAATCAAGGTAACTGATTGCTGCAAATTGTTTCCATCTCAAAAGAGGAAAAATCACAACTTTGTATTTTGTTTGTAGTTTTTTTAGATTACACAAATAAATTCAAATTATTTACTTTTAAAGACACAGCATTGCAGTGTCTTAGGAATTGTAGACAGGAACTGGAAATTAATTACATAGTTTGAGAAGTTAGGTCTCCCTTTCTAGCAAGTTAATGGCAGTCTAAATTAGTTTAGAAGTAATGGAACTGTACCACTATGAAAACCTTGCATATGATAGGTTATTCTCTGTTTTTCTGTTTTGTTTGTATGTATGTGTACTATATATTGTTTGAAGGCAATATCAGAGAAAGAGGGAGAATTTGAAAATATTTATATAAGAAAGGTAAAATTTGTCTAGGTTCCATTTTCAAAAGCAACTTACAAGAAATATTCAGGCAACTTTATACATTTTAATGTTAGGTATTGAGAAAGACGTTAAAGTTTTTCTGTCTTGGTTGTTTGTCTCTTATTCTTCTCTGTTCTCCCAGTTTCTTCTTACAGCTTCTTATTACAGTCGACTATTTTTGGAATGGATTGACAAGTCCTTTTATTTTTATGGATTACTTAGTATCTCAGTTTTGTCTACTTTACATAATGATAAAAAAGTGGTTTAGAAATTCAGAAACATCAGTAAATCAAAGTAAGCAAATAAAGCTGTATAAGAAATGGAGAAAATGTTAAGAATTTTAAATAGTTGTTTTTACAGAGAGAAAGTGTGTGTGAAAAGTTGTGACATGATTTTCTTCTGCAGTGATAAAGAACTGATATTGGGCATATAAATACTGTATGATGAATGCTTTCTTTTCAAGATTCTGGTCTGGAACTCTGAGCCTTGCATGCTTAGTAAAACTGGAGTTAAACAGATGCCAAGGAATCAGGAAACATGACTAGGTCTAGATCACAAACATTTCTAGGTCAAAATGTGGACTGTATCTTCAGAAATGAAATGTCATGTATTTAGAGTCCTTTGCAATCCCTTAAAAGGCTGTAGGCCTTCAAAGGATTTGTATCCTTGGATACTTTCCACTTCCTTTTCCTTTGCTATATGCTGTTCTTCTGAACACCTCAAAGTACCTTATAAATAACGAATTAAGCCTTAGAGAAAGTTCTATTTTGTATAGAYAGTATTGCAGCCCATTTGCTAGGAAGCAAAGTGAAACAGAGGGGAGAGAGCGCTGGTGCTGCTACTTAAAGAGATAGAAATAGAATGGAAAAATTAGGAATTTGCTGACCATTTGCCATGACAATTTGCTATGACTGCATGACAACTAGTTTTCTTTAACTCTCAGCAATCAAATAAGTAGCATTACTTCCCTCTCCTCCCCAAAAAACACTTAATAGAATTTACTATGTGTACATTCACAAACCAACCCATGTTTTGATCTGTAAATGTATGTGGGAAATAATATCCAAACCTTCTTCTAAATCCTTAAATTCTCTGCTTGTCTGTCATATTCATGTTGATCATAAGCTACTAAAACCTGAGTATCAGCTATGTTCTTGGGAGAGAGCAACAATTCATTTTTTCCTTTTATATTCGTAATTGTACTTCTGAAGAGAGAGCTGAAAATGCAGCATATGATTTGGGTGAAAGCACTTGATCTGACTATTTTTAAAATATTAAATCCAACAACTTTTCTTTCTAGTTTTTTATGAACTGGAATGTATGTTTGAATGTTAAAGAATTTTTAAATAACTGGACTATTTGTTAACATTTTTCTTAATACTGTGGGGCATCATTAACTGCTATTTAATTATGATAATATTTGAAATGTTTATGGACAGTTCTGTGATTTCATTATGTATGAGTACTATAACTATTCATAGATGATGACAAATTTCTGTTCTTATTTTTGGTGGAATAACCCTCCTTAATGTTGTTTTTTTTGTTTGTTAGGGTTTTTTAATTTATGTTGGAGAGAGTTATCTAAAATTGTTGAATTTTTTTTCTTTAAATTATTACAAGAGTCCTTGAAAAAGAACTTTAGAAAACAAATCAGTATAGTGAGCTCTGCCCATTCCATGAGTAATACATTAGGCCCTAAATTTTTCTGAAACAGGAGATTCTGGTAATTTAGGCACCATCTTTTTACTCTGTTATTAGACTTTGGTATTGCAAAAGGAGTGAGAGGCAGCACTTTTAAAGTATTTTATTTGCATTTCAATCAAAACCAATGTTCCTTCTCTGTGCCATTAGCTACTTCTTCTGATGGAAAAGTGGGAACAAGATAACATTTATCTTCATTGTGGTGAATGGTCAAAGAGACAAAGCATGAGGGTAGATGCAAACACTGATCCACGACATGGATCATTTAACATCCAGTGTTCCTAAGCCSTGCTTTTGTTCCTTTATTTGCACACTTATGTGCTTTTCCTTAGAGTCCCACTTGGAATTTCGCTTTGTGTTTGTGGGTGTAGACACTCAGCAAAGAGCTAAATCCTCTTGTGCCATTAGGATAGGAGCAAACAAACCCTTTCCCTGTACCTTACCATGGCACATTTGTGAGAGGTAATTAGATAACTAAACCGCTCTCCAGTCAGAGTAGAAGCACTGTAGGATCTGATCTGGCAGTGACTGAGTTTATGCCACTGAGTTTCAAAAGTGCAGGCCTAGGCTCTAGGAGTTTTTGAAGATGTTATGGGATGTATTTTTTTAATCCCTCTGTTTGTAGGCTTGTTCCCATTTAGCATGTGCAAACCACCAAGAAATAGTTTATAATGGTATCAAAAGAACCCCTTTAAAACTGTAAGATCCTGCTTTTATTCTGCATATTTTAGTACCATTAAAAGTTACTGTTTTGAACAGATGTGAGATAGRGCTGACTTCTATTAGAAAGATCTTGGTCTTACTTTTCTATCTTCCATTTTTATCCTAACAGGTCAAAAGATAGCAGTCTTTGACTTGTCGCAGGTGCAGGATTGCATATTGCCATTTCTGGGCTTCAGGCCAGTGTAAATTTCGAGGTAGAGGGGAAAGTGAATGTTTTTCAGGCAGTCTGGCCATTATGGTTGCTCTTTTGTTTGTTTTCTAATTTTATTAATTCTTGCCTCTCTCAGTTATTTGCATTCCAGTTATTGGTTGAGGAAACTTTGAAAGACTTAAGGTAAAGCAGCAAAGTGTATGTAATAAAATTAATTTTATTCTTTGGCTCTGATTTATAAATCAATGGCAGGAAGACCAAGTTCATAAATTAGGCTCTGTATGCACAGAACTGACCAAAAAACGCAGTTTTGTTGTTCAATTTCATTTATTTTCTGGATTGTTTGACCCATGCTAATAGATCTTATAAATTTGCATTTATTTCCTCTCTGCATTACATAAAGGAGAGGATGCTAATATTTTCTCTTCTTCTCCTACCACTTGTATTATTCAAGCACAATCTGTTTCCCATTTGTATTTAGCTTTTTAGCTACATGGTGATTTTTATTTTTTGCCAAATTTGACTGCATCAAGGAAAATCACATTTTATGTGATTAAATGAAAATTTTAAAGGAAATAATATTTCTTTTTGTGTGAGTGTGCATGTATGTGTATTTTTTTGGGGGGGACAGCCAGGATGTTTTACTTTGATCACTCTTCTCAACTCTACAGGGTTTGTGAAACATAGCAAGGTGGAGTTCTATTAAATTTCTGTCTGGAATAATTTTTATGAAAATATCTGGCTTTCAGCCCTAATATTTTCCAGTTGGCAAACAAAAATCACTGGTGGCACACATGTTTGCAGGGATGTTCAGGAGGGGAGGGGACAGGGGCTTCTGCCAACCAGGAGAACAGTGCATATCAGAAAGCTGGAACTCCACATCAGCCTAGTCCAATTTGATCTTGTTTGAGAGGAATCTGGTATTGACTGGACAATTAGCATTGTTGGAAATGCTCATCTGTGTCGTGCATTGAATACGTTATCCTGTGAAAAAGTTACTGTTCCTTCTGAATATTCTGTCTCTGGAGTCTATTTGTGTTTCGATAACCACAATCTGCAACAGATTTTCTGTCTCTTTTGTGGAAGAGATTAATGAGTTATTGGATCAAGTGCAATGTAATCAAGGCTGTTGTCTTTACACTTTTGGTCAAGCCTATAGCAAATGGTCTGGAACTAAATTTTCACATGTGTGCCTTGACAACTTTTGTCATGTTTTTGTCATTAGATCACTGTTTTTAGTCCCTTAAGTTGCCTTTTGCTTTTCCTCTTCTAAGATAGAAAGTAATGATCCCAGGAGGCAAGCTCTATTTGTAATACTTGTATGTATATTTAAATTATTTTTATGACTCTGCTTCTAAAACATGTGTTAGAATTGTTTTGATGTATTTTTTTCCTTTGAACAAAGCATAGCATTTTATGATCACATATATTTTTATCATCAGTTTTAAATTGGTGCAGGAGTAAGATATTTATTTCCTTCCATATGGAGTGAAGCAATGTTGGACAGAAATGTACCTATATTCAGGCAATTCTAAATTTTTTTTGACCTAGAACGAAACACACAGGAAGMAAGTTCTGATTTTTGAGATTGTAATGCCCTGAAATCCAAAACAAAGTTTTCTGCTTTTCGTAAGTCAAGATATTCCTAATTATCTCAGCTTCAACTTTGTAGAAGAAAAAAGTTTCAAGGAAAAAAGAATTGGTAGCTATCATCTGTTCATTATATATTTCCTTCTCTGAACCTCTGGATTTTTTATCACATACATACTTCTGTCATGCTCTTGGTAGTATTTTAACACGAGAAAAATATTCCTGGCTTTTTTTCAATACACACACTAATTGCTCAATAGGGTTGCAACTTGTCAGGTAAGAGTGGAATGATGGCCCTGCCCTGTAACTGCCTTTAAGTGTGTACTATTCTCATTTCACACATCACTATCAGGAAATAGCCATTTTTCTCTGACAGAGAAAAATCTTGTTGGATTGCAGTCAGCCTGGGCTGATGCAGAATGTTCATGGACATTGCAGAATGTTCACAGACATGTTCTCTTCTTTCCTCTTTCAAGGCAGAAGTTATTCACATGAATAGAAGCACAGTGTGCCTGAGGCCCACAGAAATAAGAATTTGAAATATTTGAAACATACAGCTGCATTCATATTGTGTCCCTCTATTAYGATTATTCAGCTATATAGCCTGAATCTAACTTGCTTAATATTATCATAGTCTAAATTTAATTTAGCATATGTATTGCCAAACTACAAAGGGGATATCCCTCTGATTCCCCTGTGAGATCAAAATTTAGCCAAGGCTTTGATTTCGACATCATTTGGTAACTTTGGAGAGTTCCACATTCTCTSTTGGGGTCATTTGAGGTAAAAATTCAGTCAGTGAAGAAGACGATTAGCATTTAACTTGCATTTCTAATTTATGTTTCCAATAATACCTTGAGGCTTTATTCACTTCTTAATCTTCTGGCTCCTCCTCGTAAAATATTATATTTTATTTTAGGAACTGGGCTGGTTTCCCCCTGTACACATTAGATACTGGGGTATGCTCAAGGTTTGTGCTGCTTCAAGGGGAGCAGAAATATCCTAGTTCTCTGAGATACCCATATAGCGTAAGGGAAACCCTGGAGTGACATGAAAACCACTGAAGCTTTTCTCAGCTTATTTAAGGCAGGTGAAAAAGTGCATGGCAGGAAGACCATGGTGTGCTGGTGGTTCCTAATTATCACGCTTGCAGTGAGAGCACAGTACATCAACTAGACAGGGTTGGTGAGTGGCCAAAAGCTCACTATAGCTTATTTTTCCTCATTCACCTTCCAGAACTATGCATTCACTTGAGTTCCTCCTTTTATTTTTTTTGCTTCAATTTATTAATGAGAGACTTAAAGTCCTGCAACCCTGAGCCATAATTTCTCCTCATGTCACTGGTGGTTAGAGCCTGTCATCAGGTGTTTTAGCCTGACTACACATCGAGATTTGCTGTGTGGGAAAGAGCACTTCTCAAACAGTAGGATTAATGCTTGATTGGTCTCTTGTCCATCTGAAAGCCTTAAAGACAGAAATAAACCAGAAGAAATCAGAGAGAAATCATGCGGTTTATGTTTAGTTTTGAGTTTATGGAGTTCCACTTTCTATTTTTTGTGTGTGTTTTCGCACACACCTTCACAGGTGGGCACAAGCATGCCATCAGTATTTCTGCCCACAGGAAAACCTCCCAAACCCATTGCCAGCTTTAGTGGGATAACCTGATGACCTGAACCCCCTGACCAGTCAGGCATTCCCACCTCTTAGGTAAGAACTGTCATTCAGTAGATTATTTGACTTGTCATGAATGCTTTGTCTTACCACTTGTCCTGCTTTGGCCAAAAAGGTAATCTTGCCCAGAATCCATCTCCCAGAGACTGGTCATTCCACATGGAGTAATTTCTTACCTCATGTAATAAAATGCATTTTGCTGTTAATATTTTCTTTTCCCTTTTCTTTTTTCAATCAGTGAGTTGCTGTTGAGAGAACACCAAATCTAAAGCCTTTAGCAGTTACTGCTTATCAAGTACAAGCCTTCTGGCTGTGTGAAGGATTCACCTGAGCCCTTCTCTCAGAAGGAGACTCAAACTCTTATTCCTTAAATTACCATAATTGTGTGTCTTGTAGTGGCAGTATTTTCATACTAATGTTGTATTTTTCTTCTTTTTTGTTTTTTTTGCTGAATTGGTTTCAATGCTCTTTAAAGTGTTTCCTGTTAAATAAGCTGGGAGTGATTTTTGTTGTGGTTTTTTTTCCTCATTTGGTTGCTGGGTTTTTTTCACTCCAGTTGCTAATATCGGATGACAGCTGAACCAGCTTTGTTGATAAATCTTTGTTTCAGTGTCACACTCAGTGGGTTGTTAGGGGCAGCCTGTTGTTTAAATGACTGTTAAGTGATAAAAATCTGAAGGATTTAGATTTTTTTAAAACTTTCCAGCTTACAAGTTTTAGATAAGCCTGTTTCTACTTAACCTCCAAAATTAACACATATATACCTTTCAGTTTTATTACATTTTATTGAGTTGATTTATTTAGAGGACTTTACTGAAAATGTATAAGATTTAGCCTCTTGTTTGAATACTTTGCTAATAAAAAATACATAATGATGTTGAATATGTTGAATTAATCTGTCTTAAAAAAAATACTGTGCGGTTTAAAAACTTGGCCCAGGTACAGCAGAAATCTTTTCTTTTACAATCCAGTTGCTTAGAGGGATTATTTAATTCAAATTCACCAGTGCTGAAATCTCTCATAATAATTCATTACCTAATAGGATTACCTTAAAAGAGAGCTAGGTGGCACAGTTAGTCAATAGTGTATGATACATTTTTGGAGGGTTAGGCTTAAATCTGACCCTGGGACATAAATTCATCATGTTTGCTGGTTTGAATATAAGCCCAAGTAGATGTTTGTTTATGTTGCATACAATCTGGCATAATTTCATGCAGCTTGGCAGGCTGCTCAGTAAAGACCTGAGACTCAACGAGCAGTTTTGGACAGAGGAGCATTGGCACAGCTGTTTGGAGAACCTGATTTAGCACATCTGAACTGTTCTTGGCTTTAGCCAATGGAGGTACTTTTTCATTTCCCTGACTGCTAAAATTTATAAAATTCATATAATAATTTAGCAGAAAATTAAGAACAGCAGTGCCACTGGAACTGATCTTTAGCTATTGTGTCTAGGTGTTATTCCTAATTATAATCGGGATAGAAAAACTGGCTTACATAAAATTTTGTAATAAAACCCTCTGCTGGATTATTCAAGTAGCTTAGGTATCTTTCAAACTTAGGAAATATCAAAGAATAGACCTCCAATAACAAGAAACATTTCTGAGTTTTTAGGACATAATCTATAATTACAGTAATCAGTTGGTAAATTTGTGTCACTTTGTGCTAGATATAGTCTAATTACATTTTACTTCTGTGTTAGTAGCTCAATTAGCAGTTATTCCTGAATTAAGTTGTATGTACATTAAAATAAGGTACATTAATCTAGTTTAAAAATATCACATAAGTAAAAAGAGTAGTTGTGAGAAATAATAAAAATGTCAACTTTTCTTCTGTTGAAATACAAAATGTTTTCATTTTTCCCTGTTGCCATACAAAGGAAGAGTTTGTATTGTAGCAGATTTCATACAAAAAAAATTCAGTGCTTTATTCTGACATTGTGCTGCATCTTCTATACGCTAATGTGGGAACGCTTTTCTAGCACATGCAAATTTCATGCCAAACTGTCTGAAAAATTTAGTTTGTTTGTGCTATAGAAGTTTCTTACTCTTTGTTTACATATTTATTTATTATTTCCCAAGTGGTTTTGCTTCATGTGTACCACTGAAATGCCTGTGACTGTATATGCAACCAAGAAATACAGGAAAGCCAACTTCAGGTTTGGTAGTTTGGGTGTGGTTTTTTTATTTTCCATTTAAAAGTATAATTTTGTGTTTGTTTTAGCTGTCATATGCTATCAACTAGGAGATGCAGTCATAAATCCTATTATGACAAGGTATGACTATGTTCTACTGACCCTATACAGTTTGTACTGCATAATAGGAAGTGTAAAATATCAATTATTAAAAGCAGTTCAAATACCAGACTTTTTGCAGTAACAGTAGTTGTACAGATTTTTAGAAAAAGTTTTCCATAATTATTGTAAATTTATTTTTGCTGACTCTGAATTTTGAACCCTTATGATGTTTTTTCCAAAATAACCTATAGTTATTACCTGATCAGTGGCTTGGTAGGTTCCTCATGTATTGAGAACACGAGAAAATAAGGGTATGGCATTGATCAGAGACTGCATGTCTGCGAGGCAGAGAGCATGCATTGCACTAGGAAATGCTAATAGACAGACTATGGCATTCCCCCATCCCATTAAGCCTGAGGGAGTGTCAGGGTTTACCATATGGCTCTCCATGTGCACCACTTTTATCAAATTCACTCTTCTCACTCAGTTTTTTTGTCCTTTTTTTAATATTTTTTTCCTTTTCTTTTCTGTCTTGCCCTGCCACCACCAGTCCTTTCATCCTTCCTCCTGTTCAAGCAGAAAGCTTCATTTTCACCAGGGATGCTTTCCTCCCTTCTGTTTCTGCCTGCCCACCGTTGCTAATAACAGCTCCTTCTTTAGTCTCTATAGCAGTCAGGCAGCAGAAGCACTCAGCACTGAAAAACAGACAAATCTTGGTAGCAGCCTCCCATTTTTTATTTTTTTTAATTTTCTCTGCAGCAGTTGCTGCCTGCCTTCACCTCTGCAGAAATCTGTGGATGTGCTGATATTCATCCACTGGAATGGACCAAGAAGGAGGAAACAGCAGCGTATGGATCCGTTTCCTAAAGTAACAAACTGGATTAAAAATTAGTGTATTTTACCGTGCTTTATGAAACTAATGAGGCATCTCAAATGTACATAAATTTTCTGCTGCTGTTCAATGTAGCTAAAATATCTGAAAAAAGTGATGTAAACAAGAAGGTTGACCTCTTTTGATATTAAACATAGAATAGTGGAATAATGAATAAAGTGTTACCCTAAATATTTTGAGTGAAAATACAATAAATATTCTAGTTCACAAGGGAAAAAATTTTCAGACTGAGAGAAGACAAAAATATTTCATTTTCTATGTAAGAATGTCTGTGTAATATTCCAGAGAAAAGGTGAATTAAGTAAAGTTTGCTTTTATTGCAAAGACAAGGTTTGGGTACTGTATGCTATGCAGGAAAATCAAATAAGACGTTCTGTCAGGGAGGCGAAAAATAAATAGCATTAGTTCTCTAGGCTGATTCTGAGCTATCAAAAATATGTCCAGTCTAACATGGATGGCATTTAGTTATAGTGCAGACGAATATTTATTAATAGTCTTCAGAGACTGAAAGGATGGCTTTTGTTTCACTAGATGCTTGAAGACATGATATTCAAAATGTTTCCTTTGTTTGGCATCAAAAAGTATTATGATCATTTTGGCAAAGAGTGTACAAACAAAGCTATCAGGCAATGTACTGTACTGACAGGCTTTGAGTTAGAAGATTAGTGTTGAATGAACAAAACTTCAAGTAATTTGCAAGGCCTTTCAGTCAAATGTAGGACAGATGTTTTCTAAATAGTGTAATACATAACATAATACGTGGCTTTAAAGATTTTCAATAAGGTCAGAGAGAAACCTATTTTGAGGTCAATTGACAGGTGACAACAAGTAAAGTATAAATTAAATCTCAAAGCTGTTTTTCAAGACAAAAACAAGTGTGATTTCGATTTGGTAATGAATGGACAGTGTGGCAGCTGAATTAAAAAGCAGCAGAAATTGTGCATTTTCATGAGCAAGAGAGAGTGCAATTTTAATTGATCCTTCACAGTGTCTTTGAATTTGTCAGGAGATGCTAGAATAGGAGAAATTGTCCTTTATGAATGATACCCACACTGGCATTAGCCACTTGTGGGAATATGGGGAGCCATCTGTGTCAAGGTACCAGAATATTTTGTGTTCTCTTTTATAGGAATGTCTTATCATGTAAAGATGATCCTGTTTGCATCTTCACCTGGAGAGTCATTTGTTTTACAGAAGCTCCTGTTCAACACATTTCTTCAGGTGCAACAGAGGCAAAGAGTGAAGCAGATTTCTGTCAGAATTCTAGGTATGAGAGAATAGCAAAGAGTGTGCGTGAAGCTGTGCTGGCTGCACCAGCCTGGTTTAAGTGAGGTGACTTCCTAGCAGAGACAAGGCCTCAGAGTATGCTGCCTGTGCAGTTAACAGTGCAGGGATAGCTCCCTTCCACCTGCTTTATCCCACTGTGCCTTCCAAGCACTGGCTAAGGGTCAGCAAAGGGTCTGAGCAGAGGATAAACACACTCTCTGAACTCTTTGATTCAAAGGCATAGGGCTGTAGTCTCTGTTGAACCATGGCCGACTGGTGCCAATATGGAAAATTAACTGGCTTTGCTAGCAAATGCAGAGGAGAGGTGTTATACCAGCAATGTTGAAAGCAAAATTGACAAAACAGTGGAATAAAAGCTCTTGAAATATGCCAGCAGGGCATGAACAGGATGGAATACACACTAAGAAGGAAAAAATTGTTTCTTKAAGTCAGATGATTTGTGCACCAGACTCTCGGCATTCATTTAATGGGAAAGTAACTTCCTGTGTGATAAAATTCAAAGAATAACTTCAAAGCAAGAGCCGGCTGGTGAGTGATGTACTTTGTTAGGCTTCAGCAGTAAAGCCTGAAAACTGCCACCTTTGTGTTTTCTAGTAACTCATTCACTTCCATGCTGCATTCTTCTGTCTGCCAAACAATGACACCTAAAAATGTTCGTCGCTGCTGGGCTCTAATTCAGCAGCAGTGAGAGGCAAAAAGATGGCTGATTACAGCACAGAGGGAGAATACCTGCAGGGAGTGACTTCCTGGTTGTCACAGAGGAGATGACAGGAAATTTGGCAGCTGAAAAGAATGACCACTGATTTTCTTCATTATTTCGGGAGAAACAAAGCCCGAAATTCTCAGTAGGATGAAGCTTGTCGTTCTGTTCTGATAAGAACACAGGGAAACACACAAGCAAAGAGTGCTGAGTATATTAAATATATTAATATAAATCTCAGTATATTATCTCTCTAAGAACATACTAATAATACCACTTTTAAGATATATGTATATATTTACATGTAATTTATACTGATTATGGCTGCATCTTGACATTCAGAGTCGGCAGATCTGGGACAGGGTCCTAAGTGTGTGTCTCATCCCATGCCTCATGATAAATAGATTCCATAAGAAATACTACTGAATGCTAAACTCTTGTCACCCTTTATAACACCCATTGTTTACAAACTGTTAGAAGATGTATTAAGAGCTACTCTTGTGTGTCCATGATCCCAGGCTACAGTTATCTGTGTGCATGCATTGTTTCTCTAGATGTGCACTTGCAGAGCCAGTACAGAATACAGAGTGAGATGGGCAGGTGGTTGAATGATTAATCTCTAAATTTATTGCAAAATCATGCAGCTTCACACTTTGATCTTCTTGACTGTTAGGATCTGATTATTAAAAGATGCCTCTGCCCGAATTAAAGTGGATGTGAGACCATATGCCAAAGTCAATAGTACAGATTTCATTAAACAGTAAATGAGAAAGAGAGAGATTAAGTAGGAAGGCAGTCACCACCACATGGATCCCTGTGCTGTTTTCCTGGCACTTTTTCTTCTGGTCATCTTGGTGCTGGGGGTCTCCAAGCGGTCTTCTGGAGGTACTACTTTTATACAAGCCTTTTTAATATATCCTGTGCTTATCACAAGTTCCTTCAGTGGAATTTTGTCCAGTGTGCTCATTCCAAACCTTCACCTTCATTTTGCCCTGGAAATAATGCCTTCCTGTTTGCCATCTGTGCCTGTTGTGGTGACTTAACTTGTGGGAACTTCCTTCTTTGACAGTGGTTTGAGACATTCTTGTAAGTTCTCATAATGGTTTAATACTCTGGATATAACAGTCTTTAGAAGCGTCAGAAAAGAACCAGAAAATTTATGATATTCAGCACTTACATTCCCACTATATTTATTGATCCTCAATTATTATTACATTTAATAGCATTTGTTTTAGACTGTGGCTTCCAAGCTTATTTATTGTGGTCCTTTCTTTCTCTGTATTTCTATTTACAACTAGAAATGTAAATCAGTGAACAAGTGGCAGAATTGGGGATCTAATGTTTTAGGTTCTCAATTTGAATTTTTAGGACTTCTAGAATGATTTGTTGTCATTAATTTTTGCTGTTCAATTTACAGTGTTGTTAAATGAGCAAAACTCTCTTGTTTTAATAATATCCTTCAGCAATATGTTCTATCTGGGGAAAACCCCCACCCTTGATTATAAGTTTGAAACTGATGTTCTTTCTCTCAGTATGCATTCCTGAATTGTAAATCAGGGAGAACAGAAACTCCCAGTCTTCTCACTTTGTTCTAGTCAATATTAATGCTTGTTTTTATTATGCATTCATGTGTTTTCCCTTTCTTGGAGGGAATGAAGTGCATTGCTGTATATTTTAAGGAGTCTTTTGTGCCTTTTCATATTCCTCTTACTCCTCTTTGATTTGCTGTGCTTTTTCTCCTCACCTCCTTGTTAATACTCAAAGTTCCTGACTGTCGAGTTGGGGCATCTTGATATTTCTGTCTTAGAGATTAACATACAGTTTTACATTGGGGTATAGCAACTAATAGTTTCCTTTTTTTAGAAGGTCACCTGAAGATTAATTGATTTGAGTCAGTCTGAAGCCAATAGTTTTCCAGATTTTAAAAAAATCTACAGTTTTTTTCTGGATATTTTAGTACAAGCATAAAATTATATGTTTAAAGGATGTTAAATGACTGTCACAAAGCCCATCAAGTATTAGGACTAATTGTAGTCATCCACAATCTAATTGCGTGTTCCATACCTGTTCCTTCTGGTTTTTGCTCTAGTATATTTTAAACTATTTTTTAGAAAATAGAATTTCTTCCAAGGGAGGCCTGCTTTCTTGAACGTTTATGGCAACCTTTGGACAATTAAAGATTTCTTTGCTCAAGCCAAAGAAGATCAAGACTAGGATTAATGTCAGTATCTTAGCCACAGGACTTCGATAAAGTGAGGGGCAGAAAAGGGAACAGAAAGGAGATGCAAGCTAGAAAGAACTGTCACCTGAATATTGCTTCAGTACTTGTTATAAAATATGAATTTGTTTTTGAAACCAAATTAAATCATGTATTATAATCCTTCCCAATTTTTGTTCTTAGTTGAAAATGTTTGGATTTGGCATAACTACCAACTCCTTTTCCAGAAAATTATTAACCAAAAAAGTCTGTTATATCAGTCTGTTCTAGGTTAATATGAAATGCCTAATGTGTGTGTGCTCACGTGCTTAAAAAAAAAAAGCTAGGAAATTTTCAGAAGCTTAAGACAACTTGCATGTTTTGTCATAAGTTCATGATGAAATTAATCAAATGTTCATGTAGATGTAAATGGGAGATACCTGCATATCCTTTTGCTATGCCGCATTTGTGTCAGATTTCGTACACCACAAAAACTGTTCCGATCGATCTGCAATGTTTTCTTTATAACAAGGAAACAAATGAATGATTTTGAGTACAGTTGAAAGAACAAGCCTGGTGTTGTGTTGCTTTATGATCTGTGCTCAGAGTCTGTGTAATACATTCTTGACCTTTCAAGGAATGGCATTTTTCTTTCAAATGTAGTTTCCTTTTTTTGCATCCACGTTTCTTTGGGTCGAGCAGGACAGCGATGAAACACGGTGGTAAATTGATCAGCACACAGTACCACTGTCCCTGCAATTGAGTCAGAGTTGTTCAACATAGCCTTGTGCTAAAATAGCTGAGGAGTGTGTAAGCTGGATTTCCACAGGGAAAGGTTTGTTATCTCTGTTCTTTCTCCAAGTGTATGTCGTGATTTTAGTGAATATTAAAGCATGCAAATAACCAATTTTATTTGCCGACTTGTTCTGTTTGTAAAACAGGCTCCCATCAAGACCAAAAAGGAAATGGTCAAAATACAAGGTTATATTGGAACAGTTTTGCATATAGACATACAAACAGTGGAATGATGATAATGACTGTTAAAGAAATAACTGACAGACTTCAGAGAGGAATAAGAGCGAGTCACTACTTTGGTATCTACTGCTGCTGCCTTGGCTTCTGTGGCTCATCAGCAA
Organism: Cardinalis cardinalis; assembly: GCA_014549065.1. NCBI lineage: Eukaryota > Metazoa > Chordata > Aves > Passeriformes > Cardinalidae > Cardinalis > Cardinalis cardinalis. Next base: position 2,886,333 of record JACDOX010000094.1, read on the forward strand.
GTGAGTATTAATGTTCATACTGCTTAGATGTTTGCTTGTCAGTCTGTGGGGTATGTCAAATGATAATTTGGGGAAAAAAAAACCAACCTCAGAGTAGTTCCTTGAATGTACAAGTTAAGAATTTGAAGGAGCTTTTGAATAAGAATTGGAGGAAACAGTTATTCTGGTGGGTAAAGTTAAAGCTCCTGAAGTTGAAAGATCATTTTCTTTTTCCTTATTCAGCAGAACTGGAAGATTTTTGTTTCTGATGTTGAATTACTTGAAGTGATGGGAGCTAATTTCCTTTAGGTAAGCATTAGAAAAGTTGATCAGACAAGTTTTGTTGTTTGCCTTCAGTGCAGAACATGATTTATATAAGGAAGGCTGGTGGGGGTTTTAAGTGTGTATGATGACTTGTTCTCCTTAAATACCCATGAAGTTAAGTGAGAGTATTGATTGTGATATTGATCAGCTCAGTGATGGTGATGAGACATCACTGTATTAATTATAAGGTCCTACATTTACTGAATAACTGTTCATTCCTCTCTCTTTCTCTCCTTTTACTACTTTCTCATAGCTATGCAATGTAGATGACTAAGAGTGTGTTTTATTTTGTGGTGTTCTTGTCCAGGTGCAGTCACAGCACTAAGAACAAATGAGAAATTGTGAATCCTCATCCAGTAGCCATTTCAAAGGGGAGTTGTTGTGGTTTTCTTTCCCCACTGTAAAATTCAAATGCGCCTTGCTTCCTAGCCAATGGGAGGCAAGGAAACAGATAAGAAGAAATGAAAGTCATGTTTCCCTTATTCTCTGTCAATTCTTCAAACAATTTAAATTATTATTATTATTATTGTTAATGCCCCTCTATGTGCCCAAGGTAGTTTAATAGATAGCCTGGCGTACAGAAGAAAAGGCAAAAAATGCTTTGATATCACAAAAATGGAGGAAATGTCCGAATTAAAAACTAGGAGCTGTCAGAGGGGAAGAAAAGTAACTTCTGAAACATTTTAAAGTCTCATGTAGAAATTCACTATGGTTGGCATGTCACTTTCATTTTGCTTTTTTCAGTGGCTCCAGTACTTGAAAAAAAATCAGAATTCCTATCACGTTGTGTGACTGTTTCTCACAGTGTACTTTTGAGTTCACTTTCCCACTGTGTCCAGCTGAATCATTCAAATTTATGTTGAAGTCTAGTGGACAAGTGACAGGAAGTTTATGAGCCTAGGGGAGACTTGGACTAGAAATAACAGGCAGTGGGAGCAGCTCACAGTAACTTCGGGTCACATTATTTATTGATTTTATTTTAAATGTTGTTCCATAGAAATAACTTTACAAGGTTCACAAAAGATTTTCTTAGGGCTTGAATAGACATCAGTATGATACAAACAAAACAATACAATAGCAGTGTGTCATCACTCTGCAAAGATATCACTACCATACCTTTATAAAAAAAGAATTGTTTCAGTATTTGAAAACCAGACAGAAGATGAATTGCTGCTTTTATTCTTACTTAGGAGAAAGCCAAGGTACTATCAAATAGTGAGAAGCAGCTGAGGAGATGGAAAGCTGAAATTAGAAGCTACTTTGTTACTGTTTGACCAATTAGTTAGACTTTGTTACTGCACCTCCTTTTTTAAACTTTTTTCCACTTTTTAAACTTGTAAGTGCTCTCTTAATGATTTGGAGACACTGAGTATGGATGTTACCTTCCTGAGGCACTGAGATCCCTGAGGGGCTGTTGCTGGTGAATCTTGTTGGAATTACAAGATATCATCTCCAACCTTTCATCCTTGCCCTTTGTCAGGTTACCTTCCGTGTGGTACAGCTGTAGTAAAGCTGACAGAAGTGGATGTTTGACTCTACTTTTTGAGCTTTTTCACATGGCTCAGTAAAGACAGTGGCCTTTGAACTGGAATGACTGAAGAATGAATGAAGAATGGTCCTTTATACCAACTCTGGCATGTAAAGAAAACAGATAAAAATTGAGAAGCTGGAGAACTACTAGTGTTTGCATGCTCATGGTTGTGGGCTTCAGGGTTAAGAGTCAATGCCTCTGAGTGTCATAAATGATACAATTAATAAATTGTCTGATGTGAAGCTGGCAGCTTTGCTGGGTCCTCTCCTGACGTGATGAGAGGCAGGTAGAAAGTAGACTCATATCCCCCAGTCATGGATTTGAGTTGATAGGAAAAATGTAGCCACTGAAACAAGGCCAGTTAATAAAAGAATTCTTCCTGATCAGCGTTCTTGATATTCAGCTCTAGAAATGCATGTAGTGGAGTTGTGCCATCTTATGTTTGGAATAGTGGTAGACTAATGAAAAGGTGAAATTTCCCTTCATGTCAGTCCAGAGAGGAGTAATCTGAATCAGGACTTTTCCACACAAATCTGCATCAACGCAACCCTTGTGTGCAAATGGGCACCATAACAATAGACCCAAGTGTTGATATGACTCTGCTATGCCTTGCTATAAATTATTWCTTCTTATGTAGCTATCCAGTGTATATCTCAGTATGAATTGTGAAATGTCCTGTTTGGGGCCTGGGGGGAAAAGGATTTGCTTAATTTTGTTCGCTTTTTTGTTTGGTTGTTTTTTTGGTTTTTTGGGTTTTTTTTGTAATTTTCTTGAATTGGGAAAAAAAAGAAAAAAAGCTAAATAAACATTTCCTGCTTACCAGCTGAAAAAGCATGGAGCTTAAAAAGATACAGATATTGCTGTCCAAACTGAGATCAGAAATTGAAAGTTGGAGTGGTGGTCTTAGAACTGAGGAAAATTCTCATTTAAATCTGTCTTTAGCAAGCTGCATACATTATACATTCAAATATATGTATATACATGAACATATAATTGAGATGGATGTACAGGTGGTATGCTCCAGAAAGAGTCAAAAAAGGAGATTAATGTTAAATGTGTATTTAAAAGTAGGCTTTTAAAAATGCTTGCTTTTCTCAAATTCAAATTCAGATGTTTTGAAGAGTTAAATAGGATTCAGTTGTTTCAGGATTACTTTGTGTATGACTTGGATTTAAATCACAGGGCATTACAGATCAGCTACKCTGTTCAAAGCGGCTGCTGTTAAAGGATTTATACATGATATTGCTTCCAGGGTATTAGCAGAGCAGGTCTTCTTCTAGCCGATTTTGAAGTGAAATGTAGATTTTGCATTGTCCTTGTCTAATGTGTATTTTTTTTTGAGCAATCTTGATCTGCTGTTTAAGAGTATTAACTGGTTCAAAATCGTTGGCATAGTTTAGAGGATTTTAAATAGAGGAACACAGAGTGAAGCTATGTGAAACCGTGCTTTCCATTTAATTGTAAAAGTGTAAAAATAAAGTCTCTAGAGTGAAAAAAAAGTTCTTAGAATCATGCATTCAGTGATTCAGATCCTAAAGAAACACACAGATGATACTTCAGTAAGGGTAATGTGCATATCTTGGATTATCATTATGTAGCATTTTCCCCACAGGCTGAAAAGAACATAGAGTATTTATAAGGAAAAAAAAAAGCTGTAAGATTTTGGTAAGCTTTTTAAGCAAAGTCAAAAGAAAATGAAATATGCCTACAGTATTTCACCCACAAACAGATGGCCAAACATAACAAACCAATAGTATGTAAATATCAGTGGTAGGAAGATCTGTTGCAATGCATGAAAAATTACTGGTTTCTTGGCTGCTACCTTCATACAGACTAAACCTTCACACAGAAGAGTAGGATAGATGTTATTTTTTTCACAGAGACAGATGTAGCTGCTCAAAGTTGCCACCTTCATTTAAAAGCCCATTTTTAAAAAAGTGCAATGTAGAATCAACAGATGCCCTTCAGAACTTGTAAAGGTGGTGAAAGAAATACCCAGAATTCAAAAGTGATGCAGGCAGTGAAAGAAAATGTTGTTCTGTTTTCACAAGGCTTGGGAGTCCCTTGCACCCACTAAGTCTGTGAGAGAGAACTTGTGAGGGAAATTGAAAATTAGGGCAGAGTTGTTGCAGCAGGCATGCTGTGAAATAGTGAACTTCTGGTTCTGTATCACGCGGTCCTCAGAACACTGGCCCTCAAGTGTCTCTTCCTGTTTAAATTCACAAGAAAAGCAGTGATCCAGATTACATCTTGGTCTGCTGSTCCTGGAAGCACAATTTATCAACARCCATCAAGACCAACAGTCTTTTTCCAGGTGTGTTGCAAATAACCTCTTGGGTTTGAAGACACATTTTGCAACTAAAGTATGCTAAGGGTGTTTGTTCATTCCAATTGCCTTAATGGGGGTTTTTGTTTTAATTTTAAAAAAAGGGCTGCACGAATGACTGGACTTGTGACCTCAGGCAATTGATTTAAAATCTCCCTCTGACAATGGCTTGTCTTGTCTGGAATGTGAATGATGCTGCTTTACTCCCCTGCCCCAGTAAAGCCTTTTGAGTTCCTTGGATTAGGAACTTTTGTCTGGCCCAGGTTCTGTACAGCATTGTGCAAGGTAGAAGTCAAACATTACAAAATGTGGAATGGGCAGAGATCCCAGTTTTAAACTGAGCTTCTTATTATTTTAGCCTAGTCAGAAAAATGTGTTACAGTTTTCTGAAAATAATTAGATATGATGAAGTGAGTATTGATCATTTGTAGTCTAAATGATTAGTCATGAATTGAAAATGCTTAAACAAGCTATTTCTTGAAGAAAACTACCAGTTTCAAAAGATTACTTTTTGTGCAGTTGATCAAAATACATTTTTGAATATTCTCTAAAATAAAATTACAAAAATAGCATATATATTTTTGAGATGAAAGTCTGTCTTCATTTTTTTCCCTGTCGTTTCCTGTTACTGATAGAATAAAATTTTCTGRAGCCCTTAATTACTATTCATGTTTTTATCAGGATCAGGGAAAGAATTCTCTGGTTTGAGATTTTCATGAAGTGTTTCCCAAAGCAAATTAAGATAGCCCAATACCCTTGCATCTCTCCATTTTCAAAGTTTATTTTCCTGATATCATACATCTTGAAATAATTAGAGATAATGTGTAGCAACATGATTTGGGGAATTTGTTGCTGACTATGGGCATGCCTTTGTAAAAAGCAAGTTTAGAGATTTGTTCGCTGTGATGTCTTTTTATCAGTGACGTGGATTATTTCAGGAATACTGTCACCAAACTAAATTCAAGAACTTCTGAATTTGATAGTTTAGGTAACAGGTGTGAAAATTATATGTTAAGGTGTTTGAACATTCTTTATCTTAATGTATCACCGTGTGATGGTTGTTAGGAAAGTTGGGTCCTGTCCCTGGCCACCAGAGAGCAGGGATCAGTGCCTGCCCCTCCTCTTCCCCTCACTAGGAAGCTGTAACTGCAATGAGATCTCTCCTCAGTCTTCTCTTCTCCAGGCTGAGCAGACCCAGTGACCTCAGCTGCTCTTCATATGCTTCTTCTTTAGATCCTGTCTAAGGAAAAATTTGGTTTGTTTAGGTGCTATAGATTTATTAATCAGAAACTGTATATAAAAAGACACTGAGGAAGAGAACAGGCACTTCTGGACAAGTCATAGGAAGGAGAATTCTCTCCAAGCATGGAAAAGTGCCTGTTTTCCAAAGAGAATGCTGGTTCCTGAAATTGTAACAAAATCTTCGTGTTTTCTTCCTTCTCTCCCCAGGGAATCAGGTCTTTGATAGAAGTAATGCATCCTGGAATTCCTGTTGTTTCAGTATGGCCTCTGTTAATCCTAAACCACTTTATCTACTATGGAAGTGCCATGGAGGGATGTGGGCCAGCAGCTATTAAAAGGTCAAACTGGGTTTCTGTTGTAAACAGAAGGGGAATACGATGAATGAATATATTGTTTTGAAATAGGAACTGCAGTACTCTTTCAGATTTGCCAGCATCAGTATGTCAGAGCAAAGCGTCAAGTTGTAAAAAATGCATTTATAGTTTGGTCTCAGTTTTGATACCATATATCTTCCTTGTTAAATTTGATTCATTTCTTTAGTTCCCTCAGCTCTGTTCTGACTCTGGGTAAGATGTTCCCTTGCCTCCATTCTCTTTTCATACTCTGCCAGCTTTCCTTGTAGAGAGCTGAACATGTGTTACAGATCATTAACATGACTCATCTCAACATACTTTTACAATAAGCATTGCTAGCTCTAGCAAGATAGACCATTTTCCTCTCTATGTTCTGAAATTATAGAAGTAAGCTCTGAATTCTGTTGCTCTCAAATGTTTTCCTATTGCTGCCTCTCCATTTGACTTTCCTGTGTGAAATTTATGTTAACTCTGATATGACCACAGCCTGGTAGCAGAAATTGTTTTGTCTGTCAGAGTGTTATCACCTGGGTTACATGAGAAAGAGCAAAGCTGGTGGTGGGAAAATTGAATTAACAAAACAAATATCAGTTTTGTAATGAAAACAATTGATAATGTTTACATTTAAAGTGCAAAGTATAGCAAATACAATGCCAGTTTGGTTACATTAATATGAAGAGAAACAGAGAAACATTATTATAATAACAATTTATTACTTGTACAATTTAATAAGGAACATTTTCTGATGACAAGCTGGTTAATAAGAGCAGGCAGTCAGAACTGAATATGCTTAGGGAGCAAATGATAGTTTCTATTCCTATGGGTTTAGTTTTAAATTCTCCAGGTTTTCTGCAAATGGCAAAATGAGACATCATCCAGTTGTAATTGTGAAAAATTTCCCTCTCCTGTTTTTTTTAACCACTTAATCAGTTTCTTATTGTGGATTCATTTACAACTTTCCAGTTTTGAATTAGATGAGCAATCATTTAGTTTTTTTCTTAACGGACTTGGGCTTCTAGATTTTTTTTCTTGCAATTCTGACTTTCTGTATTAATATTTTTCCATTCCCCCCTGKTTTTTTTTACTTTTTTGAAAGTCAAAAATCTGTGACTGTTGCATGATATGCACTATTATAAATTTCCCATTTCCTTCTACTCACTGTTTTGGTGTCCCAGCACAGGATGAGTATCTTCTTCATATGGAAATACCCACACGAACTGATCCAGGAAAACACAGATTAACATCAAACCATACATGTTAATGGAAAGGAATTTATGGTGTTCTCTTACCAATGAACACTATGATGGAGTGAGAAAATGCTGTAGGACAACCTCAGTGCTGAACTGGCTAGAAATTGTTGCCAGGGTAGTCTATAAGATGTTTAATTTTTCAAATGAGTTCTTGTTTAGACTCTATTATTAGAAGCTGGTTCCATGTTTTCCTGGAAGGACTCAGTTTTCAGCTGTTAGCAGTTTTTATCCAGCTGAATTACAATAACACACAAAATGTGAGTGGTGCATTCCAACCATAAAATGATACATCTTTTGCTCACAGGGTTTGTGTTCCATATCACTGAATCAGTGGAGCTATGCCAGGTTATGCCATCTGAAGGTTCGGCCTTCAGTAGCACACAATATTCTGTTTCCAAGGTCCATTACTCAAATAGAATAACCCAATCACACTGCAGGCCAAGGTCTGCTTTGCCAAACTTTGGGACAGGAACTTCCTTTCTCTAATTTTTGTGATAGGAAATGAAAGTACAGGTGGGTAAGTGGCATAAAATGTATATGGTATTTCCTTTTCTCTCTTCCAGAAGTGATTTGATGTCCTGTGGAAGGAAGTTGTGACTTTCAAAATGCAGAATGATTTCGTTTATTTGAACTACTCGTGTTAAATTTCCAACTTTAATGTTGACTGTTGGGATGTTGGTTTTAAATGTACTGGGAGCTAGACTTGGGCCAGAACTTAAACACTGACATATAAGCAGCCAGAAACCTCTGGCCCTCTATTGTCTGAACTGTGATAGCTGCATAGGTCAGATGGTGTAGCAGAATTATTTCTAAAATTGCATAATTTCTGTTAGTAATAGTACCAGAAAATGATATGTAAGTGAGGAAATGGAAAAGTATTTATAGTAAATTTAAATAGAGGCTTTAGGAACTGTATTCAGCTTTGACAAGTCAAAAAAAAAAGCAGCCAGATTTCCATGGTTTCAATTTATATTTCATTAACACACCCATAACAGCAATAAAAACTACAACAAGCTACAATTTTGATGACTTAGCATTCACACAGAAGTCATTAAGAAAATATTTTGTTGATATAAAAGATTTTCTGGGGCTTTGCAGTGAAAGAAATGTATTACACTTGATAGTGAGGAAGACTGGCTGAAATTACCGTGTAAGTAAATTCTACTCTGTTGTGTCTGTGCTTAAAAATAGATTGGAATATACAGGAGTGTTACATATAAAAGGGTTATTGTTACTAATGTACATTCAAAAGGTGGGGGATGACCTCAAATCCTAGTTTCAGGGATTATCTAAGTCCCTGATGTTTATGAAATGGAGGGTTACTGATGGCAGAGGTTTCTATTCACAGGGAGAGCTCAGGTGGCTGCTTGTGCTCAGAGCCTTCCTTGTCCATCTCCTCGGTCAGTATTAATGCTTTGCTCAAGGAGCTCCTTGTTGCAGGTGTTCAGCCTGTGAGCCCAAGTCATTTATTGCCTTATGCCAGGCCACACTGCTGCAACTTTGAATTTAATTAGAGCTAAACCACAGAGTTACAATCTGCCTGGCTTTGAGCATTTATGGAAAAGCAACCAAATGTGTCAAACCCAGGAAAAAAGACCTTTCACTCAGACTGCGTGCAAAAGAGTGCATTTTCCCTGTGAGTTACTATACTGGGATGTAGGGGGATAGAATATAAGTAAGTAAAGGTAGTATAGAAAGTAATCTTACCCTCTAAAGAGTTGCAGCTGGGTTAATTATTAAAGATTAGGAGCAGGTCTGATTTTAACAGGCCACAGCTGTAGCCAATAAGAAGAGTTATAAAAGAGTAGATTGGTTGCTTGAAGGGAACTGGAGTCAGTTGGCTGCTGTGAGAAGAAAGAGTGCCTAGAGGAGCTGCCTACAAGAAACATCAAGGAGGTACGAAACTCTAGCAGTATGGAACCTTTGCAATATAATGACAATAGAACCTTTGTAATGTAATGACAGCATTGGGAGAGAGATGTTTTATAAGATCATTGGAATAGTATTAAATTGATGAGATGTTGACAAATAGTTTTTTCTTTATGTATTTAAGATGAAATAATGGAAGATATCTAAGATTAATTTCATTTCCGTGTAGCCTTTGACTCAAAGTGTGTAAACGAGGTTTTTTAGCTGTGTTACCTAAATGAGTGGTTAACAATGTGCTCAATGTTGTAATGGCACTTTAAATCCATCTGACACTCTGATAAATTAGAAAGCTTTTGGTGTCTCAGGATGGTAAGAAGTGATAAAATAAAAAGGGCATTTTTTAGGGGAATTTAGCCCAAGTGGCAATATACTGGGATGGAGTGAGTTGTCCATGTGTATCTCCTATCTTGCTTACTCTCTTCCCGAGCTGTCAGCTGGTTAAAGCACAAAATGAGAATATAGTTCCCTGATACCACAATGACAGTTTAAGTAGTACCTTTCCCTGACCATATCTCCTCTTGCCAAGTCCCTGAAAATTGCTTGCAAGGGTGTGAAGTGCATCAAATCAGATCAGGGAACCGATTTAGATTAAAAATAAAGCCTCCTTCTCCTCACCTTTATTCTTTTATCCCATTTCATTCCCTGGCCCGGGCTGACAGCTGTGCCAGGGGCTGAGTTAGCACAGAGCAGAGGAGGGAGGGAGGCAGCAGTGACAAGAGGCAGGAGGTGGCTGCTGCTGGCCAGAATGAGTATTGAACACCTCTTATTGAACTGTGGCCTGTGTGCTGGCAGCCTGGATGTCTAAGGTCAGGGTTGCCAGCAGGAGAGGGAGGAAAGTTTCTGGACGCTTTAATATCTGTGCAGGTGCAGTCAGTAAGGAATTGGGACTGGTCATACCAAGGAGCTTGGGAATGTGTCTGGAACCTGTTGTATGAAACGATTTTAAACTAACCCTCTTAGGAAATTTAAAACTTGTTTGAAGTAGATGCAGGAAGTAGCACTGAGTTAGGACTGAATTTTCCAATCTTGTGTTTCCCAACTATTTAGGAGTTATAAAGTACCTTCTCTTGTTGCAAGAGCCCTTCAAGCACACACAAAGTAGATCTCCAGGGAGTTAAAACTTCTGCTGTTTTTCAAGTGTCTCTTTTCCTGCAGCAGGGTGCCACCCTCTTTGATTTGATCAAGTTGGCCAAGTCATTTGCAATTTTGCATTGTTACTAATATGTTTTGACAATACCTTGTGCTGTTGTATAATTTACTTCTAATAAATATATGTGGGCCTCTCAATTTAGGAATCACCCATAAACCTATTATTGACAACTTCAGAAGTACTAAAAGTTGTCTGATATCTCAGGTAGGATATTTTAAGACCAATTAAGATAGTGTTCTATGAATTATTTCATTTTTACAAGTTCCTGTAAATGGCTGTTAAAAACTAGTATGAATATGGATTTTTCTTTTCTTGGTAGGTCACCACTGTTGCAATATGTGGCCCAAATTATTTGTACAAAATGATTTATCTGTAAGTTGGGATACTGACATGTGTCCATGTGTTTATAAATGCACATATGTGYAAGCTACATATATATACACACACATATATTTCATTATTATATTATCTGTGAGTGCAAAAGGCTTTTGGAATGCATATTTCAGATTATTTTTTAAACTGCATAAGTCTAAAAATTTTGAAAGAAACTGTACCATATTTGTTAACTTGTATCTGTTGCACAGTATTCAATTAAACACTTAACTTGCCTACTCATTGATCCCATGTATTTATGCAGAGCTGTGCTCACTTTTAAATTCGATTTCCTCAGGGAGAATACAAATATTTTTAATTTTGTTTTGTGAGCCATATGTTTAAGAGCCGCTAGTAGTTTGCTGTTTCGACTTTCTTTGCCTTTTTCTGCCTTTACAACATTCCAGACACTCAATAGTACAGTCTAAATAGAGCATCGTAATCATGCCACTAAAAAAAGTTTCTTGCGTAATGTAATTTTATCATGAACTCAACATTTATTTAGTTTTATCCTAATATCCCCTCAGTTGCTCAGTTCTTCTCTGAAAAGCCATCCCTCTTTCTGTTTATTTTGTGAGTCAGCTTTTATAAATTTATTGCTCCTCATTCCTTTTATCTTAGCTCCAGCATTGTGGGTTTGCCACAGGACTACATTAGGGTGATTTTTATTTTTCTTTTTAATGTGTTTCTGACCACCAGACCATAGTAAATATGTCTTCATTGAATGATGGCTATGTTTTTTTCTTTATGCAATATTAAATTTGTCTCTCTCTTGTGGTCATCTACCCATTTTCATGACTCATCCCTGTTCTGCTGTTTGGTCTTGACAGGGAGGTAGAGCCTCCAGGGATCAGAGGAAGAGCAAGTGAGACCCCAGGAGCAAATGGGCAGGAGAGGGCAGGAGCTAAAATGCTGCAGTCAGACTGGATGTCAGTTTATGCCTGCTGGCAGTGGAGGGAGGCTACAAGGAAAACAGCAAAGAGGCAAAAATGGCCTCATTTCATAAAAGCGACAAAAGGTGTAACTAAACCTTGGTGCAAGAAGAATAGAGAAGAGACAGAATCTGGCTTTAGCTTGAGTATGTTTGTCCTGAGAGCTATGTGTGTTAAATTTCAGTTTGGGAAATAACCAAAATTACTTAATTGCATCATTAAATTTTACCATCTGCAGATTTTAATTGATGCTTGATTATTRAAGTGAGGTGTCCTGTGAACATTTTGAATAGTAAATTGAAAACTTGAAGCACAGTCGCTATTCGAGTGATGTGGATCCTTTTCAGGATCGAATTATAACATATTTGGATGCCATCTAAAAACTGTGTTCTCTCCTTTGCCACATAGTTATGTTTCGGTAACTGATGGATTTCCCGTATCAGATTTTTAGGGTTCTACTCTGAAACAATTGTGTAGATCACATTTCCTTTCTGTTGAAGTGCTTTCCTGGCCTATAAACTTGACATACAGGATGAATGGTCTTCATTTCTTATGAAGACTAAAGATCTAGTTTCCATCTTGTAAGAATTTTTTATCAGGTTCTAGCTGTGACAACATATTTTTATTCCAAATAATGCTCTGCTCTGCCTTATCATTAGTCTTTGCATCTTACTCACTGTAATCTCCCTCTCTTCCCCCACCCTCTATTACTTGATATTTTAAATCTTCTAAGTGTTTCATGTATGTTATTATTCTCAAGATTCAGCTCAAGCTTCCATGATATGCTGCTTATCTGTAAAGGTCGATGCTGATTTGATCTATCTTGGCAAGCATTTTTTGCAGCATGAGGTAGGGGAAAGGGATATCAAAATTCTCTGTCTTTGCATTACAGAGTCCCCGTGGAGCAGCTGCATCAAATTTCTCAGATTATTTATGACTGAAGCAAAAGTAACTTTCTGATTGTCCTCATTTTTGTGATTTGTCCCCTACTCAATGTCACTCCAGCTTCCCTCTGGAAGAAACGTTTTGGGATCATTAGTCAGATGAAAGATCACATACCTTTGTGTAATTATTTGAGATGGTTAGACACGATCTAACCATCTAGGTAATTCAGTCATACACTTTGAGCTAATTTAAATATAAAGTGCACTAAAAATCGCTACCCACTTCTGCACCAAAAAAATCACCACCTACGTTTTAGCTGCTGCTATTGTGAACTCCTGGGATCACTTTGTGTTAAATTTAACTTTGAAATTGCTAACTTCTTTATATTCTTTCTACTGCAGAGTCTTTTCTCATTTGATTATGATTTTTTTTCTTTCTAAAATAAGGTTGTATCCGGGTGGGGGTTTGTCTCTTTTTGTGAGTAACAGATGATAGGACAAGAGAAATGGCCTCGGGTTGTACCAGAGGAGGTTTATATTGGCTATTAGGTAAAACCTTTTTTACCAAAAGGGTTTTTAAGCATTGGAACAGGCTGTGCAGGGAAGTGGTTGAGTCACCATCCCTGGAGGTGTTTAAAAGGGGGTATAGGTGTGGCACTTAGGGACAGGGTTTAGTGATGGACTTGGCAGTGATGAGTTTAACTGGATGACCTGAAAAGTCTTTTCCAACCTAAATGATTCCATGATTCTCTAAACAATTTTCTCTGCAGTGTAGGAGAATGACACTTTATGGCTGCTGGTCAGTGGGTGGTAAATTCAATGCCTGAATAATATTGAGGTAGCTGAGGAATATGCCCGTTTGTCTAGAGCAAAGACTTATTTCCTAGGCTTAGTCTGAGGAAAAAAATAATGATGAATTTAATGTCTATTCCTGTCAGTGCTAAAGGAGGAAAAAAACAGAACAGGGCAGCGTGCAACCTCTATGATCAAGACTTTTTAAAGAATCACAGAATGACCAGCTTGGAAGAGACCTTCGAGATCAACTCCAACCCATGCCCTAAAGACCTCAACTGAACCATGGCACCAAGTGCCACATCCAGTCTYTTTTTGAGCATATCCAAGGATGGTGACTCCACCACCTCCCCAGGCAGGCCATTCCAATATTTTAATCCTCTTTCTATGAAGAACTTCTTCCTAATATCCAACGTCTATTTCCCCTGATGCAGCTTGAGACTGTGTCCTCTCCTGAATCCAGGCATACAACAAAATAAGCAAATTATTAAGTATCCATAATAAGGAATTGATGCTGATGTGAATTTTTTTCTTCCCCTTAAGTTGTTCCTCTGTTTCCTGGGATGTATGGTTTGGTTCTTTATTTTTTTTGGTGTCAGGTCAGTGTCTTAATCTTTTTCTTCCTAGGTTCATAATTATTTTGAGCATCTTTCTGCTTCTATGACTTGGAAAACAATGACACTTTGTTAAACTCTGCCTTTTAAGAGGAACTACTATTACTATCTTAAGTTGTGCTCTATTACCAAGTTTTCTAAGCACTTACTGGCTCTGTACTAAGCACTTTGAAAGCTTATAAACACAGAAAAATTAATTATATTAAAGCTGAAATTGCAGCTGGGACCATGAACAGGAAATCCATGCCTAAGTGCATTTGCATCCTTGTTCAAAGAAAATGAGTTTTGGGGAATTGGTTCTTAACATAATATTGTAGCATGAAAGTAAGTTATTTGGTGAAATATTTTAAGGTAATTGTTATGCCCACTTAAAACACACTGAAAACATGAGATCAGTGCTATCTTAAACAACTAGGGCTCTGGGATGAAACTCATCTTTTGTTGAAGAAATCTGGAAGCTGAGTAGGAACGTTCTAAAAAACGACAAAAGTGAGAGTGAGACCAACAGTGACATAGAAACTTTGTTTTAAATCACCTAGTCAAATGACTACGTAATTGAAGTGAAAAACAGAAAATTCATTAAAATAATTAGGGGCATTTATTTAAATATTAGAGGTGATGTTAAAAGATAATAATTTCAGACCAAATATGGAGAATTTGGTCCAGAGACTGATCAGTGTTGTCACCACTCAAATGAAAGAGCACTCTGTGCTGGCCTAGTGCACCACAACCCTTGTACCTGCTCCATTTGGCTATTTCCATGCATCCTTATGATTTTGGTTTTTTAATGGTCTCACATTCACCTCTCATGTATCTAAACTGCATGGCTGTAGGATTGGTTATGCATGGGGTAAAGTTTTAGAACCTGATTTTAGTTTTTCGAAAGTACAGAGGAGGTCAGAGAGTAATTTCAATGCAACAGACTGCACAGACTCCCAGCCCATCAGCAATCAAAATCTTAGCGATCCTCCACTCCTTTGTGAACTTAACTGTCTTTAAAAATGGAATCAGAGTGCTGATGTCAATAGAAAACAATGCAGGATGCATAAACACAAAGTGTCAAATAAAAAAATGTGCAGTTGCTAAATTTTAATGTATGTTCCTCTATATAGTTTTATTTTTGTTTTTCTTTGAGTTTTGTTTGGCTTTCATCATTCAAATAATAAAATTCTAATGAGAGAAATCTCCTTTGTAAATAATGAGAAAGAGAGGGCTGAATCTTTCCCTTTTATACCTAAAAGCAGATATTCAAGAAGCTATTGTATGTATGGTTTGGGCTCAAACAGCTTTATTGCTTTAAAATCTTATCTATCTTAATAAACAATTATATACTGCTTTAGACACCTTCTCAGATGTGTTTCTGAAATTTCAGCGGTGTATTTAATTTTCTGAGTTTGTAGCATGTATGATGTAATGACTTGAAATGTCTCTTGTGTGCAAAGGTAATGCCAGATAATTGACTTTATGCTCCTGAACCTAATTTTCTTGAAGGAAAATTATTTCTATTAATTCAGTAAAGACTAATGGGCCTGTTAAAATTAGTTGCTATCAAAACAGTGCATTTATTGCCATAAATATCCCTGCTTTCTCTAGAAGCAAAGCTCAAGGTCTTGGTTCTCTCCACAGAAAGAGTCTTGGCTGCAAAATTGTTCACATTACAAACACAACACCCTAGACACGTTTTGTAGAACTATATAAAAACCATTCTCATTATTTCAATTTATGGTGTAACTGGGTGCCAAAGCCTTTGAGCTTTGGCTCTGTGTGAGCACAATGCAGGTTATGAAAGGACAGTATAAATGAAAAATACCTGACCATTACACAAGGGATACTGACACTATTGTGCTCTATCCAGTTKTTTACTGTGCAATAGTATGGAAAGTCTATTATACTAGTTTTATAGTTACTGATGCTGTTCTGGGACATTCATCACATGGTCTTGAACAAACATGGGGAAATAACCAGATGCCTGTTATATACTATATTCTCAAGACAACAGCCCTTTTCCCATCTAGAGGAATGCATTTTCAAGAAATATTGATTTTTCTTTCATTCTTCTCTCCTCTCCTCTCTCCTTCAGAAGCCAGTTTTAGAATTATCTTTGGTCCTTAAACTTGTTTGTCTCTTGTCTCTACATGGATTTGTTTAGTCTTTGTCTTTTTTTTTTTTTTGAAACAGCCTTGTATTGATTGAAGTTATATGCTGAACTGTGACCACCAAAATACAGGACTTTAGTGGGTCAGCCCCCTGTGCAGGACATGTGTCACTTTTGGCTTCTGCCATCAGGCAGCTGGAGGAATCTGTAAAAAGTGGTGATTTGTTTTGAAATGTTGCTTAAAAGCTGTTAATCAGGCCAAAGCCTCCTGAGTTGAAAGTTCTCTCCAACAGGTCCTTGGTTGGATTTGTTGTCACTGATGTACCTCAGACAGATCCCAGTAAAAAACAAACTGAAATGGCTGCCGCCGTGAAATTGCCAATTAACATTGCTATTTGTGACTTTAAGACAAGGAGTAAGAAACCTGGGTTTTTAAAGTCTCTTGTCTGTGCTTTGGTGAAAACTCACATGGATGGGTTCCCCATGCACAGAAAAGCAACATGCTTAAAAATTCAAGAGGAGCTAGCAACATGCCCTCAGCTGCCTTCTGTGCAAAGAGACCTTTGACCAAAGTATTGAAGCTCAGTCCCCTTGAAAATGTTTTGATATAACTCTGGCCTTTTGCGGGTAAACGTAGAAGTCTTTTGAACAGTATTGCTGTAAATGTGATTTGTGAGAAGAGCAAACAGAGTTTTGAGCAACCTGTTTGACAGGTAGTGATTCATTTGAGGTTTGCTATTTATGTATTTGAAACATCTTCCTTCATCCCACCCTTTTTCAAATCATTCTCACTTTAAATTTGGAAGAAATCATGCCTACATATATCAATGTGAAAGAAAACGTTCTGCAACACATATTCACATAAATTTCACTTTTCTATGAGAACAATCTGTGTAGATGAAGGCAAGTGTATGTCAAAATAGGATGGAGAAAATGTTTCCTCTAGGTCTCTGTTTCAGCTTTTGTTGTACTTTTAATGCTTGCTATAAATCTTACCTTTATGATTTGAAGTATTACCTTCCAAAGGGGCTTGTGAAATAAATACATAAGAACTTAATAGGGTTAATTAGCATGTTCCAGTGATGGATTTAATTTTTAAAAAATATATCCTATGTGAGGTTTCATTTAGCTGTAGACATGGCTTTTCTTATTTTTAGATCCTAGGTTCATTATCATGTGTTTTGAGAAAATGCTCTGACCCCTACATCAAAAGCATAAGCAGAAAAAACTGTTGTAGGAACTTCATATGGGTATTCATAGGACAACCTATAATTTATGACTTATGTTTGATTGTAGCCTTTTTAATTAGCAACATATTGCATCTGCTTAACATTGCTACTGTTTTGTTGCAAAAGATTTTTTGTAGCAATTAATCTCGTAATATCCCTGAGCAATCTGAAATTGTTGAAGAAGATGGAAATTGGCTGATGAATGTATTGGTCACTTCAAAGGCATGTTCAAATCTATCTTCTTGCTGTCCTAATGAATATGGAAGCCTGCCCAGTGTGTGATTGGATTTTAATGACTTCAAGGTCAGGGACTTTGTAAGGTGTGAATCTGCTTGCAAGGTCACTAGTGGCAAACAGTGCATGGATCTGAAAATAAACAAGGAGCTGTCAGGGATATTAACTTTTTGTAGAAAAACCCTTGGGATGAAAAGGTTAATAGGTGATTGCATTGTAACTTGTTTTGAAACTCAAAACGAGCTGTAAATCTACGTGCATTATCCTACATTATGCCTTGCATAAGAAAAAGTGGTAATTTAAAATGTAGGCAGTGTTTGATTGTAATAGTACCCTAGCTTATCAAAAGCCTTCCATTTGCCACTATATATACTGGTCCGCATAATCAACATATGCTCCAAATGCTGACCTTTTGGAGAAAGAGGTGAAGTTACCTGAACATGTAAGTATATTTTTTCCCCTAGATAACTCAGACTAGCCATTACCCATAGAAATTGAGGTTGCATGTACAGCAGTTATACTCTATATTAATTTGCTGTTCTGTTGAGATTGTTCAAGATGGAGGAAAAAAAAATAGGGAACGAGTCTGAAAACCCTAAGAAAGTTTTTATGTTACTTGTCATAAGGTACTTGACTTCTGTTAGAGCAGCACAGAAATAAAACTCCTGCATGAGGAAAATAAAAAAAAAAGCCTGCAGAGGGGGAGACATTTGGAGGGATGGTGACCTTCTTTTTGTAGGATAAAACATTAATTTACTAAGGACAAAGATTCAGAGCTGTTGGACAACTTAACCTCCTGGTTTGGGGCAGTGAGCAGTTTCAAGCATGGCTACCACAGCTGCAGTTTGTCTCAAGCTGTTAATACCAATGGGATGTTTCATCTGATGAGCATGTTCAGAACTCAGCTAACATAATAATTGAGAATGGAGTTCTGTCTAAACTATTTCCAAGTTTAAAGTCTTGGTGACCAAAGAGACAGGAAAAAATACCACAAGTACCCCACAGCTAAGGGGCAAAAACCAGTTTTACAGAAGTCCGAAGGTTCTGTAATTTTCTTTTTTTTTCCCCTTCTCTTTTCATAGAAAGTATATGTATGTGTGTGTGCATACAGATTTTTCCATGTCTTCTACTCCACATCTGTGGATTTTATGTCTATGTGGAAGCTGCTGACAGTGTTTTGGCCTGTGTGAGTCATGTTTTCATGATTAAACTAATCAATATATCAGCAGTAAATAACCCAAAAGCCCAAATTTAGCTACAAATGCAGTTGCCACAGAAGTTCTGCATTTAAAACAAGGACTTAAATTTTTTGCTGTAAATGAAATATTATCCTTCTCAGAATAATGCTTAGTCTTTGCATTCTTTACGGTCTAACATAGCCATCAGTCTTAGAAAATAAAAGCAGAAGAGTTTTGCCAAGATGGAAGACTTCCTTGGTTTTGAATTCATCCTGCATGGATTCACTGTAGTCTTTTATGATGTGCCACTGTTTCATTGATTTCACTCTCCTGAATGCGTAAGCTCAGGTTTCTATTTCCATCTGGTTTTGGAGTATAAGGGATGAGAGGAAAGGTGTTTTGTTTTCACTTACTTATTGATTATCAAGAGTCGCTTTTTCTTTCTGCATCCTGCCTCGCTACAAGAAAGAGAGGGCATAAACTGGGTTTTCTCTGAATGTTGTTTTGGGTTGTTAGTAGTTTGAAAACAAAAATTAACTCAGTTTCAATTTACTATCTTCAAGATAAATTGAAAATGTCAGCATTGAAATGACAAGATTTTGAAAAAGAATAAACTTGAAAGCAATAGCCTTCTGCAGGTTTATAGTGAAATCAGTGAAACCTGTTAATGGGAGGAATATTTGCTTTGTTTAATGACTAATTCTACTGTTTAGAGTAACTGTTTATTCTCAGTGTTGACAAGCATTCTTTGTGTAATCTGTAATAGGTTTGTAGGAATATGAACTGAATCTCTGTTTTGCAGCCACTTGATGCAGAGCAGCTGAAGACGTGAGTATGAAGAGCATTTCTTCAAGGCAAAACCATAATGTACTAATCTCTATTAGTTGTGATTCTATAATGTCAATTTTCAAACCATATGTCACATACTAATATCATTGTATGTATGAAGTTATTAGCATCCTTTCTATGTTGCTGCTGGTTTTAATTTTTGAGGTTCAAGACTGCAGGCAAGTTTGTCAGCCTCTTCCATACTGGCAGTTCCTGCTTTTGACCTCTGCATTGCCTCTTTGTCCTAGGGTGACGTTGTGACGCTTGTATCCCCATTCATGTGTTCTGTTAATGTTGGATATTATGTTCTGTACCTTTAAGACTGGCTCTGAGGAGTGAAAGTTTTGTTTTGGTTTTCTTATCAGCCTGGCTGGAACACCGAGACAGCAGCTTTTGCTTCTGCTTTTCGCTCGCTAGCTTGCTCTTGCTTGCTTTGCTTCTGCTTGCTTCTGCTTCAGCTCCT
>JACDOX010000931.1:9932-26314 GCA_014549065.1 Cardinalis cardinalis
TGATCACCTGGCAGTGAGTGACACAGAGATGTCACTGCTGCAGTCACTGGAAGGAGCAGCAGGTGAGGGACAGGCTCAGGGGGTCACACAGGACCTGGGGCTGCTCCCTCAGCTCTGGGAAGCTGTGCCAGGTTCCAGAGAGCAGCAGCAGATGTAGGATTGGGAGGGAGGAAGAGCTTTGAGGAGAGAGGTCTGAGGGAAAGGAGGAATGAAACAGGAGCTGCAGCAGCATTTCCAAACTGCCTCTGGTGCTGCCACCCTCGTGCTGGGAAACTCTGAATTTCCAGTTACAGCTGAAGGTACCTCAGACAGAGCAAAGCACAAACCCTAAATCGATTAAAAACCATTTAATTGAGCACATTTGGGAAACCTGAGAATACAAACAAGAGACAGCAGGGCCACTTGGCTCCAGGAGCCTGCAGAGAATGCAGCACGCTGGGTGAGGTGTGCAGGAAACATTCCTGCAATCAATGCCAGTTTAAGGAATTACACTTGAAACAAAAATGGGAACTGGTTTGGAATAAAGAAAAAAGAAGTATAAGCATCCCTAATGTTGGCACAGAAGTTTTGTGTTCATGGGAGGGAACTTCAAGGCAAGAAGCATCGACTGTCACCTCGCTCCCCACCCTCCAACTGGGATGCAAGTGCCAAAGAATGAAATCACTGCAGCTCTAAATGGATTTTACAAAAGTCATCAGCCTCAGACTGGATCCTCCAGTCACAATTCCTCAGAGCACGTTTGGGACTCACCTTGGATAAGGAACAAACCTTTCAGAGCACCCAGAACAGACAGGATGGCAGAGGGTGTTTTATGTTGTTGAAAAGCATTTCTATTAGATCTGAGTCTGGCGTTTCTGCCATGTCCCACAGCTCAAACAGTATTTAAATAATATATATCCAGCTCATATATTTTTAATAATTTGATGTATTTCCTTTTTCATGTGAATGAAGCCAAGATTAAAGGCAGTGTGATCAGAAGGCAGATGAAGAAGCGCTGAAAATTTGCTGCCTTTGAAAGGACCAAGATTTTGTGAAGCATTTTACAACCCTTCATGGAGAAAAAGGGATTGGAATGCAGCCTGTGGCTGGAAGAGTGTTGATTTGCAGAAATGTGCTTCTCAGAAGCCTGTTTAAATCCAGTTTAAACACTTCTTACCACCCTCATCCCTTCTCTCTATTTCTAGGAGCACTGAAGTGCTTTGTAAGACATGGTAAGAAAGAAAATGAGACTTGTACTGCTCTGCTTTTGGAAGAAGTTTTGCCACTGACACCCAGGCCATGATTTCAACTATTTTTAACTCTTGCAAGGTTAGGCTTCAAAAAAAAAAAAATAGAGAAGAAAATACCCAAATCTAACAAAAAAAAAATTAGAAAAAAACCCTCAACAGATGAAACATTCTRAAGTGGCTTCCAGAGACACAACCCCCCTGGAATGACAGCTCAGGAGAGAAGCTGACAAGTGCTCAGCAGTTCAAAATCCATGAAGAAAAACCAGATGAAAATGTAAGATAAAGACATGCATGAAGAGCTTACCTGAAGCAGAATTTAGGTCAGYTACTCCTCAAGACTGAGCTACACATAAAATATCACATGGGCATCCAACTTCAACAGGAGCTCACAGAGTTAAAGCCAGATCCCAGCACCAAGATCAGCACTACTTTTTGGGGTTTTTTTGACAGAAAAGAATCAATGTCTTCAAGGGAGATGCACAGAGTTCTTCTTCATTTCTGGAATTTTCCTCCTAACTGAAGCAGCTTTAGGAACTTCTTCAGGACATGTTTTCCACCCTCCCCTCAATTTTATAACCTCATGGAGCTAAGGAGCTAAAACTGGAATCCTGTCTGAAGTTAGGSAGGACAAATTAAGAGAGGAGGTAAAAAATGTCAGGAGCAGAGTAGGAGGCCAAGATTGCAGGGTAAGTGCAGGCTGCCTAGAAATCCTAATTAAAAATACCCCCCCCATCTGTGAAAATCATCTTTAATGGGAGGGTCACAGACACAGCAGGGTTGAGCAAAGGAAAGAAATGAGCCATGGAGTTACTCACATTGCTAAAGAACCCAGGAGCAATTCCTGCAGAATTTTGGCCAGATTTCCACTTGAACAGCTCCTATCCCTGGGCACAACATCAACTGCTGATGAAGATTTAAACTGAGTTTAAATTTAAACTGTTTAGCAAGTTTCACTCTTGACTAGTTTCTGCCTTCACTTGAAGGCAAAGCTCACCAGCAGTTTTGCTCTATTTTTGTTTCAGCTTTAAGGTCACCACCACAGAATTAGAATTAAGTCCTCAAACCCCTTCAGAGAGTTGTAAGGGGCAAAGTAATGATAAGGACAAATAATTCTAATGTGGGAAAGGTGGGTTACATATGCAAATATAAGGTGGTGGATGAGAACTACAGACCCTCAAACCAGGACCAGAATTCTCTATTGTTGTCCTAGAAATAACAGAGGAATGTTTTAAAAAGCAACATTCAGAACGCTGTTAAATGGTTTTGGGGCAGTCCTTGATTGGGGCTCAGGGAATTTAAATGCTACATACAAGGTGGTGGATGAGAACTACAGACCATGGCTGTGCCTTCCTCAAACCAGGAGCAGAATTCTCTAYTGTTGTCCTAGAAATAACAGAGGAATGTTTTAAGAAGCAACGTTTAGAACATTGTTAAATGGTTCTGGGGCAGTCCTCAACTGGGGCTCAGGGAATTGAAACACTACATTCTAAAAACTCAATGGGAGATGCTGATACTTATTTAAACTCCAAGTTTTAACTGCCACATCTTAAAAGGCTTTGAAGTGCTTCCATTTTAGACCTACTGCAACCACCTACTCAACTGAATCTGTATTCCTGGCTCCATTAATCCCCTATTCCTGTGCTGCTGAAATTCAACATATGCCTTCAAGGTATGAGAGCCTGTGCTCTGTATTTCACTAATTAACAGCAATGAAGGTGCTTTTCATCTCTGCAGAGTGGGCTGTTAATTGTTGYTCCCCCTCCTCACAAGTGAACAGTAGAGGTTCAGTGCATCTCTTCTCTCTAACCTTGCTCTCAGAGAGGTCCAGCAGTGCAGCAGCTCATTTTTGGTTGGAGCTTTCTGAAGCTGGGGCTGTTTATTTGGGCAGAGGATGGTCCCTCACAGCCACAGTGGCACTGAGCAAGGAGAGCACTCAAACCTCAGGTGTCTCCTCACTGGGACACGGGAACAAGCAGGGTGTTGGCAGCAAGACTCAAAATTTCAGAGTACAGATGATGAAAGCAAGGCTGGGAAACAGAAYAAGCAGCTCAATCATATGGAACCACCCCTCCTTTTGTACCCCCATCCCAACCACAGTCCAAGCCCACGGGTAACCCCCATCCCCTCTCTGAAGTTATGCTCACCCAACAGAACTGAGAGCCCCTGGGACACAAAAAATCTATTCCACAGCTCGCTGATGAGAGCAGGTCTGGTTCTGGTTAAAGCCTCTACCCTCAAAACCCACTTCTGGAAATGGAGTTGCTTTCTGTGCTGCCAGTCTTCATCTGAAAACCTTAAATTATCTGAGAATCAAAAAAGCAAAGTCACAGAGGTATTKGCTGTTGCCCTATTTCCCTTGCAGTGGCTTTTGTTTAAAACTCCTTTATCTTGAGAAAAGGTTCAACTGTTACACTGCAAATATATTTGGGGAACACAGCAAGGCATGGAGCAGAACCACAATGGTGACTCCAAATCATGCTGACAGGGGGGAACAGGTTGGCTTCCTGTGGTTTTGGTTTTTCTTAAAAGTGCTGCCATATTCAGCACAGCAGCAGTGAAGAATTCAAAAGGAAATCTCAAGTTGGTGCTTGTTAAAATTAATTCTCAGTTCAAGGGATTTTCTTTTAAGCAGTTCTTTTAATCAGGATATGGATATGGCATACCTCATTAAGATGGGCTTGCAAAATTTTCCCTTTCTCTATAGGCAGAGGATAAAAAAAAAATCAAATAAACCAGCACATCACATGTGATATATTAAGACCACATCCTACATTTTGAACTTTAAAAAGAAAGGATCCTTGTTGAAAAAACATCTAGAATGAGTTCCCCAAGTTTTGTTTGTGGGTTTTCTTATTAAAAAATCAACTTTAAAGACAGGTATTTTAAAATAATGCAGCTGGGGTATTTTTAGTAGTGTGCCTAACCCTGATCACCTTTGCTCTCCAGGATTAGATGTTACTGGGCCCTCCTCTGWCCATTCTTTACAACCAACTACAGAGTTATTTCTCCTCGGTGCACAGAGCAAATCACATATCACAAAATCCTCAGTGAGAAGGGTGAGCTCTTTAATGAAAGGCATCCTCTCTCCCAGAGAAAGTATTCTGTAAGCCTTACCTGGCAGTTTGTCTGAGCTAAATACAACATTAAAGTCGAGGTGGTCGCTCTTCCCAAATCCAAACTCAGGACAGTCTTTGCACTGAGAAGGATCCACAGTGCAGGGGAGGCAATGGACAATCTGAGGGTACTGATGTGTTCATTCAAGAGCTAAACATGGTAACACACTACAAAAGAGCATTTGGGATGTGTGTAACAACTTACAAGGGAGCATTAGAGGCCCACTGTTAAAAAAAAAAACCCTCCTATCAACTTAAAATCATTTAAAGTTCGCCAGCCAAGCAACTCTAAGAGATTCTTAATGCCAAATAATGAATTACACCTTTCAAGGATGAACCACACTGGATTTTTTAAAGAGGCCATGCCACAGGGATACAGTTCTTTGTCTTTCCTAAGCAGATCATTGTACATCTGATCATATGTTGTTTTGAAGTCATAAACATTTGGCTTGTCCGGGGCTGGTCCTGGCAGTTTCACGTGAGTCCCCGTGCCAAAGGATCGGACGCTGAATCCTCGTTTGCTGAAAGACACAAGGAAGGGGGAGGAGACCATTAAACTGCATGGACTTGGAAATTAAAGTGCTGAAGAACRTAAGAGTGAATTTTAAAACCACCTTTTAAAAACATCTCTTAGCCAGCAGCAGCTGAGCAACCAAACTGGCTGAAAATGTGTATTTTTCCCTGCAGTTACATTCTAAACTCACACAGCATTTCAAGRGAAGCACCTCTATTTGACAGGAATTTTCTTACAATTATGGTACAGAGCTATTTGGAAATGTCATTTGTGCTTTCCTTTTGYATCCTGGATTTGCACCAAACCCCTTCTGCATTCATGACAACACAAAGATGGTTTTCTCTTGATACAAATAAGTAACTGTACTGCTGATCAATATTTCAGTGTCCTGCTGAGACTCTTGGCCTGACTGAATTATTCTCCTCACTTTGTTGCCCAAAGTGTAATTTAATTAGCCCAGGACAAACATTTGTGTGCCTGCCACTGAAAACCACACAGTGCAATTCCCTTTACACAAGTGGGGCAGATGTTCTGCTGGCTGCTCTCTAGAACTCTTGGCTAAACCAGGAATTACCTCATTCCATTCTTATGAACAACTACTACAAATTAAAGAGAGGCAGGAACCTGCTTGTCTTTAGGAGTAATGCCAAAATCTTCTTGCTGATTAACTGAGATACTCAAAATTCAATGCTTCCTTCATTAGTATTTAAAAAATACAGCAATCTATGGAATAAAAGGACAAAAAAGAGATTTTCTGGTGGTCTAAAGGACAAAGTGACAGGGTAAAACAGTGTTGCTATTTAAAGTATTTTAAAATAGTATTATATAAAGTATATAAAAATATAAAGTATTTTAAAAATACAGCAATCTATGGAATAAAAGGACAAAAAAGAGATTTTCTGGTGGTCTAAAGGACAAAGTGACAGGGTAAAACAGTGTTGCTATTTAAAGTATTTTAAAATAGTATTATATAAAGTATATAAAAATATAAAGTATTTTAAAAATACAGCAATCTATGGAATAATGGGACAAAAAAAGAGATTTTCTGGTGGTCTAAAGTGACATGGTAAAATAGTGTTGCTATCACCATCTGGGTCTGTAATGACAACATAACTCAAAACAGCAAGACCAGGAGTTAATCTATTTTTTTAAGGACTCACACTTTCAGCTTGAATGATTTTAGCAGAGACTCAATGGAGTGAACAATGTTAGAACAAAATTCAAGTGAACACCCCCCCACCCCCAGAAACAACCCCAAATCTGCAGTGCTCCCCTCTGAGGGGATGAGCAGAACTGGGACCCAGTGCAAGAGCTGGCCCCAGGCYCCCTGGTCTGCACAGCCAGGGAAATTCAGCAGAAAACACCAACCCCAAATTGTCTGTTTGCCTTCAAAATTGTCCCCAAAGTGTCCCCAAAGGCTTCTGGGCAGAGACTGTGATCACCTCCTGCCCCAGCCTCAAACACAGCTCTGAAACCACCAACACTTATTTCCTTCAGCTCCTCCTACAGGAACACAGCCCCTCCTTTCCCTTTTCTTGTTCCCCACACTTTTTTCCTCCAKCAACTATTTATAGGTGCCTATTTCTGTGAACAGACCAGATACATGAGGGTTTTTTGCTTCTTTCTGCAGGACTGGTGACTGAGAACGGATACAAGTGGAAAAAAGTGCAATTTTTTGTCCCTCCCAGCCCTCCATCACATGTAACTGGTGCAGTTATGAGTCACTGTTCATTTATTTTCCCTGCAACACTTGCAGATTCAAGTTTTGATTCTGCTGCTTCTACTGGACGTGGAGAGAGACATAATATGTACAGAAGAAATTGCAGTGCTAAAAAATTCATGTTTCAATTTGATCCTTTCTTCTATGGTTTCATTTTTTTTCTCTTTGAAACATTTCAGGTCTGCTTGGATCACACACATTAAAACCTCCACCTCTAATTGCTGTAAAGTCCCTGAAGTTTGCATGATCTCATATAAAACAAATCTGAAATCTCTGACGTTCAACACATCAAAAATTTGTGCCTCTAAGGCCCATGACCCACTTAAAATTATTTCCTTGAATAGTTGGAATGAGTTCCTCACATGGAATTTCATGCTTTGTACTTTGGTGAGTGGCAGTGTAAATTTTTACACTATTTATACCCCAGGTACAATAAAATAGTCTAAAAACATTTCTTGCAACAACYGGGGCACAGGAAAGGGGAAATGCCTGCAGAGAGCCATCAGTCAGGAGCTTTTATTAAATATTATTCAGCTTTTATTAAATAGCTGGACACATCCAGTGGAGTGAATCATCAGGTGTTTGTGGAAATGAAAAATGTAAAAATGAACAATTCCTCCAAGACAATGGGTTTGGTTYTGACCTGCTAAAACTACCCAGAAGATGGGGAAAAAATGAGCTTTGGCACAAAAAGTAAAGAGTGAGACAGACCAACAGATTGTCTTCTGAAAATGTGGAGCTTAAAGTTTAAACAGGCTAATGATGACCTTATTTCAGGGAGCTGTTTCTGTTAATACTATTAATGCTGATGTGGATAAAATCCAGTTTAAGGACAGAGTGAGWCAGTGCCCAGATCTCACCTCTCAGCCCACAGCTCACAGAGGGTCACCCAAAAGCCCCTGAGCAGCTCCCCCAAAGATCTCAGAGCTGAGAATAATTCTGAAATCAAAAACCAACCTGGACTGCACTGACTGGGACCACTGGAAATTATARTAATAATTTGTGCAGCTTGAGACATCAACTTCTGTCCACACCTTTCTTTTATTTCACTGTTATATGGGGATCTCACACATTCCTATTAAATAGAATTTAATTAAATCTTCCTTTCAGTTGATTGTATGTTCCTTTCCAATGGCTGTAGGAAATATTGCTAAATATTAAAGCAAATGTAATAAATCCTGCAGTGCCACTGCACTCAGAGTGGTGAAGGAGTTCMGGGCACAAATTATTAATTTTACCACATCCCTTTCCACAAGAGCTAGCAGGAAAATAACCAGCAACCCTTRTAGGTTACTTAAAAATTATCTTATGCCACCAATCAATACAAAAAAACAGCCCCCAAAACAAGCCCACACTGCTGGACAGCAGGACAAAAGCACTGTTAACTCACTTTGAATACTAACAACTTGTAATTTGCATTTTCACTACTAAGCTATCAAATGAAAGTGTGCTTTAATACAAAAATGTGAAAATATCTCCTTTTTGGGGGGTTATTAATTTAGGATTTCTTAAATTAGGYAATACAGATGTCAATACCTCCCTGCATTTTGGTGCTGACAGGAGAGAACAACTTGTGGAAGCAGCTCAGGTGCAATTTAAGTTCTCTTACACCTCAATGTTCAACTACAAGTCCTAACATCAATAKGAGAACTAAGCTTTTGCTACAGAGGTTGCAATATCTTAATTTCCCTGCCACTAAGATCTCATGTTCATACTCTTAATTCCCTAAAAGTTAGTTTTCTCCACAAGGCATATGTGGCAGAAGTGCATCAGTGTTTTAGAACTTTTTATTGCCAGTTAGTGACACAGAGAACTTGAACTTCCTTCCAAAGCCATCAAGCAAACAGAAATGTGGAAGTTGCTGCATTAAAAAGCTTGGCTGTAAGAGATTTACCCTTCTGCCTTCCTCCTCTGAGGGAGAGCCATGGCCTGAGTCTGCATGCTCCATGACAAAATATAAAATAAAATATAAAATCACTTATAGGAGGCRCTGGTTTTGGCTGGGAYAGAGTTMATTTCTGTCCCAGCAGCTGCGTTGTGGATTTGTGTTTGCAACAGGGGATGTTTTTGTWATTGCTGTGCAGGGCTCACACAGCAGAGCAGCCAGGCCTGCTCTGCTTCTCACCTCACCCCACCCCAGCAGAGCCGGCAAAATCAAATCATGCAGGGCGAGTAAAACCCGACCCAGGGCGGGGTTAAACACAGCCTGCCCRACAGCTTTAAGGAGGGGCCGCGGCTTTCTGACCGCTCCTCCTGCTCCCTTTGGCTTCCTCGGCCCTGCGGTGAAGGCTCTGACTCTATCAACAAACTCCAGACAGCCCTTCAGGCTGACTTCTGCTGCAAAACTGGAACAAAGGGTTTAAAACTTGGTTAATTACAAAATAAGCAAGCATACACTGGACCCCAGACTTTGTTTTCCAGCAGCACACAGAATTTGTGTCTTTTAAAGTCTTGTCACCCACTAACAAAATACCTGAAAATTTTGTAATTCCCCAGCTTCTTCTGCTGGAAAATTGGAACAAAGTGTTTAAAACTTGGTTAATTACAMAAYAGTCAAGCACATTCTGAATGCTGGACCCCAGACTTTGTTTTCCAGCAGAATACAGAATTTGTGTTCTTTGAAGTCTTGTCACCCACTAACAAAATACCTTAAAATTTCGTAATTCCTCAGCTTCTCCCTCTTTTAATCATGTGTTCTTTCCAACTGCATTGCAACACACTGCCCTGAAGGGGTGAGGCAGCCTGGCTTGGAGCCAACACAGACATTTTCCTCAAGTTTACTGCAAATGGGCTGTTATTTCCTTTGCTTTGCCATTTATGCTACTGCTACTCTAACTACTAACGGTGTTAATAAAATGAAACGCTTTCTAAATACGGTTTTGTTACTTTTAAATTCAAATCTCGAGGGAGAACAGACTTTTAAAAACCACCCCTGCCACGTTTGGCAAACATCAGTCACACCGGAAGTGATTTATTTCTGCAAAAACACGGGGGAAGGAAAAGGCCAGACATCAGAAGTAAATTTAAATGTGTCCTCAACACKCAGCTTTCAATTCCAGCTCAGCTCCAGCATTATTAGAGGAAAAACAATGTCCTGTTTTCACAGATAACATCCGATGCCAAGGGTGAGCGTGAAGTGCATGAAATGCTGTCACAGTAAGATGGCTGCCAGACCAAATGCTTCTATTATTTGTTCCTTTCGAAGCTTTTATTTTTATTTACATGTAGCACACGGCTTACACACAGTTGTTTTGCTCATTATGCCATCAACGTGTTTTTCTAATGTGAATGTTTCTTTGCATAACTTTAATAATAAAACAAACATCCTTATCATGTTCCTGCAGTGCAAAGGGAGGATTYAGGGACACGATTTCAGGAATATCAGGTCTCTCCTGTCCATCTGTCTGTCCCAAGCCTCCCATCTCACCTCTGCAGCCAAGCTGAGAGCACTGGGAGTGCTAAACAGATTAACACTTATAATCTCAAAGACATTTAGCACTCYGAACCGAATGTTCTGGTTCTCCTGTGAGAGGAAAGGGCTCCCTTTCAGGGCACAGAGTGGCTCAGTTTTCACAGAGTGTTAAAGGGTGGAAATGGACCTTAAAACGCAACCCACGGGCAGGGACACCTTCCACCACCCCAGGATGCTCCAAGCCCCATCTAACCTTGCCTTGAACACTTCCAGGGATGGGACAGCCACAATCTCCCTGTGCCAGCGTCTCACCACACTAAAAAAATCAATTCCTAACATCTAACCTAAATTTCCCCTCTTTCACTCTGTACCTATTACACCTTGTCCTATCACTCCAGCTCTTGATGAAGAGCCCCTATCCAGCTTCCCTGTGGGCCTCTTTCATCAAGGGAAAAAAAAAAAAAAAAAAAAAGGGGAACATTTAAGTTTCCACACGGCGAGACACAGGCCCGGCTCCACCCAAGCGCCCGGCCCGTGTTTCCAGCACTGAGGCCACAGCTCCGTCAGGGAGGGCCGGGACTCCACCGCGGCCTGGAGCGGGGCGCGGAGAAGACGAGATAAAAACAGGTAAAAAGCGGATAAAAGGAGGATGAAAAGGGCGTACAAACAGGGTGGCAGCGAGGTGAAAAGCGGGTACAAGCGGGATGAAGGCAGGGTGAAGGCAAAGTGCTGCCCCGCAACCCCGGGCCTGCCGGGCCGGGCGCGGGCCCCACAGCACGGCCCCATCCACCCGCGCCTCCCTGACAGCGGAGCTCCGGCGGCACGGGGGTGAAGCGGGCAGCAGCGGTTACCTGAGGATGTTGTGCGCCTCCATGCTGCGGTTCTGGTTGCTGGAGCACACCACGGCCACGCGGAGCGGCGCGGACGGCATGGCGGGCASGGCGCTGGGGCTGCCCGCGCCTCCCTCCCTCCCGGCCGCCGCTCCACAAAATGGCGGCGGCAGCGCGGCGGGCGGGGACGGGACGTGTCAGCAGGGCCCCGGCGCGGCCAACCGCGGCACGGCGCGGGGGAGGCGGAGCGGCCGCGGCCGCCGGCAGGGGAGTGCCGGGAGAAGGGAGCGGAGGGTGCTGGGCGAGTGCGAGCGGAGTGCGAGCTCCCGGCGAGCTGTGGGAAGCATCGGGCGCAGTGTGGAGGGAGAGGGTTGTGCCGCCTCACCCCCGAGTTTTGGCCGATGAATAATATATATTAAAAATGATATTTTTATAGATATCGATATATAGATAATGATATATTTATAACGTATTGGTGCTCAGAGGAGGAGGAGGAGCGTGAGGGCTTGTTCAGCCTGGAGGCGGCTGGCCTCATTGCAATGTACAACTTCGTGAGGGGAAGAGGAGAGACAGACACTGATCTCTGTGGGGACCAGCGACGCGACCCCGGGAATGGCTGGAGCTGTGTCAGGAGCGGTTTAGGTTGGATTTTGGGAAATGTTCTTCCCCCAGAGGGTTCTGGMTCCTCAGGGAATGGTCGCAGCCCCAAGAGCTCCAGGAGGGTTTGGACAATGCTCCCAGGGATGCACAGGGTGGGATTTTGGGATGTCTGTGCAGGGTGAGGGGCTTGGACTCTGATCCTTGCGGGTCTCTTCCAGCTCAGGGTGTTCCATGGTTGTAAAGCTTCTCCTTCACCTCATCCAGAGAAGGGAACAGGGCTGGGGAAGTGTTTGGAGCCCCAGAGAAGGCTGAGGGAGCTGGAAAGGGGCTCAGCCTGGAGAAAAGGAGGCTCAGGGGGGGACCCTGTGGCTCTGCAGAACTCCTGACAGGAGGGGACAGCCAAGGGGGATTGGGATTTCTGACATGAGGGCATCGGGATTTCTGACATGAGGGCATTGTGATTTCTGACATGAGGGGACAGCCGAGGGGCTTCAGGATTTCTGACATGAGGGGACAGCCAGAGAAGATCGGAATTTCTCCCAGGAAACAGGGACAGGGGGAGAGGGAACAGCCTCAGTTGTACCAGGAGAGGTTCAAGGTTGAACATTAAGAAGATTTCATCACATAAAGAGCGATGAGGCCTCCAGCGCTCCCACCACCCAACAGCCATTCCGCGCCAATCCCTGAATCCCGCTGCCTCTCCGGGCTGCGGGATTAAAAAGCCCATCAGAAAAGCGGGTTTTTAGGACAAATTTCGCTCACTTTGGCACTAGATGGCAGCCGAATGCCGCGGCAGGGCTGGGAGGATGCCGGGGGAAGGGTTTGGATGCAGGATTGAGTCATCCCGAGGAGGAGAATTGGGCTGGACACTCTGGATGAGCCCTGTGCCCAGGGGGATCCGCAGGGAACAGAACACTGCCAACACTGYTAGGATTAAACATGAAATTCTGCATTCCAGGAGGAAACGCTGGCGCTTTTACTGCAAGCTGCACAAATTAGAACGCCAAAACTAGGAGTTATTTATGTTATTTACCCAAGTATTTCACCAGACTGGTGAAATACGCTGCTTTCAGCATTGTTTTCTCACATCCAGATCAAAATTATCACGGTGCTCCTTGCTCAGCCCAGCTCAATCCCATTTTTCTCTGAGGTTTTTGTCATCTTTTCCCTTTTTCCACTTTCGTCTCCTTGCACTATTACAATGGCAGGAGGAGGTAATGGAGCAGGAGAAATACAGGAGATAAASCAGGACATCAAAGGAACAAATCTATTCCCCAGCCCAGCTGAACTTCACTAGTGAGGCAGGACTCTCTCAGTGCTTCCTAAAAATATTTTCTGCCCTTGCATTGATATTTTTTCCCTTTGTGCTTTCTGAGGATTTTTTTCCCCATTATCACCACAGCACTTCCAGCAGAGCCTTTTCCTGCTCCCACAGCCACCATTGTCCTCTCCTCCATGTAAAACTTCTCCCTCTCTTTTGCATTTTCCATCATCCATTAGGGTTAAACCATTATTATTATTATTTAGAGTATCCATTATTACCTGCAGAGGTGTCTTACTGAAGACAGTCACGTTCCAAACTGTAAATTAAATTTCCATTTCCTCAGACTTACATCAGTGTTACCACCTGAATTACCCAGTTATCTATAATCCAAACCTCTAGTAAACAAAATCAAGTATTCAGAGAATAAAACTCTTATTTTCCCATTAATGCTGTCTTAATTTTACAGAAGGTAATGGAATATTATTATGACCAGTTTGGGCAGACTCACTTTGAGTCAAGCAAGATCTTGAACCTTTAAATACTTATGGAATTTTAATTTCTTTTCATCATCCTCTTAATTTATTAAGTTCRATGCCAAGGTGGTACAAGGCTCGTTGTTTGTACAGCTGGTTTTCACATCTGGCAATTCATGACAAGATGAGGAACAGAACAGTGACATTGCTTGACAAGAGGTGACAGAAATGTACAAAACCAGTGGCACTCCAATGCTCCTGTGCTGAACTGGCTACAGCAAAAAAAAAACCCCTGAAACCTTTAAAAGACCAACATTTGTCTTAATGTTCTTCAAAATTGCCTTTTCTYCCAGCATCTCCTTAGGGATAAAAACCCAAAAATGAGGCATCAGTGAGGTGCTTAAATCCAGGAAGGTAATAAACACAGAACAGCTTGGTGGAGTCAGCTGCAGGTGAGAATGAAACACAGCAGGAGTAACAAAGGAAAAGCTGGTGATGAAATGCAGACCTTCGGCTCCTCAGCCACTCCCAAGTTCTTGAAGAGGGGATTATGTTCAGTACAAATACTGGGTATTATTAAGGATTCCACACATTTCCTAATATTTACCCTCTACCACAAACGACTTTCACAAGGAAAAGCAAACAGGTCGTTCACCAGTGCTAAACATTTACACAAACAGATCACACTGAACCTGACAGTCTCTTTACAGAAAAGCCTTCCCCTACTTTATTTTTTTGCTTTAAGTGCACAGTTCCTAAGTGATAATAAATTAATTTTTTGTGTTACAGCAGTCAACTACATACAAACAACACGTACTAAAAACTACCTCACTAAATACCTCTCTGAAGGTAACTACTTTGTGTATATATTAAATTTCAAGTAATGCTCAGCCCAAGTTGGTTGTTTGTTTTTTTAAGGAAAACAATCAGACAAACCAACAACCACTAATTCCAGAGACAAGAACACGAGGGAGACACACTTAAAACTACAAGGACTACAGGAGCAGCTACACCAATAGAAATGGGACAAATTCTCAGCACTAAGGCACAATAGAATCAGTACTAGAGTATGGCTAAAACCTTACTTCACTACAGCATCAAGTGAGGAGTTACCAGGGAGTGTTCCTACGCTCAAAACACTCGGCTACAACATCAGTGAGTTCTGTGGTCAAGAAGCTTCTACCTTAGTGCAGCTGCTTTGCTAAAGGAGGGGATTTCAGGGGGCAAGGGGGTGCTCACTTCTATCTTTTAATTAAGGGTTGGTTCCTACTTGCTCAACGAAATGGAGTTTTCTTATTCAGTTTATCCCTTTACCTGCACTCTTTGTGAAACTACAACACGATTCTGATGGGAGAAAAGCAGGTGTTAGATGTTGATGGTCGAAAACCCCCAACCAAGAAAACCCCCGTGGTTTTGGACAGTGGCC
Organism: Cardinalis cardinalis; assembly: GCA_014549065.1. NCBI lineage: Eukaryota > Metazoa > Chordata > Aves > Passeriformes > Cardinalidae > Cardinalis > Cardinalis cardinalis. The sequence continues at coordinate 24,514 of JACDOX010000931.1, forward strand.
CCAAAATTTGTGACCACCATAAAGCMTGACACAAAACCCACCTAAACCACGAGATGAAGTGGGCTTTGGATCAAAMACACGCTCAGCTATGGGGTTTGTGGTCCCACCAGTCAGTCCTCCTGAACTTTCAACAACTTTACCCCACAGGAAAAAAATCAAGCACGGTTCTAAGACCAAGAGGTTTTAGGCTTAAAATGAGGGTGTTCTGGAGAGTCTTTTCAAACAGGCCCTCGGTAAGATCAGCCGCTTGCCCTTAAAAACAGCCGATTTCTGGCACTTGGGGACCTCTGCTTTTGTTTTATGATCCGCTGAGATGCCAAGAGTTCACCGCGAACGGCTCCGGCCGAGAAGCCACCCCAGGAGGAAGAAGAGCTCCGAGCTCCGCTGGAAACGCGCATCCTGCAAATCTGGGCACAGCGCTGCCAGAACAGTCTGGAAAACCTCTTCCCTCGCCGGAGAGCGCCGGGCGCCTCACCATCATCACCACCACCACCATCATCATCACCATCCCCTCCCGCACTACGCGCGGCGCGCAGCGGCCGCCGCGTGCCCTCCGCGGGCGAGCGCGGGGCTCATGAGGTTCTCGGTGATGTAGGCCACGAGCAGGCAGATGAAGACGAGCATCACGCAGATGGATCCCCCCACGGCCGTCATGGCCACCACGATGTCGCGCATGGCCGCGGGCTCCACGCGGAACTCCACGCACTGCGCGGGCGGCGCGGGGCGCGGCGGGGCGAAGCGCGGCTGCAGGCACAGGCGGTAGCGCACGCTGCCGTGCGCCTCGGCCAGCAGGTAATCGCGGCACGCGGCTCCCAGCTCCACGCTGTCGCAGGGGAAGCGCGTGTAGGTGCCGTCCCAGGAGCAGTTGAGCGCGAAGCCGCGCAGGGCGGCGGCGGGGCGGGCCGGCGGCCCCCAGTGCCGCATGCCCCACTGCAGCAGCACGCTGCCGTTCCGCAGCACGTTGGCCACCAGCGCGCCGCCCGCGGAGCGGTGGGCGCGGCACCCCCGCGCCGAGCACTGGAAGCCGCGGGCCGGCGGGCGGAAGCACAGCCGCGCCCCCGCCGCCGCCGCCGCAGCGCCATCGCCGCCCACCTTGTAGGGGCACCACGGCTCGTCGGGGTCGGGACTGGGGTCGGCCAGCCCGAGGCACAGCAGGGCGAGCAGAGGAGGCAGCAGGCTGGGCGGGCCGGGCATGCCGGCGGCCGCCGCCGCATGGAGCCGCGGAGAGGCGCGGAGCGCGGGGCCGGTGGATGCGCGGGGCTCGGCAGCCGCCGCGGGGCCGCCAATGGAGAGGCGGTGCCGCCGTTAACTCTCGCCGGGCTGCGGAGCACCCGCCCGATGCGGCCGCTGGTGGCCGCCCGGACGCGGCTCGCGGGGATCCGCACGGCGAGCGGAGCGCTGAGACCCCGCGGGGGCGGGTACGGGGAGGCTGAGACCCCGCAAGGACCCGCACGGGGGATGCTGAGACCCCGCGGGGGCGGGTACGGGGAGGCTGAGACCCCGCAAGGACCGGTCATAGGGGAGGCTGAGACCCCGCGGGGGCGGGTACGGGGAGGCTGAGACCCCGCAAGGACCCGCACGGGGGATGCTGAGACCCCGCGGGGGCGGGTACGGGGGTGCTGAGACCCCGCAAGGACCGGCCATGGGGGAGGCTGAGACCCCGCGGGGGTGGGCACGGGGATGCTGAGACCCCGCAAGGACCCGCACGGGGGATGCTGATATCCCACATGGGGGGATGCTGAGACCCCACAAGGGTCGGTAGAGGGATGCTCAGACCCCAGATGCGGGTGCAGGGGATGCT
>JACDOX010000932.1:0-13177 GCA_014549065.1 Cardinalis cardinalis
GGAAGGAGCTCAGAGCATGTTCTTGAGAACTCCATTCATTTCCTGCACCAGAACAAAGAAGGAAGGAGCTGCTGAATAAGAAAAGCGGAACATGGGAATGTGAGTGAAGATAACCTTGATTGACTCCAACTACAACACTGGGAGCTTAAAAAAAACTTTATGGATCTGTTTGAGAAGATTAACCACAAAATAGTCCAGGACTGAACCAGGAAAATCCTTGAAGGGATTGTCTGTAGTGCAAGCAGGGACAGGGAAGATCAGGAAAAATATTGTGGACAAAAAGCAGACAATGGGTAGAAGGTTTTGAGCAGATCTGACCACAGGCTGCAGTSTCACAGTAGCTCAGATTTCAATACCATGGAAATATTTTTCAGTAGGACGCAGACAGAATTTTTCTTCTCTAAAAACATGAAAATATTTGAGCAAGAAAAATAAAACMCAGGAGCATAAGACAATAGAACTGGAAAATCAAACCAGCTTTGGAACAGTATGAGATGAAACCCGATTGCAATGTCAAAGCCTTTCACTGTAACAGTGATTCACTGTAATAGTGATTTTTATATTCTCTACCAGTTTCCTGCTGCCTGTATTATTAAAGATTTTGTGTCTAAATTTATTTGAATTTAACAAGTATTCTTGAACTCAGCACAGCATGAATATCCCTAAAAGAGATTCCAGAGCTTGTTCTGCTTTCTTCCATTTGCCTTGTGCACAAGCCACAGTGTGCTACCAACTTACCAGCAGCCTGATCAGAAACCTGGGCTTACCTGAAACTAACTTAATAACCATTTCYTTCAAAACAAAAACTCCTCATCTTCCATTCAAACTTTGATTAAATAGCCACTGCTTCACACAGAAGAGATAAAAATTAAGCTCCAATGTACTTTAGCTTGCTACATTAAAGAAAAACAACTGGAAAAAATATATAAATCTAATCAGAAAACCTAAAACATTTTTCCTAAGTTCAGATGTAGTCTCAGGACTGTCATAAAAAGCAGAAATATTTCCTATTATAACCTGAAGTTGCAGAGGCACWTGTCAAAAGACAAACATCAAAGCAGGTTTCTGCTGGCCAAAGTAACTGCTACAAGTATTCCAAGACTAAATAAAAAGACAGGTTTATTCCTTAACACASTAGAAAAAAAAATTCAAACCCAGAAGAAACAGCCATTCATCTGCATAGAACAATTCTGTCCTCTATGATATTTTTTTTCAATACCTTTTTTCTAAACAAATATATTCTGATTGGTTTGTTTATTCTGACTCCAAGGTACCTCCCTTGTGCATCCTTCTTTCTGCACAGCTCTGAAATTTTTAGATAATAACCACAAAYCACTTTGGTCAGATATCCCACAGTGCAGTGGAAGTCTCCAGGCACTCCAGGAYTGTTTGGTTTGTTTTCTTTTGTAGGGGCACACTGTAAACTAGAAAAAGGAGCTGGAGTTGTGAGTTGTGTTAATTTGGGACTCACAGATCTACTGACAGCTGGAGCTGTGAGATCTGGGGGCAAAGGAGCAGATTCCTCAGGCTCTCCTGCCATCCATGTGCACTTTGAACAGCAGTTCAGCTGCAGTGCAGCAGCAGAGCAGGAKGGCAGCGCTCCTGTGGCAGCRTTTCCACACTCTGCTCTGCATCTCCTGCAGCCACCAGGCTCAGGAGGAGCTCAGGRGTCATCCTGCAGGGAAATGGCACAGTGGGAAGCACTGGAGTCAGGAGTTCTGCTCCTCTGAAGGTYCAGCAAGGGGTGCCGATGGCTGTTGTCATTCCAGAGCTGCTGCAGCTCCAGGGTGCAGCTGGACAAAAGCAATGCAGCTGCAAGCAAAGAAGAAGGTGGAGCACATGTGCTCTCAGTTATGATTTGGGGAGAAAGAAATATTGCACATGTGCTCTCAGTTATGATTTGGGGGGAAATATTGTTGATGGGGAATTACAAGTCAAACAGCCTGTCAGTTGTGAATAATGAAGTTTTATACAACAACAGGGCACKGTGCAGGAATTTGAGTGGCTCCAGTGGAAGGGACCTGCCACCAGCACTGAGTCCAACCCCAGCTGGGCCTTCAGAACAGGACACAGGGATGGCTTCAGGCTGAAGAGAGCAGGTTTAGATGGGATGTCAGGAATAAATTGCTCCCTCAAAGGGTGGGTATGGTGGTGTTCACAGGGTCCCAGGATGAGGGAAGAGGTGAGAATCTTGATTCCACGTTTCAGAAGGCTGATTTATTATTTTATGATAGATATTATATTAAAACTATACTAAAAGAWTAGAAGAAAGGATTTCATCAGAAGGCTTGAAAGGAAAAGAAGGAAATCATAATAAAATCTTGTGACTGACCAGCGATTCCAAGACAGCTGAACTGTGACTGGCCATTAATTAGAAACAACCACATGAGACCAATCCCAGATGCACCTGTTGCATTCCACAGCAGCAGATAACCATTGTTTGCATTTTGTTCCTGAGGCCTCTCAGCTTCTCAGGAGAAAAGATCCTAATGAAAGGATTTTTCATWAAATGTGTCTGTGACAGGTGGGAAGGCCCAGAGAGGCTGTGGGCTCCCCGTCCCTGGAGTGTCCCAGGCCAGGCTGGACAGGGCTTGGAGCACCCTGGGACAGTGGGAGGTGGCCCTGCCCAGGGCAGGGGGGGCACTGGATGGGCTTTGAGGTCCTTTCCAAYCCAAACCCTTCCAGRATTCCAGGATCCTGTGCTGACAAAATTTCCAGTGCAGAAAGACATCAAAGTTTCCACTACACAAAACTGTGTTTAACTCAAGCCATCTAAACAAGATTCTGATTTGTGTTTAATATCTCAATGCACAGAACATTTCCGAAAAGCTTCACTCCAACAAGGCCAGGCTCAAGTTTGGGTCTCTTATTTTGCAGATTTAGTGGCAGGTTCTCTTATTTTGGAAATTTAGTGGTATGTAAATTCTTATTTTCATTTCAGAGGCCTTTTTAGCCATAAAAAATTACATCTGCAACACTTCATTAAAAAGAAAAGCAAACACATTCATTAGTCAGCATCCCAGTCTTAAATTTGAGCAATAAGACATACTCAGATTAGTATTTCAAATTACCAGCTATACTTCAATTTCTGCTAGCCAAGCCTAATAAATTGTGGTTATTTTTTGTTCCATGTTCTTGCCACGAGACAGCAAATTACAGCATTTTTAATCTTCACACCAAGTATCTATTTCTTGGGCAACAAATGAGAAAACTCTTAAGAAAACCTCCAATTAATTATTTTTTGTTAAGAAGAAATACTTCTCTGATGAGAGAACTATTTCACTTTCCCTCTCAAACTACTAAATAAAATACCCCTCACCAGAGTTGTGTTTTCCCATGTTTTTGGAATGTTTGAAGTTTTCAGCTTGATTTATTTAATTTTGGACTTAGAGATCTATTCTGATATTTCCAAGTATTTGAAGGTTTKGGGGGSGTTGGTTTGGTTTGTTTTGGGTGGGGTTTCAGGGATTTTTTTTCTGTTGTTTTTTCTATTTTTTCCCTATAAATTACCTTCAGAATTTACATAGAGAATATCCCTGGTGAGATACTGGAAGAAAATCCCCAACAGCAAAACAGGATTCAGTAGTGACACCAATTAAAGGGGACAGGTTTCTGCTTTTTTATTGCTAATAGTAATTAGTAATTATGCAGTGATAATGGCACTGCTGAAAACTCTCTTGGCTCTTGTGGTTTATATTACTGGACATCTTAAAATTAAAATCATTATTTCTTTTTTTYCCCCCCATTTCTGCTCATTTGGACAATGAGTAAATTGTGCTCAAGCACTTTCAAGTGACTTAATMACTTTAAGATGATATTTTACTGCAATCTGTTGAACAAACACAAAATAGAAATCATTCATCACCCAATATCTGAGCAGCCTGAGCTGCTTTTATGCTGATAGTGCTGAGAAAATAGAAAAATATTTCATATTTACAACACAGCAATGGGCAATCCCAGTTTTAATAGGTCTTTCAAATTACAAAGTAAAAACTAAGGACTTACTGAGAAATATTTTAGACAGTTTGAGCAAAACCAAAATCCCAGGAGGGCACATAATGCATTCTGTAATTCTCCACCAGCATCAAGGAGATCCATTTAATTTTATTCCCACATTTCCTTGTCAGTGCAGACACAAATATCCAGAGGTTATAAAACTCTTGTTGCACATTTGTCTTTATGTTAGAATTGAAATCAACGCTGCACTCATGAAATGGCTGCACAGGACTTTTGATAGGCAAACACCAAACACTTTTTTATGGACAAACTTTTAACAATGATGGTGCTTCTTTATTTTTCCAGTAGATCAACACAAGACCAAGATTACAAATACACTCCAATCACTGCTTAATTATGGAAGGAGATTTATAGATAAAGCAATTTGTCAAAAATGCTCTCTTTTTCATTATCTTTTGCCAGCAACTTGAACTTTTCACTAACTTTTTCTAAATCCTATGGAAAGATGAAGAATATTTTAAGAGCAATCATTGGATGATGTGCCACCTGAGATCACAATGTTGTGAATTTTTCACCAGAGTCGTATTTCAAGGGCTGAAATAAGCAAAGTGAAGTAAGCAAGCAAAATGTAACAAATCTCAAGAGGCAAATGCTGGCACAGGAAAAGTAAAATGTTGCAGGTGAGAGGGTTCTGAACAGAAGGAGGAAGGGCTGCACCCACGAAACAGATCTGCAGCATATTTCACTCTGTGGATTGCAAAAGCTCGTCAGAAATTCAACTGTTTATAAGGACAGTGGAAMATCAGTGTCCTGTGGYGAAAAGAAGGAACAGAACACATGAAAAGAACATAAGAGAGACAGGACAAAAATTGAAACAGCAACATGAAAARTAATCAAGCCTGGCTCTGCTGTAAATTAACTTTTAAAACAATGTTTTGTGTGCCAGCACTTCCCAGTGCCACTCTGTTGCTTCATAGCAGAGGCCACCTCCTTCCTGAGCGTCAGCACAGGCAGCTCCCACTGCTGCCAYGGCCTGGGGACACCCGTGTCCCTCCAGAGAACCATGGAATCATTTCTGTTGGAAATCTCCATCGAGTCCAGCCTTTGACCATCAGCACCCTGCCAACCACACCATGGCACTAAGTGCMACAAGCAGTGGTTTCTTGAACATCTAAAAGGATTGGGACCTCTCTGGGTCTGTTCCAATGTTTAAKCACCCTTTATATGAAGAAATTCTTATTTATGTCTAAGCTGAGCCTGCCCTGGCCCAGCCTGAGGCCGTTCCCTCTCCTCCTGTCCCTGTTCTCTGGGAGCAGAGCCCGATCCCAATGTCCCCTCCTGGCAGGAGTTTGTGCAGAGCCACAAGGTCCCCCCTGAGCCTCCTTTTCCCTAGGCTGAGCCCCTTCCCAGCTCCCTAAGCTGCTCTTCATCAGAGCTCGCCTCCAGACCCTTCCCCTCCCCTGAACCCACCCCAGCAATGCCCTCCCCTGAACCCACTGCAATGTCCTTCCCGAGCCCACTGCAATGTCCTTCCTGCACCCACTCCAATGTCCTTCCTGCACCCACTCCAATGTCCTTCCTGAACCCACTCCAATGTCCTTCCTGAACCCACTCCAATGTCCCTCCTGCACCCACTCCAATGTCCCTCCTGCACCCACTCCAATGTCCCTCCTGCACCCACTCCATTGTCCCTCCTGCACCCACTCCAATGTCCTTCCCGAACCCACTCCAGCATTCCAATGTCCTTCCCCAACTGAGGAACCCATAAACCCCCAAACAGTGACCTGTGTTCCCGGCACTGCTTCCCAGCCTAACGCAGCTCCAGGAGCAGCACCACGAGCAGCAAGCCCCAAACCACATCCCYCAAATTCCCTCAGAGCCACCCAACCCAGCCCTCACCTTGACGTGGGGCCCATCCACRGCCTTGCTCGCCAGCCCCTCCATCAGGTCGGCCCTGAGCTCCACAAGGAAGCGCAGCCCGCCCTCCAGGCGGCCCAGCTGCTGGAAGAGCCCTCGGTACTGGGGGTTCAGGTAGTAGCGGAGCCGGTCCTCGGCCTGCAGCAGCGCCCCGGGCTCCCTGCGCTGCTCTCGGGCCTGCAGCACCTTGGCGGCGGCCTCGGCCACCCGCCCGTGCTCCACGCCGAAGTCGCGGGCCAGGCGGGTCAGGAGCTCGGCGCGGGGCGGCCCGGGCTGCAGCGCGCGGTAGAAGCGCACGAACTCCGCTCCGCGCAGCTCGGCGGGCGGCGGCGCCTTCTCCTTGGTCTCGTAGGGCGGCAGCGGCGGCACCGAGCGGCGCAGCAGCTCCTCCATGGCCGGGGAAGCGCCCGACGAGAGGCGGCGCGGGCCCCGCGCGGCCCAGAGCAGCGGCCACAGCCGCCTCATCCCGCACACCGCCGCAGGCCGCGGCACCGCCCGCCCGCCGCTCTGCGCGCGCTGATTGGCTGAGCTTGAAGAGTGACAGCGCTTTTCGCCAATAGAGAGTGAGGAGAGCGTGGCGGGGCCGGGGGTGTGTGAGGGGTGTGTCGGCCGCCATGTTGAGTGTGGCGATCAGAGGTCATGGGCTGTCCCCTCACGGCCCGGGGATCCCCCGGCACCGCCCTGCCCTCGGAATTCACCGCGCTGCACTTTGGAACTGTAGAGTCATATCGGACGTGGTGCCGGGCTGTGCCAGGGGAGGGTCAGGTTGCACGTTAGCAGGAATTTCCTCACAGAAAGGTTGGGCTGCCCATGGAGGCGGTGGAGTCACCTCCCTGCAGGTGGCACTTGGTGCCACGCTCTGGTCGAGAAATTGGTGCTCCGTCTGAAGTTGAACTTGATAACCTCAGAGGTCCTTTCCAACCGAATTGATTCTGTGATTCCGTGAATCACCAAGATTGGAAGAGACCTTCAGGATCATCCAGTCCAAATGTTTGCCCACTGGGATCCTTAAACCACGGCAACAAATGCCAGATGTAGGCACCTAAACATCTCCAGGGATGGTGACTCCACACCTCCCTGGGCAGCCTGACCTCCCAACCAGTGAATAAATTCTTTTCAAATACCTAATTTGAATCTCCCCTGTCTCAGTTTGTGACCTTACGCTGTCCACAGTATCCTCCTCTGTCCACTGTATTCCTCTCCCCTGTGGCTCCCATGTTCCTGCTGGGGTGTGCTGRGTTTGCGTCACACCAGGCTTGCACAACTCTGAAATAAATCGTTCATGTGTGACTACAAGTGACACAAGCGTGGCTTGCTGCACAGCAGGGAACAAATGTGATGTCSTGGGCAGCTGCCCCCCGTCCTGAGGAGGCTGTGGCTCCTGGAAAGCTGCTGATGCTTTCAGGGACCACAGCCCCAGGCCAGCCCTGCTGCAGTTTTTGCTCTGAAACCACTGCAGGAAACARCACAAATTTGGTTGTGCAATCTTGAGGCCGCAGACCTGAACATGGCCTGTTCTTAAAGCCCTGTGGCAAAAAAACTCATGATGAGCCCAAAGAGTGCACTCTCAAGTGTGTCAGGACCTTTTGTGAATGARGTTAAACATCTCCATCCTGCTCCCCGCTCAGGCTTAGAAAGGTAGAATTCCTCTGGACATTAAGGATTTGCCTCCTTTAGACATTAAACCAGCAAAACACACAGGTCATGATGTCAGTGAGGTTAGAATTGCGCAGCAATTGTCCTTGAAAACACAGGGAATTGTGATTCTCAGTGTTTGAAATAAGAATTGAGGAGAGAATCAAGCCCTCTTTGGCAGCCAAGAGACAAAAGAGAGCTCTGCCTAATTACACATTTTAGAACAACGTGTTAGAGATTCCCAAGGAAGGGGAAAAAGTTTTTAAAAACCCACCATGAGCAGTATAGTCCTAGGGAACTGAGGGTCATAAGATAAACTATTATACCCTTAAGAGAGGAAAAACATGCCTCAGAAGCATTAATATTTATTAAAAAAAACTTTTTAAAAAACGTTTTAATCTCATTAGCAATGAATTAAGCTTCAGAAAATCCCTTCCCACCTTAAGAACTTAATTTTCAGCTAAATAAAAAGCCTTCAAAGTTGGCTGGTCAGTCCTTCTCCTTCAGCTCCCCAGGAAAGGGGCTGCCAGAGAGCCTCTGCCTGTGCCAGATTCCCAGGATAATGTCTCTGGAGACAGAGGGGTAGGTAAGAGCTTCCACCAAAAATCATGATGATATTTCTATATGCAAATATAGAAATATTTTTTGTAGCAATTCTACAGTTTTTAACAGGGATCCATTAGAAAAGTACAACTTTTTTTTCCATTTGAAAACTAAAATAAAACATTTTTAGCCATGCTTCATAAAAAGAGGTGGAAGGCTTTATTTTTTTAACAAAGGAGAGTTAGAAAATGAACTTTTCCTTYTATATGTTTAATAATGATCTTAAATCAGCTGTGTTTGTTTGATGTAATAAACTTCTTCACAATCTGATGCAGATTTATTTGATATAAACCCTAAAATTGTGTTAGTCTTTTCTATTCAATGAAAGCCTTGTGGACCAGCTCAGCTCCTGATTCAGAAATTTCAAGAAGCCTGAGATAGAGATGTTAGCACAGGGGAAGAGTGCTGATGAATGATGAAGGCTCCAAGCTGCCAGAAAATGGTCAGCATTTCTCAGGATCAATTCCTTTTAAAAATCTTATGTAGAAATGCTTCTGTTCTTTCCATTTTGACAGCACTCTCAGATTGGCCTTGGGTAGGATTGCTGCAAGAACAGAGCTCTCTTGCATGGCCCAGGGCCATGAAAACCAGCTACCAGAACCCTCTGTGGTGCAGCTTGTACGGCTTTGGCAAGTAAGACATTTCTTTTGAAACCTTCCACTACTTCTTTTTTTTTTTCCTTTTTTTCCCCCCCCAGAGAAGATGTACTATCTGCTTCAGCTGCTSCTTGGAAAATGAAAATACAGCTCTGGCTGTCAGGACCTGAGGGCACCATGAGATGTCAGTGCCCAGCCTTACCTGGGACCTTCTCCACGGGTTCAGGAGCCCCAGTTCAGCTCAGCCTGGGGCTTTGAGACCCTTCTGCTCATCTGCAGGGTCCCCTCATCCCAAATTCCACCCCCTCTTCCCCAGATCTGCCTTGCCACCATGGACCTTTATTCTTGAAGAGGTTTATTACTGAAAACTGGATGTTATTATTAGAAAACTGGAGACTGAAAGAGCCTAATTGCACTTCAGTAATTGTAAATTTTGTCTCTGAGCAAAAGGAGAAGCTAATAAAAGATGGAAAGTCAATTTGAGCCAAGTCAATCTGATCYTCTTTGGTTTTTTTTCTCTTTAATCTGTTCAAATGTTAGGTAAAAATAAAATACATGCCCTGGATTCTCTGCTCAATAACTCCACCTTAGCAAAGACAAACTGATTCATGATGGAAATGAAGGTAGTCCCGTGGCTTGGGGTTTGTTTTGTTTCTTTTCTGTATTTGCTCTTCCATGCAGARTGCCACATAAATGTGTTTAGGACAAGAGTCTGAGCTGGGAAACTGACTGTGCTATTATTCAAGAGAATAGGAGAGCTTCAGTTCACTTCAAAAGAAACAAGATGGAGCCAATGATTTCCAATAAATCTGTGTTTGTGCCTGCAAAGTGTTCCTCCAAGGCAGATTTGCCAGGAAACATCTGACAAAACCCTCCCTATCCTAAAGATGTCTTATTCCTGTAATAACAGAGTTTATGCACAAATTTCTCTTTTTGAGTTCTCAAACTCAAGATCTTTTTTAAAATATCTTTTAGAAAATATTCAAGATATCTATGTGATCAGCTGAAAACCAGCCCTTTTCAGGCTGAGAAGAGGAAATCAAAGGTCTCTTCCTCTGTTTTCCTTTCAGCACAGTGCTTGCAGTGGGAGAGCAGAGTGGGAAGATGTGCTGGAAGCTCTGGAAGCACATTTTGTAATAGCTCAGAACAGAGTTTGTAAAATTAAATGAGCGACTATCCCATTTTGAAGAGTTCCTAAATCTCATAAGATACTAGAAAAGCAAACTTGCTGTAGTTACTGAGCAAAAARCAGGATCTTTTCAGCTTTTTGCTCTGCTCTTCAATTATTCAGCCCCTCCAAACAGGCAGTTCTGAGGGTGGTTTTGTTCCAGCTCCCCAAGCTGGGTGTTTAAAATGAGATAGCAACATTCCAGAGCTGTAGGCAGTGTTCAGCTTTAATCTTAATTTTAGATAAATACAACATTGTTTTATAGRATTACCTGGCTTTAGGCACAGGAGGCTTGTACTGAGAGCCTGCAGGATCAGCTCTCTGCTCACAACTGCAGTTTTCTTCAGTTCTACCTGGGTTCAGGATTTCCTTCCTGAGTTTTTCCTGTTTAATTTGCCTGCACTGAGTTGTTCTCCAGGTACTCCAAGTACTGAACAGCAGAGATGCCAGCCCCTGAAATCAGATCATGGCAATATTTGTTTCAGGTGATTAATCTCTTTCTATCCAGCAGTTCTCTGAAATAATTATGAACCTGAGGATTTTTATTTAGGGTGCTGTAGAATCAGAACTTTTATCATAAAACTCTGGTTTCTATGTCTTTTTGTCTACCAAATTTAGGAATATTTATAACTGACAGTGGACCATTTCTAATGTTTTATCAATTTTTTTTAAAGGAAAATCAAAGCTCTTGGAGATTTTAAGAAATGTCTCTAATATCTCAAGGCATAATTAAACTGATTGTAATACTTTTTTTATTTTCAGCCATGGGTCCTAAATCCAATGTTGAAAGATGCCAATTTTCAAATGAGCATTGAATTTATTTGCTTTATTGTCTGATACTCAATTTTGCCATTACAGTGTTGATAGTAAATAAAAGTGGAATATAGTACATGAATTTGCAAGTCAGTGTACTTCACCCTTGGTACCACAGAATCTTTGTAATTATTACAGAGATTGCTCCCACAGAGGCTTCCAGCCACTCTTCCCCCCCTATTTATGATGGTATCATGAAAAAGAGCAAAAAAACCCCTAATTTCTCCTTTAGTATGAAAAATAAAATGTAAATGTCAGCCAGAGTTGTTTCCCCACCACCTCTTCACAAACATCCCTTTCCTTTTCCCCTTATTTTGTATTTTCCTCACTGGAAAAGTCTTCATTAGAGATTCAATTCCTAGAAAAATCTTCTATTGCCATTTACCAGCTCATTCAGCTCCTTGATATTAATTCTTGTTCAGGCTTAGATGGCACATTAGAGGAAAATGAGGCTAAAGATTTAAGCAGATACTTTTAATTATGTCTGGCTCTAATAGAAGATGGACAGAATCYTACAGAATATTAAGCTACTTTCTCCTGCATGAAACTTTTATGCTTATAGCACAACCCATTCAGTGTAGTAGCAAATTCCTCCTTATTACAGTTTTTTCAAACTGATGTTTGTAGTTTTTCTCCTTCATTGCTGAGACAGATTTGTGTGTGTGTGTGAATTTGGGCATCTAAGTACTAAATGAAGTTGCCTTCCAGCCTGCAGAAAAGGAAGAGATAGATTTTTTTGGTGTGAATTTGGGCACCTAAGTACTAAATGAAATTCCCTTCCAGCTTGCAGAAAAAGGAAGAGGAAGGCTGGGTGTAAGAGTGAGAAGCTGTCTCCCTGTTTTCCAGCTYGCAGTAAAAATTAGATTTTTAAACACCTGGAACAGAGAGCGAGGAGGAAGAGGAAGCTTCAGGATTCAAACATGGAGGGAATCTCACTGAAATCCATGAGAAATTCAACAAAATATTTGYGATTCTTTGGGGAAGGACAAAACTTTTCATCTGCTGTGGGGCTGGGCCTCAGGCTGTGAACAGAAGAGAACCCCAGGGAATTTTCCACTTTTCATTGCTCTCTGTGTTTTACGTTCTCCATCACAAAGGAGTGGATGAATAGCTCATTCCTGAGCTGGGTGGTGCYCAGGGAAATGACTGACCTGCAGCACTGACAGTCCAGGTGTTTTATTGGAGTCAAGGYCTGGTTTTTGTGACTGGAACACCTGGCAAGTGTTGGGTTGTCCATAAGTGACCTCGGCACTGCCCTGGCTGCCCAACCTCTCTGTGCTTTTTTGCTAACATCTCTATCTCAGGCTTCTTGACATTTCTGAATCAGAAACTGAGCTGGCCCATAAGGCTTTCATTGAATAAAAAACTAACTAGAATAATTTTATCACAGTTTTAGGGCTTATGTCAAACAAATCTGCATCAGATTGTGAAGTTTATTACAGAATTTTTGCAGCCCGCTCCAATTCAACTCCAGGCATGGACTGAGTTAAAGAAGGAGGAGTTCAGCTTTCAGTTTGCTTATTTACTGGGTAAATGTTTCTTTTACAGTTTGTGTTTAAGCCTACAGGGATGAGTATAGGCTGCCTATTATAATCCTATGCAAATTTATTTAGTCTCCTGTATGCTAAAAGCGTTCATTAGTTTTAATAAACACAAAGATTGGGAAACTGAGAGCTGTAATAATTGCTTTACACAGCATGGAACTTAATAATCAGGAAACAAACTCCTTTAAAACCTCTTGTGTTTATACTACTGGCAGTGAAAGTACTGCTTTTACACTGTTGTTTTCAACAGACCTGATTTTTAGTGTTGCTGGAGTTTCCTTGAGGCAATTAGTTTGGAAAATTATCTGTTGGATTCGTTGTGGTGCCTGGACTCAGTTTAATTGCAGAATGCTGACTTGCTTTGTRACATGGTGTTATTTCATAAAGTTACCAGCAGCCTTAACAGATGTGAAATGCTGCAGCTGAGGCAGTGAAGTGTTTACAGTGTTCAGTTTGTGTGTAAATCCAGGAATACAGAAATTGCAAGGATGTCAGAATTTATGATAGCAACCTATTAATCTGTCACCAGCTCTAAAGGCCGCTAAAAGCTCAATTACCACTGAGGTGTCTCCATGTTATTCCCCCAGTTCTGCAGGAGTGAATCRTGGTGAGGAAAAGGTGATGTTTGTTTTGGTCATTTTGATTGTTTCTGTGCATTTCCTACACCCTGTTTGTTTTGTTTCTTAAYATTTCCACAAGTGTGGAATTCACAAAAAAACCACCAAACATTAAATCAATGCTCTGTCAGCCAGTTAATCTAACTTTTTAAAATKATGTTTGCAGAGGAGCTCATCCTGGTCAATGGGAAATACATTCAGCTGATCTCCCTGGGATTGTTTCCGCAGTCAGTGGTAGGAAGGAGGTTCTTCCAGAAGGTCCCTAGATGTGCTCCTTCTTCCAGAAGGTCCCTAGATGTGCTCCTTCTTCCAGAAGGTCACTAGATG
>JACDOX010000932.1:13661-36059 GCA_014549065.1 Cardinalis cardinalis
CAAACTAGCCAGAATTTATTCCCTTAAACTTCCAGTCAGGGCAGGAAATTCTTGTAAAATCCATAATTACCATGGCCAGGACACAGTCCATGGACAGTGGGCAGAGCTCTCCCTCAGCTCTGGGACAGCCCCTGAACCTGAGCAGGCCTGGAGGTGTGGAGCCATCAGCCAGGGCCCAGTGGCTGCTGAGGTAATTATTACCAAACCTCTCCATCTTTCTTAATTAGTACCTTTGTTCTCCCTGCCAGCAGCAGATCTCATCCCAGTTTATGTCCTGCTAAAATGCATTTCAGAGATTAGAACTGCTGCAGTGTGCCAGCCCCCAAGAGCTGGGAAGAATCAGCTGTGAAGAATTTGCTGTCAGCCTGGAGCCAGCTTGTCCCCATCCCAGGAGCTCCTGCAGCAGCTCAGAGCAGCAGATGCCTGGGGCTTCTCCCCAGTTTCCAGAATGTTCTTCCCCTTGAGCCCTCTGCTCTGTGTTTCACAAGGAGCAGAGTTTAGGAGCAGCCTGRCATGCAGCAGCACTGGGATGTGGGGAAAGAAGGAATATGTTTTGAATTTTCAATTAATATCTTCTGAATTTTAGATTAAGGATGAATAGTATCTGAATTTTAAATTAACATCTATGTTAATTCAAATATTTCTCTGACTTTTAAGTTTTTTGAATTTTAAATTAACATCTATGAAAATGCTGCTCTGCTACTGCTTAAAGATCTAAATACTGCTGGAGTAGAGTTGATTGTTTTCTTTTAAGCTTTTATTGATTATTGACCACAAAGAAATTGCCCACAGCCTGGAACACACGAATCTCTACTGTGCAAATTTGTATTTCACTTAATGTGATAGCAAATACAGTTGTATCAGAGGAGAAGCATCTTCAGGAGACTTTTCTGATGCTGCAGATGGCTTTTTGCAAAAAAAAAAAAGTCCTGGTGTACTGTATTGGTGGCTGGTGAAATCTCTGAAGGATGGAGTAAAATAAGTGAGGGCCATAACCTCAATTTACAGCACACAAAATCAGAAATGGAAAGGGTTTTGGGGAAGGCACTGATTTTGTGAGCCTTGGTATGTGTCTGTGTCTCTGCCCTTGCAAATGAGTGTGTAAATCCCTGAGGATGTGCAGCGGTACTGCCCTGTTGCAGTAAGGTAGGAAAATCATAAAGGCTTCATAAAATCAAGCCTGCTCTCCTAAAATCAGYGTCAGGCCTTGTCAAGCTGGCACTGTGCAGGTTCCCATGTGGGAGCAATCCTGGTGTGAGCAGTTCATTAACATAACAATCTATTCCTGGCTGAAAAACAACTGACACCTGTATAAACTGGTTTTACACCTGAGATAGRAAAATGAAAACTATCCCTCACAAACAACTTTCCCTGCAGGTACCCACTGAGAGTTTGAGTGACCAATCCAGAATAACAATTTGTTACTGACCAATAAAGTAATTGSCAAGAAAGCTCCTGACCAACTRAAGTCCCACACCAGGTCTGTAAAACTGGATAAAAGGAGTTTTGTGAATWAAGAATGGGCTTTTTYCCCCATGAAGAAAATGGASTCTGTRTGATTTATCCCATASTGCTCTTCCTTTTTCCAGGGGTCAGAGGGTGGGGCTGATGGATTTTGGGGTTTCTCTGCAGGCACAGTGCAGGATTTTCACTTTTCAGAGGGCAATGCTGCAATGTCCCTGATGAGGCTGTGGTGACAGGGTGTGTCCACAGGGCTCTTTCCATGGGTAACCCAGWGATCTCCAGCCTATGGAATATTTACATCACCTTTGAAGTGTGTGGATCAGTTCCCATGGGTAATCCAGGGATCTCCTTCCTGCCTCTGGAATATTTCCATCACCTTTGATGTGTGTGGATCACTGTGCCCACATGGTTTTTTCCATAGGTAACCCAGGGATCTCCTGCCTGCCTCTGGAATATTTCCATCACCTTTGATGTGTGTGGATCTATGTGTCCACAAGGCTCTTTCCATGGGTAACCCAGGGATCTCCTTCCTGCCTCTGGAATATTTCCATCATCTTTGATGTGTGTGGATCAACATGCCCATCTGCTCTGGTTAGGAGTGATTTATGGGATAGGAACTGGAGGCTGATCCAGTGAAATAATCTTGTTTTACATATTAATTGCCGTGCTATTTGATGTTTCCTTCAAAGTAGAAGCTTTTATCTGCAGTTTAAGTTGAGTTTGGATGGATTAACGAAGATTAGAATGGAAGTTGGAAGCAAATATGAAGTGTTATACATTGTATAATGTTCATTCAGGACAAGAAAACACTTAAAAGATTAAGTAGCAGAATAACAATGAATTATATGATCTTTTTAAAATTAATAGAACTGTACTTTTTATCTTCAAAATACTCAATAAGCCAATGTCTACATTATAGATAGGCTGTAGGAAGAAATGCTGAAGTTTTGAATTTCAACAGGAATTGCTAAAGTTTTGTGGAAAGTTCATTCAGAGCGTGCAATTATTTGTGTGACACAGAGGGAGGAAGAAGGCTCAGTGCTGYGATTCTYTGGTGGATGTTTTGTCACTGCTTAGTGGAAGTGTTTGTTATATTCTCCTCTGCTTCCCTCTCTTTGCCTGTGAATTCATCACCTGCAATTGAAGTGTAATTCATTCCATGGTCACTGTTTCCTCATGGATGCTGAGGAGGAGATGTGTGGGAGCAGAAAAATTCATGTAATGTCACCTGCCTGTGTCAGCTGTGCCATGGAACAGGGACAATGTGGGCAGTAACTTCCTTTTTTCTAAATGCTGGACTTGCTCTGTGTACAGCCTTCCTCTCTTGACTACTGCTGTACTCTCCTTAATGAAATATTTACTTGAAACCCCTTTCCCATYTGATTTTTTTGCTTGCGTCCTAATGAGACGTGACAGGGGGATAGCAGACTGCTAAAGCATGGAGACCTGTAAATAAAGGAACTGCTCCCTCTTATTACATTTGTGAGGGGGGGAAAAAAACAGAGAGACCTGTTTCATATGCTATTAGATTATTTCCTCACAGTCACAGGTATTTTGGTGACACTGGTTCAGATTTAGTGGCTTTTCAAGGTATCAAACTTAATTTTCTCACTGCAGCTCTGTCAGTCATGAACTGAAGTTTTTCCTTTCTTTTTAATTATTCCACGGATTAATATCTTGAAAATGGGCTCATTTCTATGCCTCAAATTAAGCTAACTCTGTTTCAGCTTTTTTTCTCAATTACTCCTGTAATTAAGACCCATTAACCCATRGCAGAGAATAAAATAAGAAAGTAGAAACAAAAATTAAAAAGCGGGGGAGAGAAGCCCCTATTTGGCTTCCTTAATCATAAATTGCTTAAAATTCTTTCTAGAACAGCCACTAGAAGGGAATTTTTAAGGAACTTGACAGTTTCTATGTAGTTTTGAGAAGAACATAAAGTTTTCAGACAATAGTCCCATTAGGGATCCCAGCTGTAAACAGTCTGGGTGTACCCACTTAATTACATGAAAACCTGGCAYGGTGCTCTGGGGAGGAATTAAAAACTGCTAAACCTGCATCCCACACTGCAAGTGGGATATTTCATCAAGTCAAAAGCTTCATTGCACCCTCTAGCCAGCCAAGTGAAAGCCAGGCTGTTAAATATTTTATTAGGGCTGGTGTTCACTCCTGTCCATATATCAGGGCATGCAGGAGGTTTCCTTCACCCAGGGAGTGTGGCACTGTGTTGGGTGATTTTTCCTGGACATTTTGGGTGGTTTCTATGGGAAGTGGCCTCAAGGAGAGCTGTGCTGGAGCTCTGAAGTGGCCCTGGCTCTGAAATGTGTGAAGATGGTCTGGACGCTGCATAGGAAAGAATAATTGGTAAATGTGCACCAATCTCTATTCTTTTTACACTGCCAGGCACCATTAACTGCATTAATGTAAAAAAATGAGGGCAATGTAGTAACTCACTGACACACAGACTGGTTTTGCTCGAGCCCAAGGACACAGCTTAAAAAAAAATAGAGGAAAAACATGGGTTTTGCTTTAAAAAAAATAAAGGAAAAAACATGGGTTTTGCTTGAAAGCAAGCTCATATAACTGAAAAATATAGGGTTCCTCCTATGATGCTTGTGAAACCAGCTGTATTATTTATTTTTTTTATGCTTTTGACCACTTTTAGCACTCTTTCAGTGCTTTGGCAAGCGAGCTTGGACACCATGTAAGCTTGTGCTGCATTTCAGGTCAGCACAGCTCTTTATTGGCTATAAATAATTTGTGAGGTATTCAGTGGTTTATGAGGCCTGCACTCAAGGGCCACCATAAAAGCAGTTATGCACATAGGATGTCAAAAATACATTTTTCATACTTTGGGGATCTCCTAGGCCATTGCTTAGGGATTATTGCACGCCTGTGTGCCGTAAAGTGAAATGATAATCCTCCTCCTGAAATGTTTATCTCAAAATGCACTAAATTCAGGTCAAAACCTTTCCAGACATTAATGATCATTACCAAGTGCCATTGTCTTCAGCAGCTCAGCACAGATAAGCTTTAAATGGAAAATTAATGACTCTTTTGTAAGCAGAGGCCTCAGCTGAAGCAGCTTGCAGAGGCCACGTGCRCTGGTGGCACACAGGGTGACTTCCCCAGTTTGCTGCCATCCACCCCAGGTGACAGCAGAGCTTCAGGAGTGACAGTTGTGGCATTTTCTGGGGTCCCCCGTGGCAGGGAGGAATGAATCTGACTCCATGTTCTTAAAAGGCTAATTTATTATTTTATGATCTATATTATATTAAAGAATGCWATACTAAAGAATACAGAACGGATACAGACAGAAGGCTAAAAGATAATAATGAAAAACTTATGGTTCTCTCCTCAGAGTTACAGCTTGACAGTGATTGGTCATGAAGTTAAAACAATTGGCATGAAACCAATGAAACAATGACCAGTTGATAAACAGTCAAAAGCACAATATTGCTTTGCAATGACCAGTTGATAAACAATGTCCAAACCACATTCCAAAGCAGCAAAACACAGGAGAAGCAAATCAGATAATTATTGTTTTCCTTTTTCTCCGAGGCTTCTCAGCTTCCCAGGAGAGAAATCCTGGCGAAAGGATTTTTCCAGAAAATGTGACAGTGCCAGCCAGTTATTGAAAGGACCATGGARCTGAGAGCAGGGCACCCCCAAACCCAGCTGAGTGTTCCCCTCATGGTCTGAGCCCATCCCCACGACAGGCTGGGGCCCACAATTAGCACAGTTCATTAATTACTAGAGCAGGGTTCAGTCTGCTCCCTGAAGGAGCAAGTCAATAATGTTTTATCTTCCTCTCATTTGGTGCCTTTTGGAATCCCCACCTTCCTCCAAGACTCTGCAATAATGAGGTCTCCAATGCTGCTCTTCATTTGTGTTTGTAACCTGTTTGAACTTCAAATGGCCTCTTGTTTCTTATGCTCTACAAAATACAAATATGAATACACAGGAGGGGGGGAAAAGTCTAATTACCTCAGCTGGACAATGATGAATTCCACACTAAATATCCCTCTGACTTCTCAGTTTTCAAGGATGAATTGTTCCAGTTATTGTTGCCCCTAAGGTGTGTCCACCTGAAAAGTGTGGCTGAGTTACATCCCTGCAAAAATATTGGAATTTTCAGTCCAAAGGATAACTAAACCTAGAGCTGGTGTATCTCTCAGCCCCCAAAACTCTAAACAGGGATATTTRGGGTTGGTTTTCAGGTATTTATTGCAGCTTTCTTTGTTAGAAACAAACAATATCTGAGCAGAAGATGAGCRCCTTGAAGTCATGAAAATTCCTGCAGACACCTGTGTGGGAATGGGCATCATTCAGAACCTTGGGCTGGTTCTGTAATCCTTTGGAGGAATTTTCCTCTGCCCATGCAAATGACTGATATTTAATGATTTCACTGCTGTGGGTCRCTGGGATTCTCCTGTGTTCATTTATGCACAGGAAATCACCTCCTGATAAGCAGATTTGTGTCTTTTGTAAGCAACCACAGCCTTGGCTGAACTRGGGGTTTCCTGCAAAAAGTGTCATTTTGATCTATGAATCTCCTCTGTAATGAGAGCAGAGAATAAAGGCACCACAAGAAAGAAACTAATGAAAACAAAATCCAGCTGTAATGAGAGCAGTAGGAAGAACAGGCTTTAGATAATTCTGCCTTCAAAAAGCTGACAGTTTAATTAAAATTCTTATTGGGAACGCTAGGTAATATAGCTTTGCATTTAATAGGAATATTTTGCAAAACAAGTGTGTGAYTGTGTTTCAAAACATAAATTAATTGGTTGCTGGCTAGAAAAATGAGATGAGTGGGTGTTTGAGCCATCCTCCTGCACCATTTGGTGTCCTGCCATGCTACAGGTGCTCCCTCTGCATGGCCAGTTTTGCAAAATTGAGCTATTTCAATGTTTTCTTTCTTCTAGTGAAGCCTAGAGCCTTATGTCATGAAAGGAAGGAAATAAAATATGAAAGGTAATTAGTTTTTCCATTGCTATTGTCACAAATCAAAGGTGTACATACTGTCTTAAATTTTAATCAAAGTGGGGCKAGTTCCAGGTAGGATCCATTTGGAATGAAAAATGCAAACCTTKTTGAAAGGGAATGTTGATATTTCCCCTTGAAACCTCACAGACAGGAGTGTCTSGGCTTATCTTTGCAAAGTCCATGCAAAGCCTGGTGTCTGTCCTGCTTATCTCTTGCATGTCTTGGTGCTTCAGAATTCCTGCCAATCTTTATTTTCCACCACCACGAGTGGGTGAGAATTAATCCAGCTTTACAGCCAGGCTGAAAGAACAGAGGCAAAGTGATTTGCTCAAGGTCATTCAGAAGATTATTGGCAGAGCCAGGATTAAAACTTGCTTTTTAAATCCTAAAAGATGAGTGTTTTTAAGAGGCCTGAAGTGTGGATGTAGGGGTATCTCTCATGAATTTGCAGCAAAATTGAAATATTTTCTTTTGAGCTCGTCTTGTCCACAGCAAACCATGTAGGCACACAAGAAAATAAATGGCATTTTTCATTCTCTTTTGGCTTTCCTCTTTAAATTGTGGYGCTTCAAATCAGCTGTTGGGGCCAAACTCTTCAAAGCTTCTTTTCTTGCACTCCCCTTGGAATGCATGTTTGCATAAAAGGGGAAGGCAAAACCACGAGCCTGCCTCATAATTCACAGTTCTGCATGCTTTATTTTTAACCTTCCTATAAATTGCTGCTGGGAGAAGATTAGAGTGGATGTGGAAATCTGAGGGCTTYAAGAAATGGCTGTCTGGAAGTCTGCTTTGATAATTTCAGTTGGCTTTCTGCCAGATACCATTTGATTCTAATGGTGAGCTGCTCCCAGAAAAAAGAAAAAAAATCTGAATAGTCCTAAAAAAAAATAAAATCCAAGCCCTGCAAGGGATGTGTGTCATTAGTGAGATGATTTTTGGTGTTGAGCTGCAAGGGTTAAACCCCAGTGGTTCTCTGGGTGCTTCCTGCMGGGGTTGGTTTTTATTTATCCAGTAAAACACGGTGAAGATCAGGAAGCTAAACRAGGGGAGAGAGTTGATTAGCACTTGGTTCTGCTGGTTTGCCCCTGCTTTTCTGTGCAGGAGCRAGAGTCTGTATTCTGGTTCAGAGTTCAAGCAAAACTCCTGGTAAAAAAGGAACATAAAAGCTAAAAAGAATGCAGAGATGGTTGTTAAATAGCTGAGCCTGCCAAATGTCTGCAGAGTATCTRTGAGAGCATTAACATAACAGTGCTTGGGCTGCTTTGTTTTAAAATTTTATTGCACTTATTTCATGCTAAARCCACATTTAAGGTTCCAACTTTAAAATGCTTTATAATGAATCCTTCTTGAGCAAACCTTTAGAGCAGAGTTCATTAAAAAGCTCCAAACCAGGCTCCTTCTCACCCTCCAGTGTTCATTCCTGTGAACTCCATGATGCATTTCAGCCCTTCCTTGCACAAAGAGCTCTGGAGCCCAGTTCCTTCATCATGATGCTGAAAGTTCCGATTTTATGTTGTGTCACCAAGGGAATTCCTTGGTTTTCTGCTCTGCTGTGCCACAGAATTTCCCTTCTTAGGAAAACCAGAAGCAAGAAAGATATTTCCAAGTATCACCAGGAAATCAAACGAGCAGTTGACAGCTCTTGTTGCTCAGGAATAACAGTGCTGTCAAATTTTTGAGAATATGTGGCTGTTTCCAGGAGTAGAAACTTTTGGTAGCATAAAGTGCCTAGAGATTGTTATTGCATGTTGGAGCAGAGTGCAGCCCAGACATGAAAACATCTATTTATTCATGGCATCTGTAAATCCCTGTTACCCTCAGGCTCTGCAACAGTTCATGGAAAGTCCAGGATGAATAAATATTTCTGTGCAAGTGAAGGAAGAGCTGCATGAAATATCTGTGGATGGAATATTTAGGATTTTTGATAAAGAGAACTCCAGGAAGARCCATTCATCTTCAAACTGATCTTTTGTTATAATTTTGTGTCTGTAGAAACTCTGCTAGTTTGCAAAAATAATAACATCAGCAAAGCTTGATTATGTCAATAACTTCCTGGGGATTCCACAACAACAATTTAATTAAAAGGGAGGTGATTTGAAGATTTGGCATGAAAATACAGGAGTGCAGAGTGAGCGGGATCTGTACATTTTTTGAGCAATGAGCTTTTCCAAGTTGCTGAACTTGAGCAAACTGCACATCTGGCATCACATCTCTTTGTGTAAGTGCTTGTCTGCTTCCTGATCACTTATTAGAGCAGCAGCCTGAGCTTAGCCCTGGTCCAGCTGGGCTGGGATGGGGACAGAGCTGTGCCTCTGGAATTTGGGATGGGACATTCTGGCTGAGCACTTCACAGACCAGCACAGATTGGCAGGAGTTACAGAAATCACACAAATATGAACAGCATCTGTGACACTTAACCATGRGAATGGGAATGGATGAGTTGACCCTGTAAATCCCAGTGAAAATCCCTCTGGGTCAGACCTGACCTGCACCTTGCATGGCAGAACTTTGGAGCTTGGGTGAGCTGTGCTTGAACTTTTCAGCTGCTCATGGTCTGCAGAAATGGTTTCTTAGCAGAGGGTTTACTTCCTGAGAGGTCTGGAAACAAAACCAAATCGAGGAGCCAACAGTGAAGCTTAAACCTCAACAAGTCTTTAAATGTGTCAGGTGTCTGGTTCCTGCTTGGGACAGAAACACTCCTTGGGCTTAGGAAAATTTTGGATAAAACGTAAGAAAATAAGTGCGCTAAAAATATGGAACTGCACTGAGAGCTGCATTTATTGGCCAGTGTGCTCATGTCATATTTACTGAATTTATAGAATCCTAGAATCCCAGACTGGTTTGGGTTGGAAGGGACATTAAAGTTCATCCATTTCCACTCCTGCCATGGCAGGGACACCYTCCACTATCCCARGGTATTCCAAGCCCTGTCCAACCTGGCCTTGGGCACTGGCAGGGATGGTGAGTCCTGAAATTCCCTGGGCTTAAATATTTTCTCAAAGCCTTCATTTCCCATCCCTAAAAAGAAACTCGGTCTTTCTGTCCTTGTAACTCCATGACATACATTAAAAACTTCCACACTGTGATGGAGAATTTAACAGAAGAGAAAAGAAGAAAAGGTGGAAAAAAAGATTACTAAAAAGAAAAAAACGTTCTTAAATCAGAGACCTGTCAATAGCATCATGCAAACTAAATTTAACAGCTAATTTACTGGTGACAGAAATATAATCCATATAATTTATGCATCTAATATAATCTGTCATTTGTGTTTAAGGAGGAGAGCAAGGCAGCATCTAATAAAATGTAGAAGAAAAATGAGTTTGTGAGGTGAGTGACAGAAATGTTCATTACCTCTGTTCTTTCCTGTGGTCTTCCTCTCTTTTAAAGCAGGAATCTTAAGAATTTGATCCTTATGAAGTAGAAAATTACTACTTGAAAGGACGTTTTTTCCCTTCCCCTTTCTTGTCAAAACCTAAAATTGTTCCAGTTCAAAACCAATCAAAGAAGAAACAGAAGATTCTGACTTCATCCCTGTCCTAAGAGAGCAAAGAGAAAAGAGGCCAAGGCTCCTTCAGAGATGAAAGACCTGTGGAAGTGAATTTGAAATCACCCTCAGTTATTCAGGCTGTGCATTAKGTTTGGATGTCCTGCAGCCCGTGCTGGGTGAGAGGAAGCCCAAAAGCTCTGAATATGGTGCTATGCAATTATCCTAAAATGATTTCATATTGGGGCTGCTTCTGGAATCACAAAGCAGCAGTGGAGAAACTGTGGGGTATTGAAAATCCCTCCAAGGAAAAGCTGAGAGAGATTCTGGAYGGATTTTCCTGTTGCTTTTGAATGTGGCATGGGATGATGAATGATGTAAAAGTCCAAAAAAGCAACACCCCGTGCTTGCAGCAGCACAAACTGAGGGGTTTTCACCCCAACCCCAGGGCAGGTCAGAGATTTTGCTAATCAGAGATTAGATCTGAGATTTTTCACTGGCTGCAGAGCAGGGGAGTCAGAGGGCTGTGAAAATACTGCTGGGCTCTCCCTGGCACTGCCTGACGGGGTCTCTGAGGTCTCTGGTGTCGAGGTGACCCCGAGGTGTTGGAAAGTCTCTTTTTCCAGCCCTGAGATTGAAGAAGAAGACAGAATTCCTTAGCTCTGATTCTCAAGGTTGTTTATTTTCTCTTATCTATTCCATTCCTTCTCTGACCTGCTGAGCTCTGTCCAGCAGGTCGGGTTGTGGCACAGGCCCTGCCCTTGGGGTGCTGTTGGCTTTATATACTAAGAACTACCTGTACTTTATTTACAATAATTTTCCAATACCTATCACCTATGTTAGACAGTCTGTCTCTACCCTAAACCAATCCAGAAGTGCCACCAACACAGCAGAAGATGGAGGAGAAGGAGAAGAAGAAGAAGAAGACAAAGACGAAGAAGATGACGAAGAAAAAGACAAAGAAGACGACGAAGAAGAAGAAGGACAAGAAGAAGAAGACGAAGAAGAGGATGAAGAAGAAGAAGATGAAGATGAAGACGACGACGAAGAAGATGAAGATGAAGAAGACAAAGACGAAGAAGATGAAGATGAAGAAGACGACGAAGAAGATGACGAAGGAGACAAAGATGAAGAAGATGAAGAAGACGAAGATGAAGGAGAAGGAGAAGAAAGACAGGACACAGCCAGATTCCTCCATCTTGCCTCTKGAAYCCCYRTTCTAAATCCMCAAAATTCTACTTTTTCACCCTGTGACAAATTCACTGTCATTCTACTCAAACTCTTGTGGCTTGTAACTCCTCACACAAAGCTGGGAATTGTTTCCATGGGCTCAAATCAAAGGCACAGGTGTGTTTGACTCTGTGCCAAGGTCTCTGAGCCCCCTGCCAGGGTCTGGAGCCCTCCAGGGCAGCCAGAGGAATGTCCTGGGTTCCCACAACTGGCACATTCCCTGCTGCACCCTGGTTTGGGGTTTTGGCTCTCTGTAGGTCCAGCAGCCCCACAAAGCTGCTCTCTGTGCAATCTGAACCCTGCTCATGTCATGTCTGAGGGAAGGCACCGCTCCTCCAGTTCAGAGCATCTCAAAACAGGATAAAATAAGAAGCTTCTCTGCACAATTGCATGAAAGCAACTTTCTGAAAAATATAAATCTGGTGTAAAATCCTCCTGGCTGTGGCAGGCATTAATTCCTGGAACAATGTTTGCTATTTATTGCACGCTGGCATTTGGGAGTTCAGAGATACTGCAGTACATTGCAGACAATGTGATATTTATGTGATGTGATAAACACATTTATCCATAGGCATTTCTCTATTAGATTAAGACAAACTGTTGATTTATAAAAGGAAAAATGTGGTGTTTGCAGAACAGACAGTGGAGCAGACAACCTCTGGCTTTTTGTTTATTTCTGTTGTAATCTTATGATATTATTCCTTTAAAGCAGAAGACCTTGCTAATTGTATTTATGATATTTAGCAATAACATGGAACAAATACAGCATATTTTCCATAGGTTATTCTTCTAGAGACATGAAAACTCAGAACTCGTGTGGCAGTTTTTAAAATGAATACTTCTGGTTAAGTACTTTTAAAAAATTTAAATGCCTCAAACACTGAAATATTTAAGATTGAATAAACACCAACTTTAAACACTTTTATTTGAAATAAAAGGATGAAGCTAGAGATGCAGTGTTTCAGCAAAATTATCGCTGGAAATTTCCCTTCAAGCTGTTTTATTTCAGATGTTACTTTGGGGAAAGAACTTATTGCTTTAGATTTGCACAATCCTGTTTTTCTACCCCCATAATCTGGTTTTCTTTAGGGCCTTTTAAAATAAATTCCACTAAAATCATCACTTTTGAGCTGGTTTCCTGCCTATCTCAATGGCCATTTATTATTATTAAATGTGTATTGTTTTATCCAACATGGTTTTTTAGCATCCTCAGTGAGGTTTGGGGTTATTCAGTTACAAAAGCAGCAATTTTGGAGCTGGGAATCCAAACAGGGACCTGCAGGAGCAGAAGAAAAAAGTGACAAGTACAATGCAATGATCAGTATCTGAAACCTTTCCAAGAACATTTTGTCACAAAATAAAAACCCAGTTTTGCCAGAATAAAGACTTTCCACAAGTCCATACCCACTTCAGGAAACTGTAGTTGTGGATAATKAATAATTAATGGCCTATTAACAGAAGAGATCTCCTGGAGGGAGGATTARTGGTGGAAGAGATGAAGAAAACTGCTCCATGAACAGAAAATAACTGGTAAATAGAATATCCACCCCCATTTCCAGCCTAAGACAAGGGGTGAGCAGGGAATGGCTCTGGCTGGAAACTGGAGGGAGRGAAAGAGCAAGGAAAGCAGTGTAAGTACACACTAGAATTTACATTCTGCTTGAACACTAAAGCACCCAAATGAGCAGAATCCAGCTCCAGATTCTGCAGCACTCAAGGTAAACATATGCAAACTGCCACTTACAGCATTCACTTGTCTTTTGTTGACAGTATAATCTCTCCTTTAATTGACAATCACAGTTACACTTAAAAACCCCGTTTGAGCTCACTTACCTCTCTGCAGATTTATCACTGTGATAAAAGCTATCAAAACAATAGCAACAGTTAGATATGCCCCATATCTAATTATTTCCACAGATTTAAATTGCTTTCCCTCACTGAAAGTAGCAGGTTTATGCCTTTTTTTTYCCCCAAATGTCCCCATAACMRCAGATTTCTACCACTTTGCTTTGTAAGCAGAATCCAAACATGGTAACACAGAATCCTGAAAGTTTCATTACAAAGTGAGATGTCTCGTTCTTCTGATGCATTTATTTCCACATATTTATTGTTTCTTGCAAGGAAATGTCAGGAGAACATTCCCATGCACTTTCCTTACATTGAACTCATATGTGGTTTCATATTTTTCACTGTGGTTTCTGGTTTTCTRTCTAGGAAAATAGGAAAAGAAGCATCAATACCTTGAAGAAGCAGAATTATTAGAGAGAGAATTTATAACCCTGCATGGGTTTGTAGATGTCACTTTCCAGATCTGCTTGTAACTGACAATTTGAACAAAAGGCTTAAATACATAGTACAGAACACTGAATTTTTATTTATTAAGGGAGGAAGGCTCAAGAATAATCTTGACTCAACATTAAAAATGATGTTCTTTATACATTAAAGGATGGACAATGGAATTGTTGCACTCAAACCCATGTGAGTATTGACCCAAATGCATAATGAATATAAATGATTTTTAAAATAGAAACTATTATTCATTTTTTAAAAAATATGTATTTGTGGCTATAATTTTTATGGGTAAGGCACATAAGCCTCTTCTCCCAGGTAACAAGAGACTGGRGGAGAGGGAACRCCSTCAGGTTGTGCTGGGGAGGTTTAATTTAAAGACATTTTCGTGGAAAGAGTTGTCAAGCATTGGAATGGGCTGTGTGGGGATGTGGTGGAGTCACCAGACCTGGAAATATTCCAAAAACATGTGGGGGGCACTTGAGGGCAGGGTTCAGGGGTGACCCTGCTGGTGCTGCTGTGGATGGCTGGGGTTGATGATCCTCTCCTGCCTTTACAACCTCTGGCTGTTATTTCATTGATTCTCTGGCTGCTATTTCACTGTTTTTACATTCTTGTAAATTCTGTCCTGTCCATTGGTCAGACTGGACAGTGCTGAGGGACCAGGTAACTGCACCTTGAAAATATTTTGCTGCCTTTCAGCTAATTTTGCAGTTTGGATTAGAGATGTCTTAATCACTGTGCATATTAAATTTACAATTAAATGTTTCACTTCCTGTATCAGCCCTCAGCTGCTGGGTCAAGGCTGAAAAGACAATAACAGTTACAAAATTCCAAAGCAGCTTTAATGGCCAATGGGTAGGAGCAAATTTTTTGTGACTCACATAAAAATCAAAAGATTGAGGCAACAGAATTCTTTTACTTCTGAATTTGCAGTTGCAAGATCAGTGCTTGGCACATCGTGGGAGATGATAGTCTTCCCATGTAATGGTGTTTCATTAGCTTGCCTATTTATTCAAATTATGCTTTTACTGTTATAGAACTGTTCTGTTTATGTTTACATTTTATAGCCCTATGTTTACTTAAGAGAATAACTTGAAACCATTCCACAGATGCAGCAGCACTGAAAACCTGCCACAATCCAGTGAGAAAGTGCTTCGTTAGTAAATGGCATTTAATCAAAACCATTCAACTGTTAGGGAGAAAAACCCCACACACTTTTATGGAAACTGCATCAAATAAAGGATGTGCTGCTGTTTCTTGGCTGGGATGCAGTTGGAGAGTCAGTGTTCGTGATTTCAGTGGCCTTGATGGGTGGTTCAGTGTCTGCAAGTGGCTGCTGAGGCCTCTGAAAGGATGTTTTAGGGAATATTAATATTATTAACAATAAGTTTAATAATATTAATCAATTATTTTCTATAATAATATAATTTATTCTAATAAATCATGTATAATTATATATAATAGATAATAAACTTCTATTTTATTATATATAATATTATTATATGTAATAATATATATAATATATAGTATTGTATACATTAATATATATAATATACATAATATGTTATATAATATGATTCTATATTATATATTGTACATTATATATACATTACATATAATATGCAACTTTAAATAATAATAATAATTATTATTATCATCATCATCATCATTACAATTACTATTACTATTCTCATCAACATAATCATCATCAGCAGCTGAGACAGCAGGAATCTGACATGCTAAACTATTTCACCCAGCTTCTGGAGAAACCCTTGGTTGATGTTGACATCAGAAGGCTTCAGGATGGGGGAGAATAATAAATAAATAAAGTAGAATCCTTCTGCAGACTAGCAGCAAACCCCAAGGTGAGGAACACAAGGCAGAGGAAGTCCCTGCCTCCCAGTTTTAGATTGCTCAGTGGCTCCTCAGCATTTGCAAATAAAGCTGGGTTTTGAAGGTGTCAGAAGCTGGGACACACCCAGAGCAGGCTGTGCTGGTGTTGTGTTTGTGGGAATGCCCTGGGATTATGGATCTGACTCCATGTTCTCAGAAGGCTAATTTATTATTTTATGATACTTTATTATATTAAAGAATACTATACTAAACTATACTAAAGAATACAGAAAGGATACTTACAGAAGGCTAAAAAGATAATAATGAAAACTCGTGACTCTTTCCAGAGTCCCGACACAGCTTGGCCCTGATTGGCCAAAGAGTGAAAACAACTCCCAGCAGAATGCAATGGAACAATCACCTGTGGGTAAACCATCTCCAACCACATTGCACATGAGCACAACACAGGAGAAGCAAATGAGATAAGAATTGTTCTCCTTTTTCTCTGAGGCTTCTCAGCTTCCCAGGAGAACAGTCCTGGGCGAAGGCGTTTTTCCAGGGAATGTGGATGCCACGTGCTGGGTCGAGCTTTGGGAATGTTCTCCTCCCAGGACACCCACATCTCCAGTTTCCTCCCGGTGTTTTGAGCCCTCTGTGTGAGGGGACAGAGACTGTCCTGGTTTGTGCAGCAGGGAAGTGGATTGTGGGAACCTCAGTGCTGCCTTTGGAATTAGGAATTAGGAATGATTCCCAGCTCGTGGGAGCAGTGTGGCCATGGGCATTCCAGGGCAAGCTGCTGTAATTCCACAAATTGCCTCCTTGGCTCTGTTCCTGCTGCTCAAAGGGGTTTTTCTCCAATCACCGAGAGGCTTATGCAATGTTTTCTGTTTAAGGACCTTGAGGACTTTACCTGTTTTGGAGCAAGATGAGTAAAGATCATCATGCTTAATAAAATAATTATGAATTTAGTCATTTATCTCTCAAGTCTGCCATGTTCTCATCCATAAGGAGAGGGAAATGTGAAATTGTTAATTGATATTTCTCATTAATTGACAACATTTGTAGATAAATCCCAAAATATGAATTTTGGCCAAATCCAGACATTTCTGTGTGATTGGTAACTGAGTTCAAAAGGGCTTCATTTTACATTTTGGCTTACTGAGTCTTTTCAAAGAGAACTGAAAGTTAAAAAGCTCATTTTTAAAATGTATTTAAATTAAATACCATTCTTTCAGCTTCAGAGTTCATAAATGTTTACAGTCAAACCACTATCTATTAGAAAATATTTAAACAGACATTACAAAAGTAAGTATAGAAAGAATTAATTTGCAACATTTTATCATAAAGGCATTTGCAAATTGCTTCCTACACTGCTTGACTATTTATAGTTATTTGTTCTTTTTCCACTGGAGCAGACTAAAATTCTCCTTTGCAGCTTCTTGCCGTTATCTCCTGGAATGAATTGTGTTCCCCATGCAGCCCCCACGATCGATGCAAATATGCTTTGATTTTTTTCACCAAACAATTTCCCCTAAAAACCAGAGTTCATTGCCAGGTTAGTGCTTCTGCTGCTGCTGATTCAGAGCTGGAGGACTCATTTGTAACCACTTTCTTCTGGCATTATCATTCAGGAGCTGAGTGATGTGATGCCTCACTATCAGTTTATTTCCAAACACAGTGAAATGTTTGACTCCGTCACCTGAACACAACAATCCTTTTTTCCCAATTCTCCATGAATGCAGCACTTCTTCCTGTGATGTGATTTGGGTTGTGAGGTTTCTTAAAAAGAGTGGAAAGCTTTGCCACTTTTTGAGGAGCTTGACTTAAATTCAGAAAGGCTGGTGAGGATGTTATAAAAAATCAAATAGCACCAAGGTGTATTTTGAGCTAAACTCTGTAAAGTCACTGCAAAAGGTGAATTTGAGAAGAATCAACTGATGCAGCTAAAATAATGTTTATTTAAGGCACATAATCACAGAATAATTAGTGTTTGAAAAGACCTCCAAGATCATCAACTCCAACGTGTTCTTTTTCATTTTGGAGGATGTACAAATAAACAAACAAAAAAAGCAAAATAGGGATGTGTGCACAGTGAAAACAAGGGCTTGCTCATCAGCCTCTACAGGTCTTCCACCAAGGATGAAAATATCTGTGTCACTGTGCAAGTGGCTGCTATTTTCTCTTTTATCAAATAAACTTCTGTGAGGGTTTTAAAAAGAAATTTGTGCAGTGTTTGGGGAGATAAAGTGCAGCTCACTGAACTCAGAGCACTTCAGAGACCCCATCCAATGCCTAGTAAGGGGAATAAGAAAACTGTTTTCTTATCTCAGAGGAGGATCTTGGCTTTTTAAAGTGAAAAGTTGCCTTTTCCCCAAGTGAGGAGTGACTTCTGTCAGCCTCCAGCCTCACTGAGCTGCTTTCTGGGCTGCTCTCATCACAGATTTACTCCTCACATATTTCCCTTTGTTTCATGAAGTTTCTTCTGTGCCATTTATAATTAATGTCTGGGCTGATCCCCAGATTAATGAGTTGCTTTAAATGCTTACCCCGTAGACAACATCCCACCTGTATTTATTTGGTTTGGATTTTTGCCTGGAGCAAGTTTTCATTCAGTGGGTGTTCAATCCCAAGTTATTTTCACAGACAGGAACCAAAGTAGAGGTTTTTCTCTTTGATATCCTTTATTTATTGTTGCACAGCTGTGAAGGGACTGGTTCTGCCACGTTTTTTGGATGAAATGGAGGTTGCTGCATTAAATCAATATCAAATCTGATAGTGGATGGAGGGGGAGTGGATGGAAACTCAGTATGGACAAGGGTTTGACTTAGCTATTTTTTGGGGTTTTTTCACCCCAGAATTATAATGAAGAAGACAAAGGAATGGTTTTAATCCTGGATCAGTTGCATATCAGCCACTTTTCCAAGCTGTTTGTTCACAGCAGCCGAAGAGCTCAGGTGTGAATCCCCTGCTCTGACCCCTCTGTGCTGATCCCCTTTGTATTCATTTGGCAAAACTCCCAAATGCGACACACTACATCACCCCTACAGACTCGTAGAGGCTGGGAAGTGCCCATTTACTCACTTTTATCTGCCCCTAAACCTCTCTGTGGGTGTTGCAGGGATAAGAGCTAACCTGCCCTGAGAAGCAGCATCCGTGGCCAAGGCTCAGAGCTGGGGATAAATAAATAAATCAACGTGTGCGCTCCACATCCGTGCTGGCTCAAGGCAGAACAGCCCAGCCCAAACATCCTCCTGCAGGGTATTTGATAAAAACCTTCCTCCCTCACTGCTTGGGGAGCCAAAAAAAATGAGTTTGTGAGAGGCAAATCAGCTTCCAGTCAATGGCAGAGTCAGGCTGTGGCTGAAAGCACAGAAATCCTTCCCCAGGAAAACCCTCCCTGCTAACAGGGGGACCTGGGTCTGCAGCGTTTTTCTTTCCTCTTTGGGTGATTAGAAAGTTCAGAGGTAATTTCACAAGCTTGCTCAAGGTTGCTCAAGGCCTGCCCACCCGCTGGGATTTAGTGGAATAATCAGATTAAACAAGTTCTGGATTGAAAAATGATCAAGCATTTCCTGCATTTGGCTCCCCAGGGTTTTCCAGGGCTTTTACACTTTAATAAAAAAAAAAAAACCTCACCATTTTATTTAAGTAGAAACAGCCTACAGATCTGTGCTGTTGTCCTAATAATTGCTTTTTATTTTAAGCAGGTATTTTTCTGCAGTTAACCTTCTGCTATGCACATTAAAATGAAGTTCAGAGGAAAACTTCTGTAGTGATGGTGGCATCACAGAGCTTTGAGCATTAATTTGCTGCATTACCTGGAGGGGCAGCATTTATTTACAGGGCTTGCCTCTTGTGGGCCACTTTTCTGAGGAGTATTTGAATAATTTTCCTGGCAAAAGCAACAGCTGCAAAAAAAATCACCCCAGTGCCAATCACAGACATGTTGTTAATACATAGCATTAATTCATTCATTCATTAATTCTGAATTATTTCACTTTCCATGCAAAAATATTGTTTGGTGATCTGAGTATAATCCTGAAAGTTGTGGTTTTCTGCAATACTGGAAATACCACTGTCAACAGCATTTTGGAAATCTGAAACAGCATTTTGGAAATCTGATTTTCTGTATTATTGCCGTGCTTTATAAACATTCTGTGCTTTATAAATATTATTGCAGTGCTTTATGAATATTCTGTCTCCTGTGAAATGAAGATCCTTCCTCAATGCTCGCTGTACTGAGAACAAATACCTGGGGCTTGTAGAAATGAAAGGTTTATCACATTTTTTGACTTGGTGTCACATTAAAACCTTTGAAAGCTGAATTTGACAGAGGGACAGTGGAGAGTGGAGGGAGCCAGGAAGGGCTGGGATTGTTTGGGACAGAGATGGGACAGAAATAAGAGAAAAATTAAACTGAAATCAGAGACAAAACCTGCCCTGGCCTTGTGCTTCACTTCAACATTCATAAAACCCAGGAGAAATAATGAAGTCCTGTGTTGTGAGAATAATTCCCTTTGCTATTAAAGCTGCCCTGGGTGACAGTTCAATGTGATCAATGTCTCTGTAGGTTTTTTACTTATCTAAGGTGGAAATCAAAGAACACTCAGGGTAACATTTGGCTTTTCCTGTCCTGAGGATTTGTCTTTTGGGAGCCAGGATCACATCCCATCCCTGCCAGAGGGAATAAAGAGGGAAAATTCTTTTTTTTTGGGATGTGCTTGTGTGGCTGATGGCTCTGTGGACAGTTTACCTGCTCTGCTCTGGGTTCTATAACGAGTTTGGGAGCACTAATTGCTTCAGACAGGGTTTTATTGGGTGGCCACTGATCCAGGTTTAGTAATTTATATCATTGATATTGTCAGTGATACAAAATGTCCAGGTTTAGCAATTTATATTATTGATATTGTCCAACAGATCCTGCTGAATCAATTAATGAGGGTGCATTGAAAAAGGAAATAAATTAATTCCTTCATTCTGCCAAGGGAGGTGTTTTCTGTTCCAGAGCAGTAACTGACAAAAGGGCTGTGAGTGGGATCAGTGGAAGGAAAATTCATTATTTGAAAGGTTCTTGGAACCTTTCATTGGAGTAACCCCCATTTTTAAAGATGTGGCAGATACAGCCTCTCAAACAGGTGGAGAAATAAATGAATTAATGGGATTCAATCCAAAATGTCAGAAGTCAGTCAAAACAACTTCTGGACCATAGCTGACTTTTGATAATTAATTGACATTGGTTTGGGGGGTATTGTACAGAACAATTCCCAATTTGCTGATTTTCCCCTCCTTTAATAATCTTTGAGCACTTTTAGAGCAGGTATTGTGCATGAACTTAGCAATTGATTCAAAGTTAAACAAGAGGTGGTGCAGGTCGAGAGAAAAAATTAAAATTTTATTAGGTTCAGCTGCATCAATCCTGATATACTTCCCACTTCATCTTTCTTTCAAGTGGAATTAAAAAATGCAGCTGTTCTTGACTAATTTTATTATTTTATAACTCACTTCAAAAATTTATATAAACTTCAGATGCTCAGCATTTTTTTGCAAATGTTGACCCATGATTGGTCAATTTAAATTGCAACAAGGTCAGGCTTACTCCCCATAATTCACACCATGAAATGCCTCATAAAATCTGAAAAACCAGGAAGTGCAGAGGGGGCAGGATCTTCCTCAGCTGTTGGAAAAGCAATAAAATGTTGCAGTATTTCTCTGTGAAGGAGCAATAATGAAACCTTTGCAGCCAATAGTCTGACTTGATTTCAAAGATTTTAAAGACCATTCAAGTTGCTTTATAGTAAAGGCATTTTCTGCCTGTGTTATAATCATAGCACAGAACTGGGGCCCAGCCTGGATAAATAACGTGGGGATAAATCTGATATTTCTGTACAATGGTCTCTGCCAGGCTTGGATTTCCACAGCTCAGTGCCTGTGACAGGGAAGAAGGATTGGGATTGAAAGCAAAAATATATTGTGGGTAAACAAATGCTGCCCAAAGCGCTCTGTGGGGTTTGCAGGATAACAGAAGGATTGGTTTTATCAGCACCTTTGCACTTGAGGGGCTTCTCAAGCCATTCTGGAATCATCTTGAACTGATTTTCTTGATTTTTTTTCAGCTGGATTTTCTGCCTGCAGTTAAAACTGTGGTTTAAGAATGAATATGGCAAATTTTTTGGTGAAAATTGTTCTGAAATTTTATTAATTATGACCTGTATAATTAATGCATTACCTGTGTATGACTTAATGCCATCTCCACTGACAGCCTGGATGAATTTGGGTTTTCCTGAACTGGTGCTGGTTTAATTGAGGTCATTTGGGGCCTCCATTGCTCCCCAAGGATAAAGCAGACAAAGCTCTAAGAATATTTGTTGCCCTGTGATGCCCTGCAGTTGCCACAGCACAAAATAAACCCACACCAACCCACAAAATATTGTCTCATATGAATAATTCCATACCTATTCCAGGGCTGGCTGTGTAGTTCTTGCTTTTGTGCTTGTCTGTAGGTTGGAATTGCACTTTCTTTTATGTGAAGCATGGGGAGGTACCAATAACTTATTTATATTTGCATAGATCTTGGTGTGACAAAGCACATAAGTCCCATATTGATCAGCAGGATTTAAGTGTGTGTTGTCCCTCCTGCTGAGCTGCAGCCAGAATTTTTAGTGCTCATTGGCACTGGGGACAACTCTCCTTTGTAAGTTGTAAAATAAGAAAATTTGTGTGAGGAAATTTCTCTCCTGTTTCTCCAACACTGAGGATTATTTACATTTCCTAGTTAAATGGTTGCTCCTGTGTAAGGGAGATGGGATTATTTTGCTTTGCTCCAGGGTTGAACAGATTATGGTGGAGTTTTGGAGTCTTGGACAAAGCCTGAAACTCCAGTGGGAAGGGTAGAAATGACACATTAGAGTGGGATGTTGCAAAATGGGTTTAAAAATGGATCCATTTTAAGGGAAAAAAAGGATAAAAGACCAATAAACATAATGGCATTACTGTAATAGCAGT
Organism: Cardinalis cardinalis; assembly: GCA_014549065.1. Taxonomy (NCBI): domain Eukaryota; kingdom Metazoa; phylum Chordata; class Aves; order Passeriformes; family Cardinalidae; genus Cardinalis; species Cardinalis cardinalis. The sequence continues at coordinate 35,953 of JACDOX010000932.1, forward strand.
CAGAGTGTGGCAGGGCAAAAATTCCACAGTTTCAGCAGAAAGTACTCCCTAATTTAACATACTGGTTGTTTTACATCTAGATATACAGATATATAGATATACACACA
>JACDOX010000934.1:0-36062 GCA_014549065.1 Cardinalis cardinalis
CGACCGACAGGGCGGCGCCACCTTTGAAATCCGCAAACTTTGCTGGATTTCTCCAGAGCTAAAGCGGCCAGCGACTCGGGCCCGGCTAGTCATTACAACCCCAAACGTCACCTTTCCACTGCTACCAAGACCCTGGGGAAAAGGCTTCTTTTTCCCAAAGAAAATGGCCTCCCTTTTCGGCATCTCGTTCCGACCGACAGGGCGGCGCCAGGGAAGCTGGGTGCAATTTTTCCTGTGCTTTTCTGCCATTCTTCTTCATGTTAACCTCTGGTAATGCATTAGAGTGGCATTACAAAGCCCAGAGCCCATTTCAGATGCTCACGCTGCCAAATCCAATCCATGTGTCAAGTTTTAGACATGATCGTTCATTAGCAGAAGTGAAATGTTTGATATAAGAAATTAGTTGTTTTAATTGGTCTAATTTAGTCCTGAATGTGAACAGCAGGGTTTGTGTTACTCTGGAGTTTTAACTGTCCCAGKGGTATTTAATTCTAGGGTGGGATTTGATATTTGTTGGGAGGGATGGAAGTTTGACAAGAAAGTCTCACAGATATGTATGCTTGGTGTTATAAACAAAGAATCTGACAATATTTTTTGTGAGAAAAAAAAGTTTCAAAAACTAGTGAGACCACTGTTGCTGTACCTGTTTGTTATGATAATTACATGTAGTTGTCGTTAATGGTTCTTTTTGTATCGGTGAGGGCCCTGGCTGGGCTAGATTGATAGCTCTTCTCCCCAGACAGTGAAGGGTGGGGACGTCCCCAGACAGGAGAAGGGACAACGAGCCAATATAGAGTTGGGAAATTAGAGCGATGTCTAGATGTGAGGCACAGTGTGCTGGGCCTGCAGAGATGCTGAGAACCTTCATCGCCCATCACCCTGAGCTGGAGAATCCTCTCGGACCGAGACCCAGAGAGACGGGGCTGCTAACTTCAACATCTGGGGTCAGCACTCCCAAAAGGCTCCCACGAGGACTGGACCCCCCAGCTCTGCCCCCAGTGGACAAAGCTGCGCATATCCTCCTCTGCAGCATCACTCTGGGAGAGACAATGGGCGACTGCAGACTCGTCGAGCTGCCCAATCCTGAGCTGGTCAATTTTAATAAAGGCATTAAAAGGAGAAAAAGTCTCCTGCCCTGTTCATTTCACTTGGCAGAAAGATTTTTGAATGTAGACTCTGAAGAAGGAATAGAGATGGAAGCAAGTTTTGATATAGAAGAAAAGAATTGCTGAGCCAGTCTTACTGGATAATCAAGGAGGCAAAGGGTGTGTTAGTTAGAAGGGGTTTTTATGGCTTAGAGCAAAGGATAAACCCACCTCAAGCAAGAAGATGTTTTTACCAAGCAGAAAGATAGCATAGGCAAACAAGTCTGCCAATGCTGCAAGTAGAAAAAGGTCTCAGAATTTTCCACTGCAAGAAAACTGAATAACAACTTCTGGCTTAAACTGTAATGTATTCACTTTTAGTGACTGGAGAATAGCGACATGAATATAGTAATTGTAGTAGTTATGACAGGCTATAGATAATAGTTAAGGTATAGATTGGTTCTTCTGTATGAAGATACTAAGCAAAGAAAAGTACATAGTGCAAACCAAAATTAAAGGGTCTTCAGGCTTGTCTCCAGCTGGAGCTGACAGCTGTAGGCACAGGCTGTCACCCATGACCCTGGACTGCTGTAACGTCCTGGATATAATAAACTGCCTTTTGAAGAGCCGCCTGGAGTCCCGCATCTCTCACTCAGACTCTTACTGATATTTCCCCTTAAGAAGGAACATAAGTTGTATGAGTTATGAGATGAGTTTGATATTTTGAGATGAGGTGATATTTTGCTGAAGTCAAAAAGTTATTAAGTTAAAAAAATGAAAGCTGTTGGTTATGTGTGTTGGTTTTGTTTAAGATTTATTTTCTCGTGTATTTGTTGGGTGATCCTGTGAGCTGGGAGAGGGGCAGGGTTGAAGTCTTGACTGAGAGGGAGGTGGAATGAGTGGGGAATGGACAGAAAAGTAGGCGGTCAGGAAAGAATGTAAGTTCCTGAGTACGCAGCCAATGGGAAAGGGGACAGGGACCGCCCCGGCTGGGTATAAAGGGTATAAAGTGTAGACATTTTGTCGAAGGGGGTGTGTGTGCTCCGCTCTCGGGGAGAAAGACAGATGTCCAGGGAGGGAGACAGATAGCCAGTTCGGCTGACTCATAATTAATACACAGTTTTCTTTTGCTTCAACGACTTTGTCCTCATTAAATTGTATCAAAAAGTTAGTTCAATCCTAACACACTGAAGAGTGGCTTTTTTGCCAGCAAGCTACCCTTTGAGGGGTTTCTAGTCTCAGTCTTTCATTTACAATAGTGTTTGGGAAGTTTCAAAAGGCCTTGCATTCTCTGAAGACTGACCCTTTTTTCAAAGTGTAGGCAAGGGTTCCACTAGGCTTTGAAAATAAATTAGCTGATTTTTGAAAAGGACTTGTGTTCAAGCCTCAGTGATTCTGGAGGGATTATTTTATGATTTTATTTTGCATGTGTGTTTTGGGAGGATTTTTTTCCCATTAAGCTGTTGCTCTGAAATTATTTTCTGAAATACTTAGTTTACATTGTGCTCAGCTTGCATAGAAAATAGATATGCTCTGGAATCAATGGTTTAAATATGAATCCTTTGAGAGGACAATGGAAAGGAAAATTCCAGTCAATTTGCAGCACAGCACGAAACAATCAATGACAAAGGTGAGGATCCTGACTTTGAATAGAAGCTATTATCAATCAGATGTAAGTCGTGTATAATTATCTCTATATCCCACCATTCTAAATCATACGGCGTTACAGGTGAGTATAGAGAAGACTTGCAATCTGATTGTGAATCACTGCTTTTTCTCAAGCCCTGCTATTCATTTCAGATTATTTAATTTTCCTCAAGAGCATCATACTCTCATGCCAAAGGGAGTGTTGAAGATGGTGATAGAGATTAACAGTTCTTGTAATATTGCATTTAACCTGATGTCTTATCTGTCAGTAGTTTTGGGGATTTGAACTCCATAGTCTTTTTATAATTTTTTTTTTTTTGCATCTGATGCTATAATATGAGATTGCTAATCTGAAATGAGTTTGCATAGTGTTCCAAAAGCTTGTAGGCAGGTATTGTAAGTGATTGCTGTACATTTGGTAAGTGTTGTGATCGAGACTGACAGCAAGTAACTGAAAACCGGTTTGTGCTTTGGAGCATCATTTGCACTTCTTTGCATGACCTTGGTGTCTGGATGTCCCTGAATGTATTGCAAGGGTATTATATTGGACATTGCACAGCCTTGTAGTAAGTGCCAATTCTTGGTCCCCAAAGCCCAGAACTGAAGTATGTGAGGGAGACTGAAAAACTTTCTTGCTCTTTTCACATGCAGTGTGAAAGAGGGTTGGAAAGAGATTAAATTATTTACTCAAGGCCACAGTGATGTCTCCAGCAGAGCTGGAAATGAGTCTAGGTTTCCTAATGGCAGGTGAGAAAGGAAGAATTGTGTTTGACAGAAAAATTAATTGTTTTGACATTAGTTTCCTTTGTAATGAGTGAGGGAAGCAATCAGTCAGAAGTTTCTTGCATGTAAAGAAAAAGACAAAGTTGATGATTGGGAGAAACATAGGAAGATAAAATAGGCAGGAGAAAGAGAGAGAGACAAGCATGTCAGCGTAGTATCTCATGTGGAGGAAGGAGGGGCAGAACTACCCTGCGATGATTCAACAGTTTAAGCTAGCGTGACTATTTGAAGTCTTTTTCCACAGTTCTTTGTTCTTTATGCTAAATACCGTTGTGACATCACTCATAGCCCCTTCCCCAGTTACAGAATGTTTGCTGTTCCTTACTTCCTTATTGGTTCATGTAAGATGTGACGCCGCCTCWACTCCCCCATTGGTTGTTGTCCACTCACCCCACCTGCGCACCGCCCCTTATCCCTCTACTCATTGGTTCCCCAGTTGCCTTACCCCGCCTACCCCTAGTCAGTTATATACCCTGGACTCTCCCCTGCTCGGGGTTTCTTCTCTGCCCCTGGGGCCCTTTAGCCTCTTTGCTAATAAACAATAGTTGGAACCCCAAACAGAAAGCCTCTCCTGTTCTCTTTGGTTGTGCTGCTGTCTGTCATCTGATTACATGAGCATCTGGTGCTTGTTTAAGCTATCCGCCTTCGTCATGGGAGACAGTCTTGGGAAGGCGGCTGCTTCGGCGATATCTGCCACGTGGCCACATGTCAGAACCTTTGTAAGAAAGGGGGAAAAAATCAAAGTAATTCTCCCTCTGCATGATTTAGGTCCTTGATGTATTGTTTTCAGTAAGTTCTAATTAGAGAACTCTTGTTTTCTCTTTATGCTTGTGACGCAGAATGCTACTTTAGGACTTGTTTGTTTGGGGGTTTTTTGCCTCTTAGGAGTTTTTTGGGGTTTGGGTTTGGTTTTTTTCTTATTTATTGGGGTTTTGGTGGTTTGTTGTTGTTGTTGTTTGGTTGGGGAATATTTGTTTTGTTTTGTTTTGGTTTTTTCTTTTTTTTTTTGCATGAGAGGGAAAGGGAAATGAGGAAAAGACAGATTTTGGCAAAAAATTTCAGTTGCCAGAAAACACGTCTACCTAATATGTTTCTGTCTACCTCCATTCTAGAACCTTAGGTCATCTTAATTCTGTTTCTTACTGCATTACATTGCCTTTGGGCAAGAATCATTATATTCCAGAAGGTGCATTGGTGCAGAATAGAAATGCAACTCCTTTGTTTCCTCTCTGTTGGAGAAGAGTCTCAGTAAGATGCACAAAAAACGAGAACGACTGGTTTTTTTCAGGCATATTTGTTTAAAAGCTGATGTAAATTCAAATATATATATTCTAAGAGTATTTACAAATACTGTTTACTACTGAATTTCCAGGTGGTGATACTAAGAGGGCTTCCATTTTAATGATAGTGTTACTGTCTATATGATGATTAATGGGAATAGTTCTTTATAAGGGGATAAGTTTTAGGGATATGTAGCTAGTAACCAGATAGGTTGTTCTGATTCCATTTCCCGTGTCTAAGAAGAACACCATGTATTTTGACTTTTCATAGAACTGTGACTAGATTAGAATTATTTTTTGATTGACCCAGTTAATTTTAGGCTCATGTACTTTGGACCTGATTAGCATAAGAAATCTGATAACCAGGATGCCTTGGCAAGAACAAAGGGGGCTTTGAAGATTTCAAGAAGATTGGACCAGACAGGAAAGAAGATTGAATCAACTTCTGCAGGCAAGAGATGTTGCAAATTGTATGAGTTTGTTTATGTTATGATTAACCCAATCATTATAGTAAAAAATTACTAGCCTTCTTAGAATAGTACATAAGTGTATGTAGTCCACAAAAAATTTGGATTCTCACCACCAGTCAGTTGTCCCAGTCTGTCTCTATCGCCACTGTAGGCTACTAAGCTTGACTAGGTGAATGTAAAGGAAAAAGTCACGGAGCTTAGGTGGTTCCTGTGTCAGCAGCTTCTCAGTAGTAGGGAGATTTATGCTGTCAAGTTTGTTACTTCAGCTACCAGATTCTGCTCACTCCAAAAGAGGGTGAGGAGGTTGGTTCCCTAAATGGTGAAATAATTCTTCCTGCTTCCGCAAGATTCCATGGTGTCAACTGTCCTCTCCTGTTGTTCATGAGACTATGCTGTGTCACAATGGACACCAAGTTCTGCCTGCCAGGGCAATATCCAAGTAGCACCTGGCTTCAAGGAGGCCCTGTTGTGTTTGCAAACGACTCTTGGTTCCCAAATTGCATTGCATCGCAGTGGTTTCCTGGGTTCATATGATGCCCTGCTATGTCAAAAATGGAGACCTGCTTCCATCAGATTCCATTGTGCCACAGTAGCCTCCCAGGTGCCATGAGGCCTTGCTGTGCAATAATAGAGCCTTAGTTCTACTTGGCTTGGCAAAATTACAGAAGCACCTGTGGCCCAAGAAGCCTCACTCTGTGAAAGTAGAGACTTGGATCCATGAGATTCCAGATTGTCACAATGGTCTGCCGAGTTCCATCAGGCTGTGCTGTGTCACTGATGCCAAGATAAGTTTTTCCCTTTTCTTTTCTATAGCTTTCATGTATCCTCAGTATTCTTAGCGTGCTTCCTTGTAATTCATTAAGTCCGCTAATTTAGCATAGTCCTAGTATTCTGTTAAGCCAGAAGACCATACATCCTAAAGGTCTCATAGTAGGAGACTATAAAACTCTATGCTATCTTGGGAAACCAAGGTCTACTCTAGAACACATCCTGTAAACTAGAGATTTGGCCCATCCAGGGGGGAATTCCATGGATGGGGGAATACCATTCACTCAGGCCTCCCATTGGGGCAGCCTTGTTAGATATGCTAATTTGTAAGGTCTATAAATGGCATATGTGATCTATCATGTGTGTGGATTGTGGTGCATTCCATCATGGTGAAGTGAGAATCCTTTTTAAAATACCAAGGTTAAGGATCCTTTTTAAAATACCAAGGTAAAACCCCTTTACCACTTAGCCATATGTGTCTCTCAAATTTTTAAGACCAGGAAAAGGCATCACAGATGGGACACCAGTTCCGCCTGTGTCACTGACACATTTTATGAAAAATCCTTTTGCTAGGATTTTTTCTCTTGAGAAGCCGAAAAGCCCCAGAGGAAAAGAAAAACAGTAATTATCTGCTGCTGTGGAATGCAACAGGTCCATCTTTGATTGGTCCATATTGGTTGTTCCTAATTAATGGCCAATCATGGTCAGCTGGCTCAGACTCTCTGAGAGTCACGAGCTTTTGTTATCATTCCATTCCACTTCTTTCCTTTCAAGACTTCTGATGAAATCCTTTCTTCTATTCTTTTAGTAGAGTTTTAATATAATATATATATATTAATAAAATAATAAATCAGCCTTCTGTAACATGGAGTCAGATTCTTCTCTTCCCTCGTCCTGGGACCCCTGTGATCACCACCACACACCTGGCCTGGCATTATCCAAGTGGCACCTGTGTTGCATCAGGCCCCGCTATATTTCCCATTGGCACTCAATTCCCAGGGATTGTATTGTTCACAGCGGTCTCCCGGATGTCATGAGGCCTTGCTATGCCATAATGGAGCTTTGTTTCTACTGGGCCTGGCAATGTCCCAGTGGCGCCTGTGCCCCATGAAGCCCATCATGCTTAAGTAGAGCCTTGGATTCCTTAGATTCCATTGTGCCACAATGGTCTGCTGAGTTCCATCAGGCTGCTCTTTTTCACAACAGACACTGAGTTCTACGTCCTCTGGTAGTACAGAAGTGGCACCTGTGTTCTATGAAGACCCATGTCGTTCAAAATTTAAACTTTTCCCCTACAATTCCTTGCATCAAAGTGGTCTCCTGGGTTCCATGAGGCCCCCCCCTGTTAAGGAATTCACACTTGCTTTCATGAGATTCCAATGTCTAACAATATTCTCCTGTGTTCCTTTAGGCCTCGCTATATTACAATGGACACTTGCTTGCATGAGTCTTGGAAATGTCCCTTTGGCACCTGAGTTCCATGAGGCCCTGCTGTGTTGACTACTTACTCATTTTTCTATGAGATTCCGTTTCCTCATAATGGTCATCTTGGTTCCATGATGGCCCACTATCACAAGAGAGCCTTTGTGTCCTGAAATTCCCTTGTGTCACAATGGTCTTCTGTGTTCTATTTGGCTGGGCTGTGTTATAAATGGACTGTTGCAATACAAGCTGACTTGTACTGAAGATTAATCCAGTTATAAATAAGAAACCCAGCCCAGTTCCATAAACCAGCCTCTAGGCTGACTGACAGAAGTTTCAACTTATAACAACTCTCCTAAAACACAAGCATTTGACTGGTTCAGAGTCTAGGGCCTGTGGAGATTAGACCAATGACTGTTTAGAGCTGGGAGCTTTAAATTACCTATAAAAGTATGCTCCAAACAATAAAACAGGCTGTTTGGCTGATGAACAATGGAGGTCTGTGTTCTGTCTCAGACGCACTGCTCCATATGTCATGTGGTGCTCCCAGTCTGAGGATGAACTGGGCTGCCAAGGGCTAGAGCACAGAGAGGCACAGGGAAGAGCCTGCAAAGCCTGTCCCCACAGTGAAAAGCTGGAAAGAAAGAGGCAGGGAGAGCCCAAATTTGCAGCCAAGGCTGCAAGAATCACAGCTGCAGCAAAGGCTTCAAGAATAAAAACTGCAGCAAAGGCTGCAAGAGTCACAGCCTTGCTGTGTGAAAGAAGGAACCAGAGAAGCTGAAAATAGAAGAAAAACCCCACCAAAGACATGGGAAACTTTATTTCCGCACAGGACCACCTAGTTCTAAAGGTATGGAAACTTCTTGAGGAATGGGATGTAGATTATGATGAAAAAGCGTTATTAGTATCAATGACGTGGGCTAAGAACCACGGATTAGACACATCTGTTAGGAAAATTAATCCACAAACACCAGAAGTATATGTCCAAAAAGGAGACAGAGGAGTACCTTGACTTTATTTGAATAAAGGGAGTAGGCCATGGGGCGTTCCCCTGGGATCTCTCAAATTTTTGGAGGATATAGCTTCCTTTTTATCCCAATTTCCCAGCCACATTTCCCTTCTCTCTTTCACCATTGGCTGAGGTACTTGAGAGGTACAGACTTCCCGATATGCCTGATACCGAAGATTTCCCTCTAATGTATAACCCTCCCTTTTAATTTTTAATGCTTACAGAATTTAGCGGTTTTTCTGTCCATTGTTTCTTTCATCTTTCAATGTTTAATTTCATTTATGAGCAAACCTAAAATTTATTTGTAAAAGCAAATATCTTTTTCCATTCACCAATCAGTGGAATCCTTCCCATTGTTTCTTTTATCTACCAGCAGACCCACAGCTTGGTTGTAAAGACAAATCTGCTATTCCTCTCACACCTAAAGAAGCTGCTTTTGACTTTAATACCTGAGAACAAACTGGTCAATTTATAATCCAAGCAGCCTCAAGGGGTGAAGATAATGTGATAAGAGTTATAAAGACATGGAGACTTATCTTGGATTTAATAAGATTGTTAAATACTGAAGCATATGGCAAGGAATGGACACTGGATGAGTTATTAGGGGGGATGGGCGCTTTTCCAAACCCGCAGAACACATGGCTGGATGAGATGGCCACTGAGCGCAGCCATGCCACTCCACGTGGGCGAGCTGCCTTAAATTTACCCCCCACACCGGCACTGTTCCCGATCGGGGATGCACCTATGGCAACATGCCATGCTGAGCTGGGGCGTCTGTTGACAACAACCCACAAATCCTATCCTGTGCCTGCCCCGCGGGGCTACTACAGTGACTCGAGCAGCGCCGCCATTCCACAGCAGCCTGTGACCATGACTCAGGCCCATGCTGTTCCTGAGACTGTCCCCCCAACGCCGGGACAGCCCACGTTGACCGGGTGTTCTCCCACCGAGCAGACGTGTGAAAAATGCCAATCACTTGTTTTTAAAATTTTAAAAGTTTAATAGTAATAAAATGGTTATAAAATAGCAATATAATTAGAGTAATAAAAATTTTGGACAATTTGGATTAGGACAATATGAGACAATAGAAACAAAGAATGCCGGACGCCCGGGTACCTTTTTCTGGGCAACATAAGCCCAAAAAAGGACATACATTAACAGAGGATTAACCCTTAAAAACAACAGCCTGTTGCATATTCATACACCTCATACATGATGCATAAATTCCATTCAAACAAAGGATTCTGTCTGGTCAGCGTCAGCTTCTTCCTCTTAATCCTAATGGTGTCCTCATGGCTGAGCGAGGTGAGAAGAAGTTACTTTTTTAAAGAAAGGACTAGCACCGAGATAGCAGCCACAGGACACCTAAATCTTTCAGAGAAGGAGAATTTATTGCTCTCCTATCAGAAGAAACTATCTTACATAGCACAGTTTGTATTTTAACATTTTGTTATAACCTAAAACTATATTTAACACCCTACTTAAGAAAATTAATACAGCACAACTTTCTAACACAACACATATAATATTCATTTTAATATTTGCGAAAAGCCAGTCATAAAATATGCATTTTTCACACATGCGAGGCCAGCCCACACCAGGATGTGCTGCCAGCGGGGCATTCCCCCGCAGAGCAAAGTGGTGGGGAAACGCCGTGCTGCCAAGCTGTGCGAGAACGCACCCTACTACAGTGGGACCATGGCTGGCTGCAGCAGAGTGACCGTGGGGAATGGCGCAGCCCTGGGGCACAGGGGAATTGCAACAAACAATCCAGAGATTGCATTGCATCACAGGGGTCTCCTAGGTGCCATGAGGTCTTCCTGTGTCACAATGGACACTTGCTTTCATCACATTCCTTTGCAACACAGTGGCCTCCTAGGTGTCATGAATCCTGTGCCATAATGGAGCCTTGTTCCTACCAGGCCCAGCAATATCCCAGTGGCACCTGTGTGCCGTGAGGTCCGCCATGCTCAAAGTAAAACCTTGGATCCCTGAGATTCCATTGTGTCACAATGGCCCGCTGAGTTCCATGAGGATGTGCTCTGTCACAATAGGCACAGAGTTCCGCCTGCCTTGGCAATATCCAAGTGGCACATGTGTTCCATGAGGTCCCATCGTGTTTATAACTGAGCCTTGGTTCCTTGAGATTCCATTGCATCTCAGCAGTCTCCTGGATGCCATGAGGCCTTGCTGTGCAATAATAGAGCCTTGTTTCTACTAGGCCTGGCAATGCCCACTGGCTTCTGTGGCCCATGACACCCATGTTGGTCACAGCAGAGCCTTGGATCCATGAGATTCCATTGAGCCACAGTGGTCTGCTGAGTTTCATAGGCTGTGCTTTGTCACAATGGACACTGATTTCCACATGCCCAGGCAGTACACAAGTGGCACCTGTGTTCCATGAAGACCCATGTTGCTCAAAATTGAAACTTTTCCCCCCAAGATTCCTTGCATCAGAATGTTCTTCTGGGTTCCAAGAGGCCTCCCTGTAGAAGAGTTCACACTTGCTTCAATGAGATTCCAATGTCTAACAGTATTCTCCTGTGTTCTTTTAGGCCTGGCTATGTTACAATAGATACTTGCTTGCATGAGTTTTGGAAAAGTCCCTTTGGCACCTGAGTTCCATGAGGCCCTGTTGTGTTGACTACTTACTCATTTTTCCATGAGATTCCATTTCCTCCCAATGATTATCTTGGTTCCATGATGGCCCACTGTCACAAGAGAGCCTTGGTGTCTTGATATTCCCTTGTGTCACAATAGTCTCCTGTATTCCATTAGGCATACAGTGTCATAATGGACATTTGCTTCCATGTGCAGTGGCAACGTTCCAGTCGTGCCTGTGTCACATAAGGGCCATCTTACTCAAAGAAGAGCCTTGGATCTCTGAGATTCCACTGCATCACAATGTTCTCTTTATTTTCAAGACAGCCAGACATTTTTATAACTGATCCTTGGTTCCTTCAGATTTCATGGCATCACAAGTGGTCTCCTTGATTCCATAGGCCCGTCTGAGTTTACAATTGACACTTGGTTCCCCAAGGTTCCATGGTTCCATAGATGTGCTCATCTATTATTCATCAGGCAGTGCTGTGTCTCAACAGACACTGAGTTCCACCAGCCCTGGCAACATTCAAATTGCCCCAGGCTTTCATGCGGCTGCACTATGTTTGCAGTTGACTTTTGGTTCCCAGAGATTGCATTGCATCACAGCAGTCTCTGTGGTGCCATGAGGCCCTGCTGTGTCACAATGGACTCTTGCTCCCGTCTGATTCCATTGTGACACAGTGGCCACCCAGGTGTCATGAGGCCTTGCTGTGCAATAATGGACCCTTTTTCTACTAGACCTGGCAATGTCCTAATACCACCTCTGGTCCACGATGCCCATCTTGGTCTAAGTAGAGCCTTGGATCTATGACATTCCATTGCATCACAATATTCTCCTTACTTTCACAAGAGCCAGATACATTTATAATTGAACCTTGGTTCCTTGAAATTCCATTGCATCACAGTGGTCTCCTTGGTACCTTGAGGCCTAGATGTGTCACAACCGAGCCTTTGTCCTATGATTTTCCATTATGTCAAATTGGCCTCCTGGTTCCATGAGGCCCAGCTGTGTTTGCAACTGACACTTGGTTTGCCACGATTCCATGGTTTCATTGTGCTCTCCTGTTGTTCATGAGCCTGTGCTATGTCATAATGGACACCAAGTTCCACCTGCCCTGGCAATATCCAAGTGGCAGCTGGCTTCCATGAGCCCTTGTTTTGTTTGCAGTTGACATTTGGTTCCCAGAGACTGCATTGTGTCATAGTGGTCTCCTGGGTGCCACAAGACACGCCTGTGTAGCTCTCAAATATTTAAGACCAGGAAAAGGCATCACAAAAGGGATACTGAGTTCCACCTGGCCTGGCATTATCCAAGCGGCACCTGTGTTCCATGACGTCTTGCTGTATTTGCAGGTAACCGGTGTTACCTGCAAATTGCTACCACATTATTGCTTTGCATCACAGCGGTCTCCTGGTTGCCATGAGATCTGCCTGCGTCACAATGGACCCTTGCTTCCATCAAATGCCATTTGCGACCCTTTGGCTTCCCAGTTGCCAGCAGGACTTGCTGTGCAATCATGAAGCCTTGTTTCTACTAGGCCTGGCAATGTTCCCATGGCAGCTGTGTGCCATCATGCTCAAAGTAAAGCCTTGGATCCATGAGATTTCATTGCACCACAATGGTCTGCTGATTGCCATGAGGCTGTGCTTTGTCACAATGGATGCTGAGTTCTACGTGCCCTGGCAGTACACAAGTGGTACCTGTGTTTCATGAAACCCCATATTGTTCAAAATTGCAACCCTTTCCCCCAAGATTCCTTGCATTAGAGTAGTCTCCTTGTGTTCCATTTTATCATAGTACAAGCTGGCTTGTACTGGGCATTAATCCAGTTACAGATAAGAAACTCTGCCCATTTCCATAAACCAGCCCCTGGGCTGACTCACAGGGACTTCACCCAATAACATCCTTCCTCAGGTGCAAGCATACCAGTGGTCCAGGACCTAGGGGACGTAAAGATCAGACCAATGAACTGTCCAGACCTGGGAGTTTTTAACTGCCTATAAAAGAAAAAAAGCTCCAAACAATAAAACATGCTGTTTGCTGATGACCAACTGGTGTTCTGTTGTGTGTCTTGTCTCCGACACTCGACCATTGCAGTAACATCCTTGGTTCTATGAGGCCCTGCTGCAAAGAAATTCACACTTCCTTCCATGAGATTCCATTGTGTAACAATGTTCTCCCATGTTGTCGCGATCCGTCCTACTTGACGGATGACGCGTTCGATTTTTTTGGTGCAACATAACCGACAAAGGCACAGGAGTTTTGCAGTAGTAAAATCAACAAAGATGGTTTTATTGAAATGACCACAGCAGTGTTTCGTGGGTAATGGGGTCAGGGGAAGAAGAAGGAATAGATAAGGAAAAAGGGAGGAAAGAAGGGAGTGGGTTATAGCTACCGAACGTGATGTTGCTTCTGTCCTTTGATGGGCCAGCCGTCAAGGTTCACGTCCGGGGAGATCTCAGAGGCACAGTTCTGCAAACAACACTTATAGGAACAGCAAGGCCTCCTTCTCCCACTGGCTCAGTCTTAACTCTTTATTAGTCTGACAATTGTGAGGCAAAAATGAAGGATATTTCGGACAGACTCTCACACATGTTCCATTAGGCCCAGCTGTGTCACAATGGATATTTGCTTGCACAAGCCTTGGAAACATCCCATTGCCACCTGGGTTCCATGAGGCCCTGCTGTGTTGACAATTTCCTCTTTGTTCCATGAGATTCCATTACTTCTCAATGGTGTCCTTGGATCCATGATGGCTTTCTGTTTCACAAGAGAGCCTTGGTGTCTTGAGATTCCCTTGCATCACAATAGTCTCCTGAGTTCCATTAGGCGTGGCTGTGTCATAATGGACATTTGCTTCTATAAGCAGTGCCATGGAGTCACTTAGGTTCCATGAAGCCCCTCTCATTTGACAATTGACACTTGGTTCTGTGAGATTCCATTACCCCACAATGTTTTCCTCGGTTCTAAGAGGCCCTGCTGTTTCACAATGACCTCTTGCTTCCATGAGCCATGGCATGGTCCCAGTTGCCCCTGGGTTCCATGAGGCCACGTTGTGTTCACAACTGACAGTTTGTTCTATGCGATTCCATTGCGTCACAATGGTCCCCATGTTTCCATCCAGCTGTGCTGTGTCACAATGGACACTGGATTCTACAAGAACTGGCAATGTCCTAGTGGCACCTCTGTCCTATGAGCCCTTACTTTGTCTAAGTAGATGCTTGGATCTATGAGATTTCAGGTTGTCACAGTGGTCTGCTGAGTTCCATGAGGCTGTGCTGTGTCACAATGGACATTGAGTTCCTTGTGCTGATAGCTAAGAAACAAGATAATGCTTGAGCTATGCAAAGGCTGTAGCTATGCAGAAAGTGTAGTTACTTTGGAACAGGGTATGTGAATGAAGCACTTAGGAATCAGAAAATTTAGCAGAACAAGCTGACTGCAAATGCTAACCAGCGGCTCTTTGAGCATATGTTCTTATAGGGCATGGACAGAAAACAGAGATGAAAAATTGAAGCCCAAGGAAGACTTACAAGCCTTCATCCAAAGCGACCACCAGGAGGCTGACAACCACCTTGTGCAGAAACCGTGCATGGGCTACAAGGGCTTACATAATCATGTAATTAGAAAACACTTTGCAATATGAAGGTTAGGAAAGTATAGTGTTGTCTTTAGGTGACCCTATGTGTTGTATTGCACTAATTTATTTAGTCGTTGCTTTGCACTGGGTGATGGGAAATTTGTACTGAGTATGGTATGTCATGTAGACTGTTATTTCCCCTCTCCCATCTCATGGTCTATCCCTCATGCACCCCCCTGCTATACACCCTGGTGGTCTGTTCCCTGGTTACCCCTCCCCTTGCTCCTCCTCAATGGTATCCCATTGGCCGTGGTCCTCTTTCCCTGCCCCCCTCCTCGGGTATAAAAGTCCACTGCAGGTATGCCACACCCTCTTTTCCACTTGGGTGGTCGCTGCAACCGGAAGCGTCCCATCCCAAGCCAATAAACAGGACACTCGTCCCCATGTGGAGAAGAGCGCTTCTTGTCTTTTACTTTTGTCCATGTAAGACCGTGTGGGCTAGGGTTTGAGCTAGCCAGATTGGACCCATACAACAGCCCAGAGACACACAGATTCTTGAACCTATGATATTGTATACCCTATTGTCTGCTTTATGCCAAGACATGGATCCTGCAACTTGAAGCTGGGTCAAAGAGGAGGAGGAAAGCTGGAGCAATTCTTCTGGCAGTTTGTGTTCAAACTTAGATGCTCCTCCAGTTTTTCTCAGCAGAACGAGGGAGAGATATACGCTTTGCTTTTAGCTATCTTCTTTTTGTTAGCTGAGGCAAGAAGTTTTTCCTGGGACTGTGGCTTCTTCTTCTGGAATTGTTCCGCTTAGCTTTGATCTGAAACACCAGACCTTTGCCAGGAGATCCAGAGGATGACACTGCAGAGATGCTGCATCCCGACTCAGGACCTCGAGAGAAGCCAAGCAGGACTCTAAAATCCACCAGCTTTCTCCGCAGCAAGAAGGTTCAAATATTAACAGTTATTCTTATTTTCCCCATGCCTCCTTGTCAAATAAAAAGTTTGAAATGAATAGGTTTTTTTCACTTTCCTCCAAGGAATTCCTTTTGCTTGGTGGGGGGAGGGCATGCTGAAACGTACCTTTCTTAGGAGAAGACGCCTCTTTCAAGACATTTCCTCCTAACTTTTCTTAAACCAAGACAAAATTTGGTACCCAGTGTGGGGCTGCAGAAAGTGAAAAACACAGTAATAATTACATTCTGGTTTTAAACACTTTGTATTGGGGTATAGCAGGCAGTAGTCACCATGCTGTTTGGTGAGATAATGTCTTCTCTGGTCCCTCAGCCTGTTTGCCTTTCCACAGGTATGGGCAATTTTTCCCCTGACGTGTAAATTTTACAGAGCAGGGATAGGAGTCTGGATTGCCGCATTGATGTGCTTGGTGTAATAATTTATAGGTGGTTAACAGAGGTACTGGAAGCCATTGAAAATGTGTATGGTCTGTTGTTTCTCCATCCTAGCCTCAGTAGCCTGCTTTGGGAGTTTATTAGTAATTACAACCAGTCTGTTAGGGGAAACGTGGAGGATGATGTTTCCCAGCCCTTCATCTCCTTTCCTTTCAAATCTGGTACATCACCTTTTAAGAATGTTCAGCTTCCCCTGGATGTTAAAGACACCACCTTCCTGTTACTTCATCTGGTAGGTTTCCTCTATACTGTCTCTAGCTTTTCTAGAATGGGGGCTGAGATTTCCAGAGGGGCTGACCAGACACCTGCTCCAGGCATGGAAAATCTTGAGTGCTGTGGGTATAGGAGGACATAAGCCAAATCCTGAAGGAATTCTCTGCCATAATAGATTGGGACTTCCCCCCTGAACAAATTCAGAACCCAGCTGAAGTGGGGAGGTATCTGAAAGAGAAGTCTCTGTTGCCATCACTCTGTTTAAAGCTCTCCAGTAAAGCTCTGGCGACAGGTATTAGTTTGACCAAAATGTCTTCCATTTTAGGAGAGACTAGATTGTAAATTTTCCTGTTTATCTGATCCCAGAAATCAAACGTAAAAGCAGACTTCAAGTCTATATTTTGAGAATTCGCTTTTACTGAGATTAGTAAGTCTTTTAGTTCATGTTTTGAGATGCCTGAACATCCTTTATCCTGTAAAATTGTCTCAAGCAACAAAAAATGTCCCATTCTGCTTTAGATAAATTGTTTCTGATCTCATTACCCAGGAACCCCTAAAGCTGCTATTTACTCCTTACAAGTATATCAGCTGCAGACAATGAGGGAATAGTCCATTCCTCCTTTTAACAGCCTGGGCCTCTGGCACTGTAACTGTCTAGGATTTTCTTTTTTATTTTTTATAGTCTTCTAATCTATAATTCTTCACACATTAGGAGCACCACTTATTGCCAGCCACGGGTTTATGTACAAAATCATGAATGAGACAGGACTGCTATGGAATGTGTCTCAAGATGTTTATTTTCCAGCATCAGTTTCATTACATGGTGATGACAATGGGAAGATGCCAACAGCTCACGTCCCCAGCAGCAGATGCAGAACTCAGTGTTACAACTTACTTTTAAATTTTTTTGACCAATCACACCAAGCAAAAGCATATTGACACTAGTTTTATCCAACCACTATAAGTATATGTACCTTTGGTTAAAACAATGCTTGCTTATTTAGATTACAATACCTGCTTGTAAGCCTTAAAACACAATGCACAGAGCTCCATTATTAAGCTTAGAACTTCCTAACATCTTGCTAGATATACTTTTCTGCATCTTAGGGAGTTATTCTAGCCAAGCGTTAATACACAGACCATTGTTTTATTTGTTTTTGCTTTTTACATCTCATATAACTTTTCTGTTGACAAATCTTATGGCTGCTGCTTAGCTCTAATTGCAGTTCTGCTGTTACTGAGGCCTGCCTTTTGCAGCTTTGCCCAAACCCTCTGATTTTAAGGATTCCCACACAGTGACAACTCCAATAAGAAGAAAAAGCTCATTGCAATACGCTGGGCCCTGGCATATGCTTATTGCCTGCTGCTAGATACTGTTTTGCTAGGGCAAAAGATACAGCCAGAGGGGCAGGAAGATAAATCAGCAAACACTCCAGTCACTCAGGCTGCAGCTAAACCAGACAGGGAGCCTAAACAAATGGCAATTGTTCCTGTCCAATTGTGTATCCAAGAAGGATACACAAAGCCAAATCCATTCGCCCAGTAGATGGTGACAGGTAGCCAAGATCCTCCCAGCCTGCTGAGGACTCAGAACCAGAAATCATTATTGAGTCTTTGTCCATAGAAAACATTTGTGGTTTAAGAAAGGATCAGACCCGATGGTCTGATGAATCTATATTGAGTTGCTTGGTCCACATCTGGGATGCTGCAGGCAATAATACAACTGTGGATGGTACTGAAGTGAGGCATTTGGGATGCCTGTCATGTGACATCGACAAAGGGATGGCAAGGAGGCCTGAAGCTCTTAGAGTCTGGACATGGCTCTTGAGAAGTGTGAAGGAAAGATACCTGTGCCCAGATTTACAGGTGCAGCAAGCCCTGTGGAAGACCATAGAACAAAGGATTCAATGCTTGAGGGAACTGGAGGTGGTAGAGATCGTTTTCTCAGATGACCAAACAATTAAGAGTCCAGACATGGTAAAAAGTACACTAGTTATGTGGGTAAAACTCATTTGACTTAGGTTACAAGAATATTCTCTGCTTTAGCAATGATGAAATGGAATGAGGTGGATGAGACTGTGATTGCTATGGTAAAAAAGCTCCGGGTATATGCAGATATGTGGGTGCATGGCCCAACACATGCAAGAATCTCAGCAGTGGTATCAAGTCTGTCAGAGCGCCTACAGGAAATGGAAGATAAGACTGAGGACACTCACCAGAAACTCAAGGAGCTTAAAGCGGACCTTCTCCAAATCTTGTCAGAGCAGACCAGAGACAGTTACCAGAAACAGATGTCCTGCAGCTAGGGAAAGAGGGTACACCTCATGAGCTGAGCTGTGGTTCTTCCTGTGTGACTGTGGGGAAAACATGAGAGGGCTGGATGGAAAACCCACCACTGCTCTGGCAGCACAGGTGCATGAATTGAAAGAGGTCAAGACTCAGAGAGAAAGTTC
The DNA here is from genome assembly GCA_014549065.1 of Cardinalis cardinalis. Taxonomy (NCBI): domain Eukaryota; kingdom Metazoa; phylum Chordata; class Aves; order Passeriformes; family Cardinalidae; genus Cardinalis; species Cardinalis cardinalis. The sequence continues at coordinate 18,728 of JACDOX010000934.1, forward strand.
CACCAGAAAGGAAACAGCTCCAATTGCCCAAAGCCAAGCTGCCAGACATAATGGAAAAGAAGATGACATGTCTGATCCCCTTGAAGGAAACTCTAGAATGTATGCCAAGGGAGGGAAGGATAACCAAGAATAGAGGGGCCCTGCCTCTGATGCCTTGAGACGTTGACCTGGAACTGAGACTAGACAGAGCTAAAAGAAAAAAGTAGTTATTTATTGAAAGRCCTCCAAAGGATATACCTTGGGCAGTACAGGAGCCCCACCAGGGCTACACCCAGGATGGATCCAAGATGGATCCTGGAATTTTTACACCTTTATAAGTTTTGGTCCATTTCCATATTGGTGTTAATTGTCCAATTATAGCTTCAGGTCATGAATTCCTATCCTCCTTGTTCACTCTCTTCAGTTCCCTGTTGTTGATGCTTTTTGGGCCTGAAGTGCACAATGGTTGTCCTTGGTCTCAAGGTGGCAAAGGATTGTTTTGTCTACGTACCCTGTGAAGAGAACACTTAATATGAAACTCAGAGCTACACACCTGGGCAGCACAGTATCTGAAAAATATGAAAGCTAAAACTCTAGCTAGGTAGAGGCCGTGGAAAACTGCGTCTCCAGGCTGTGTGGATTCGTTTGCCTGGCACACAAGAATCACAAAATTACAAGGCCTTGGTCGACACTGGTGCACAGTGCACACTAATCCCATCAAGACATTTGGGGGCAGAACCTGTTTCTACTGCTGGGGTGACAGCAGGATCACAGCAGTTGATCCTGTGGGAAGCTGAGGTGAGCCTGACTGGAAAAGAGTGGAAGAATGGCCTCTGGGCCATTGTGACTGGCCCAGAGGTGCTGTGCAGTCAAAGCACAGATTACCTCTGAAGCAGATATTTCAAAGACCCAGAGGAACTCAGGTGGGTGTTTAGGATAGCTGCTGTGGAGACAGAGGGCATTAAAAAATTGAACACCTGGCTTGGACTATCAAAGAACCCATCTGCAATAGGACTTCTGAAGGAGAAAGAGCAATGAGTGCTGTTAGATCATGTGTGGGGGGTGAGGAGCAAGGAGACAGAGACACTCACCCTAGATGCTCGTGTGGCACAGAGAGACTTATTTTTACACACCCTCCCTCATAAAGGGCATTTTGAAAGACCCTGTCTATATGTTCTCTTGGTCTGAACTCCACGCCCCCTCGGAATCTGGCCAGTGAAATGCTTGCAGCTTCCTAAGAGACCTGACTGGGAGAAGCCCCTGGCAGTCAATCCAGGGGCTTGGTAGCAAGCTCATATATGGTATTTGGTAACAGAGTGCCAATTGCCACCTGGACAATGCACCATTGGAACTACTGGACAGATAGAAATGCCATGATTCCCATCCATAAGATGATCTCTGAGCTGGAGAGTCAAGAGTTCATCAGCAAGGCCCATTCACCCTTCAAAAGCCCCATCTGGCCTGTGCGTAAATCTGAAGGGGAATGGAGATTGACTGTGGACTATGGTGGCTTGAATGAAGTGATTCCACAGTTGAGCACTGCTATGCCAGACATGCTGGAGCTCCAGTATGAGCTGAAGTCCAAGGCAGTGAAGTGGTATGCTGCCACTGATATCACAAAGGCATTTTTCTTCATTCCTCTGGTAGCAGAGTGCAGGCCTCAGTTTGCTTTCATGTGGAGGGGTGTGCAGTATACCTGGAACGGACTGCCTCAGGGGTGGAAACAGTCCTACCATCTGCCATGGACTGATCCAGGCTGCACTGGAAAAGGGTGAGGCTCCAGAACATCTACAGTACATTGACTACATAATTGTGTGGGGGAACATGGAGACAGAAGTATTTGAGAAAGGAGAAAAAAATCATCCTGATTTTTCTGGAAGCCAGTTTTGACATCAAAAAGAGCAAGGTCAAGGGACCTGCTTGACAGATTCAGTTCCTGGGAGTGAAGTGGTAGGATGGACAGCACCAGGTTCCCACTGAGGTCATCAATAAGATCACAGCAATGTCCCCACCCACAAACAAGAAAGAAATGCAGGCTTTCCTAGGTGCCATAGGCTTTTGGAGAATGCATATTCCTGAGTACAGCCAGCTTGTGAGCCCTCTCTACCTGGTTACCCGCAAGAAGAACAATTTCCTCTGGGATCCTGAACAGCAGCAAGACTTTGCCCATATCAAACAGGAAATCGCTTAGGTGGAAGCCCTTGAACCAGACAGATCAGGACCAGAAGGGAAGAACTTGCCCTACTCTGCAGCCAGGAACAATGGTCTGTCCTGGAGCCTTTGGGAGAATGTGCCTGGGGAGACTTATGGGTGACCACTGGCAGGGGCACGAGGGTTTTTGTTGTTTCAGACTCATCCTTAGGGAAGGAAGTTGCAAACTGAAATCCCTGCAGGGAAAGCTGCTTGAGCTCTGTGATGTGGTTACATGGTGGGGTGAAGGCTATGGGAAAGTGAGAAAGTAGCTGGACTGCATGGGTTGCTGAAGATGTTAATTAGCTTTTACCTTGGAAAAATGGCAGGGGAAAAAACCCTTTGCAGTTTGTGTTTTTGGCTGATTTAGGCAATGAGTTCAGTACTAAAAATTCTGTGGAAGTTGCCATTGAGTTCATAGGAGGTACTTATAGTACCTCTAACATTTGAGAAGTGTGAATTTTTTTGTCCAGCTTAAGCTTTCCTAATTTCAAGGTATTCAGATAGCCTCTAGTTCCCTCTTAATATGTTTTTTATGAGATAGTCCCCTTAGACAGATAAATAATTACCTGTCTTAAATGTTTGTTGGGAATTCCGTTGGCTGTGGTAGGTTGAAATGTAAGGATGCTGATGTGCTTGGCTCCTTGGTTGCTTTCTCTGGAGAACTTAAAAAGCATCATGTAACTCAGAGTGTTTTTTGGAGAAAGCAGGGCAAGAGAGTTGGTTACAGAATGGGCTTGTCTGCTGGGAGCTTTTATGTGACGGTGTTCACAGGGGTTCTTGGATGAGGGAAGAGATGAGGATCTGACTCCATGTTTCAGAAGGCTGATTTATTATTTTATGATCTATATTACATTAAAACTATACTAAAGAATAGAAGAAAGGATTTCATCAGAAGGCTAGCTAAGAATAGAATAGGAACGAATTATAACAAAGGCTCAGTCTCCAACTCTCTGTCCAAGCCAGCTGAGCTGTGATTGGCCATTAATTAGAAACATCTAACATGGACCAATCACAGATTCACCTGTTGCATTCCACAGCAGCAGATAATCAATGTTTACATTTTGTTCCTGAGGCCTCTCAGCTTCTCAAGAGGAAAAATCCTAAGGAAAGGATTTTTCATAAAAGTTGTCTGTGACATATCACCTTTTTTTATTTAGTTAAATGAAAAAGAAAAGTGTTTGTAATTTCATCTGCTGCACCCATGCAGAGGAAAGAACAAACACTTGACAGGTTATCTGTTGCCAATCAAAACCYCAATCAAGTGCTGATGTGGAATGATCAGGGAAATAATTCACTTGTAGAACATCAATTCTATCATATCACTAAAACAATCTTACAATATAAGAAAAAGCAAAAACACTGCAAAGAAAGTTCATTGCTCCAAGTCCAGACAGCTGAGTTTCAGGAGAAAGTCCATGGACTGAAGATGTTCCTCTCTGACATCTCTGAAAGTCACTTTTGGTCCTGAACCAGGCTTGCAGAATCCTGAAACAACAAATTGCTAAAGAAAAATCATCAACAGTTATCAAAAATCCATTGACAGTTATCAAACAATTCTGCGAAAATTTCTGGAATGTCTTGGCCACAGCCCTTTATTGAACCACTGGGGCTGAGGCTAATTTTTGGCTCTTCAGTGCTTGCAGCAGCAGCAGAGAGGAGCCTGAGAGGCCCTGAGGGGCTCTGGCCCATGAACCCCAGACCTGGCCCACAGAACAGTGGCCCAGGTCCTGACAGGGGAAGCAAAGTCCCCAAACCCAACAGCCGGCCAGGCAGTGGCCATGGCCCAGGGAACTGAGCCAAACAGCCCAGGCCCAGCCCGTGAGGTGGGCTCTGTGTTCTCATAACCCAGCACCCTGCTGCCAATGCCTGGGCAGCTCGAGTGACCAAACGCTTCCTCCTCCCTTGACTACCAGTACAGACCAGCATTTGGGGAAAGAGAAGCTTTCCCGAGAATCGCCATCTCGGATCTGGGGGTGTTTTGTCCCCACAGCAAGCAAGCGATGGTCACTTTCCCCTGTTTCCCTTGCCTCTGCAAYGCAAATGCAAAAGGTGTTCCCACTTCCTGCTCCTCGGCAGCACCCCAACCCCCTCTGGGCTGAGAACCAGAGGCAGAACTCCCGGGAGCCACTTCCCCCATGCCGCTGGGGCGCGCGAGGGACAGCAGGGATTGCAACCCCCAAGGGGAACCCCCGACTAAACACGAACCGGCCCGCGAAAAACGCTGAGCTTGAAAGCTGGCAGCCGGGCTGCACCCACAATCAGCTGTTGGGCCATGCCTCTTCCACATAAGGAGAGGCCAATGCCCCGTTCCCCTGTCCCAGCTCCCCCCGCAGGGGCAGCCCCAGGACAGCCCGAAAAACTCGGGGCGGGAGTCACGCCGCATGGGGGCTCCTCTCTTCGCGCTGCCTTGACCGTGCTGACCCGCCCTGCCTGCCCCATGGCCTGCCGTGCAACGCGCGTGCTCCGCGTGGCATGCGGTGGCCGGGCCCTGCCGAGAGCCGGGCGGAGCCGCGGGGGCGGCAGGATCCCGGCAAGGCTGAGCGGGCACCCGTGATCGCGGGTGAGCTGAAGGAGAGATGGAGGCAACAGCACTGCACGCTGTGAAATAGTGCATGATGCTGCAGCCGCCCGCTCCGCACTCCCTTGGCGGCTGACGAGAGGGGGCCCCGGCCCTGCCCGCACTGGTAGCAAGGTGGCTCCACAGCCGGCAGGCAGCCATGGGCAGGCGAGGGAGCCCAGGGGCCGCGCAGCCATAGGTACCACGCGGGAGGAGCCGCCGGGATCCATTTTACACCTCTGGCAGAGCTGTGGGGGGGCGCATGGAGACCCCGCGGCAGGTCGCTGCTGATAGAAAAATTAATCCACGATGCCAAAGGCTTCTGTCCAAAAAGAAGACAGAGGAGTCCTGTAGCTTTATTCAAATAAAGGGAGAGGTCATGGACATTTCCCATAAGGTCTCTGAAATGGTTGGTGGACTCAGCCCCCTTTTTATCCTAAATTCTCACTATATCACCCTCTTCTTATTCCCCACTGGATGAGGCAATCAGAAGGTACAGACTTCCTGAATAGCCTACTCTATGCTCCATTCTAATATGCACTCCCACTTTTGTTATATGTAAGAAAAAAAAAAATTCTTCCTAATTCTTTTAAGTCTCCCTTCTCTTGCTCTAGGTTCATCAATGTAACACAGCCTTGGCTGAGCAACAGTCCGTGTTGCTTTTTAACAGTTTCTAGAACAAAGAGTTACTTCTGTTACTGCACTGTCTATAAATTCCTGGCCTTGTCTACAAGCAGATTCACATGATCTGTTTGTAAAAACACATTCATCTTATTCCTTTCAAAACCTCCTCTTTTTATTTTATCTGTATTTGTCTTTACAGACCTTAATTACCATTGATTTAAGTTTTTCTTCCTGGGTCTTTGGTTTTGCAAGTATTTGCAGTGACATAATTTTCCATCCTTTTGTAATAATTTCTGCATTAGTAGGTGTAGCTACTACCTGCATCCCCTTGATCACCTGCTGAAAGAGTTGCACTCAGCAAAGTGCCATGCATGGGAAAAAGATTAGAGTTGCTAGAGCATATAAGAGGAGAAATAGCATTCATTTAACCCATAGACTGCCAAGGAACCACTGGTGTCCCATTCCCATTTTTCCATGTGTGGACAGGTACATGAGGTAACCCCAATTCCTTTAWTTGCTTGACCACTTTTCTGCTGCCATGTATTTGCAAACAGCAGTCTGAATTCTTTAATTTTCCACAAACTCCTCCTCCCTCTGCTAATAGATAAAGTAATACTATCCAATGTTAAAATATTGCATTCCTCATTTGAGTGGATTGGTCATCATGAAGGTCAAGAGATGTAGCTGTTTGGTTGGTTATTGTTTCAATGACAGCTTTTAAGCTAATTATCCCATTCAAATATCCCACTCATTATAAATGAGTTCTGTGGCACCTCATATTAATTCATAAAGATTCCACGTGGCTGGTCTATAGTGCAGTATAATTTTTTCTGGTGGCCATTTGTCTTTTCCCCATTTTGGGGTACTCTCTCCAGCCAGTGCTGCATCAATTGATTGCTTTTCTTTAATTAAAGCATCATAGATTTTGATTCCTAAGTGATTTCCCTGAACTTGTGGTAGGAAAAAGAGTAACAGTCTAATATATCCTGTATAACATATCCCTGAGCAGTTTGGAGGTAACCTGCGATACTTGTGTTGGCCACAAATCCGATAATGCCCTTTCAAAGCCCATGTTCCGTTAGCAAAGGGACCTTCCTACGCCCTGTCATCAACTGGTGGGTCACAGCTTGTTTCCTGTCCTTAACCATCGTCCAACAATAGTTGCCCCACCCTTAGAGTCACAATATTTGCAGGGTTCCCAAGTGGGGTTCCCATCTACATTTACATCTGCAATCTGGTTGGATTTGGAACAGAACTCAATAAAAAGGGCTCTAATGTGGCCTCCACTGGGGTGTCCCCAGTGGGCTGCAATGGATCCAGACAGTGCAGTCCTATTTGGCACAGCCTGTCCAAGTTCCTAGCCAGCTCTTAGCCACAGGCAACCATAGCAATCTTAAGTGATATCAGCTTTCAGTGATTATCAGCTTATTTTGTGATTTCAGCTCTTAGCTTGCTAGGTGCCGGAGGCAGGCAGATGCAGGGAGAGAGAGGAGAAGCGCTGTATGAAGTTCCACAGGTTTGTCTTTATTGGCAGCCTCTGCAAAGGTTTCAGGGACAGTGTCTTCTGCCAAGCTGGGCAAAAGTAGGGGTTTTTATAGGATACAGGGGTTTTAGAAATTGTCCAGTAGTGGAGGTCAAAAGGAAAGTGACCTATAGTCTTACAGAGAGATGAGCAAGGGTCCAAAGGCAGAAGAGAGGGGCTTCTAAGGTCCAGTCATCATGACTCGGCATTTCCTATCTTAGGCTGCTGACTGCCATGGAAGCATTACAGGCTCTGGGCCTGCTACGGGGCCCAAGTTCCATTCTGGTGTTGCCATTTCCACTGATATTCACAAACAACATGTGTTCTACTTGTGGAATTTTCACAGGGGCAGCTTAAAAACAGGTGGCCCAAAAAAACCCTTGTCCCTCCCTAGTGCTTTACAGCCTTCAAAATCTTTTCCTCAGTTATGGTAGGAGCACCTTATCCTGCTAGCATTAGTGAGCTAAACAGGCATTTGATTGCATTTTCCTTGATATTTGGAGCAATTGTAAGGAGGGTTATTGGGAATCCAAAGCAAATTGTTTTAACTCAAAGATAAAGTCAACACACAAACATGTTTCCTACATAGGTCCTCCCATCCTATTTAGGCTATAAGTGCCTGTTTCAGAAGAATGAAGTCATCATGAACTTCCTTCGTTGTCCCCAAATCCTGTCCCATTATGGACCTCACTTAGGGTATTGACCCACCATTTAAGTTCAACTGGGTTAGGCACCCATGGCCACTCTTCAGATCCTTCTGGCCCTCCACAGACCCGACAATTGCTAAGGTTAAAAGCTCTTGCTGCTACTTCTCCTAAAGTTGCAAATAGATTCTACCACTCCTGGCCTAAACATAGCTGACAATATAAAAGTAGAATCAGCAAGGAAAATATTCTAAAGTATTTATAGTATTCTAGTGACCTAGTCAAATTTTCACCTCTTCTTCTGCACCACCTGTGGCCAGTGAATGCACAGAAACCACCGAAGATAAAGAAAACCATGACAGCAAGTAGTAGCCCCCCAGTGAATGGAGATTCTAAAGGAGGGATGCCCATACAGACTATTTCAGCAGACAGTCTGTGGGTAGGTACACGTGGCTTGCCCCAATGTTGATTAACTGGCTGCTGCTCCAGATCACTCCTGCAGAGTGTCAGTCCGAGCCTGCTGTGCTTCTTTTCCAGCTGAGATGTCCAAATCTCCAGGGCCTTAGAGACCTTGACCAGAGTGTGATGGATCCACCTGTGTTCAGCTGTCTTGATGGCTGTTTCTATGGTCAGTTACACTTGGAAAGGTCCACACCACTTCACCAGCAGTGGTGCTTCTTTCCAATCCTTAACCAGGACTAAATCCCCTGGTTGGATGCTATGAATAGCAAAATCCAAAGGTAGGGGCTGTGTCAGCTGAGTTGCCTGTTGAAGGGATTTCACAAGAGACCATATCCTGGCCACATATTGTTTTAAATATACATCACCTATCTCCACCCCCCACTAGGCTTATAATTACCTGGGTAAGAATTCAAAAAAATTATTCAAAAGAAGATAATTCATCTCTCTTCTAGGTCTGGCCTTCATTCTTGCCAAAGTCAATGGCGAAAGCCCCACCTGTGGCATCTTGGTTTCTATTACCAGCTCCAAAAGGTGCTTCTTTTTTTTCCTATTCATTTTTTATACCCAATACAAGCTCTGGCAGTGCCAGGGGTATGCAGGATCCATTGTTTTCCTAAAGTAGCCACAACCCCTTGAAGGATCTTTCCTGTACAGTCCTGTGTCTTGGAATAATTTGTTCCAAAAATACCTTAATAACTGATGCTGTAGTTGCTGAAGCAGTTGAGAATGCTTCTGGCCACCTTTTTAGCTGATATACTATTACTAGAAGACACTTAAGCCTTCCCACTTGGGGCATCTCAGTAAAATCCACTTGGCATCTTTGCAAGGGACACAGAGCCCAAGGCCTCCCTCCTCTGGCAGCTGTCTTTATAACCCTGTTATTGGCTTAAGCACAAATGAGGCAAACCTCAACAGCTGGTTTTGCCAGATTAAAAAGACCCACAGCAACATACATCTTGAGGAAGGCTTCTGCCAATCCTCGAGAATTCCAATGACTCCCTTCATGGAGATGTTCTACTACCTGTAGGGCCAAAGCTTCTGGTCTCCATTGTTTGCCATCCCTTGTTAACTAATTATTCCCTTTTTTCCTATCTCCAGCTCCTTTGGTGGAAAAGACAGTTTCTTTGGCAGTGATTGAGTCACTCGGAGCAAAGGGAGGATCTTGCACAGTTCTGGTAAAAGTGTTACTTTCCGAGTTTTTTCATCTGCCAATGAATCACCTATTGTCTTCTCCAAGTACCCTGCCTGATGTCCCCTAATGTACATCATTGCCCCACTTTTTGGTAAATTCACCACCTCTGGTAGACAAGTAATTAAGCTTTCACGAGCTAACGTTTTTCCCTTGGAGGTTAATAAACCTCTTTCCTCCCACAGATGTCTAAACACATGTATAACTCCACATGAATACTAAAAATCAGTAAGAATGTCAACTCACGGGCTCTTACAAGCACATACAGCTCTGCTCTCTGAGCTGGCCATGTGGGCGGCAACATCCTCCCTTCTTCTAATTCTCTTCCCTTGAAAATAGCATCTCCTGTAACTCACTTCCCATCTATACCCCTGAAGACTCAGAAATAAACACACTTTTTTCCTTAGGCCAGGGATTGTCTCATAAATATTCCTTAGCCTGGGTCTGAAGATCCATCACTTGAAGCAGTTGTGGGTTTCTTGGCCCTCTCTCCAGGACTGTTCAAGCTGGAGGCTGGGTTAAACCCTTTCCCACTTCACAATCCTGAATTGTTTTGTTCCCTTAAATAAGTTTTAGACTGTAATAATTGGGTACTGGACATCCACTTAAAGGCTTTTTTGCATCAGAAAATTTCAATTTGGTGTGAGACTATCCTAATAAAACATTCTCCTGTCATCAGTTTTCAGGCTTCAGTTACCATTACAGCCATGGCTGCACAATTCTGCAGACAATGAGGCCAGACAACTGGTCTCTGTATTTAACATCTTAGAAGAGTAAGCAAGAGGCTGCAGTGTTCCCCAGTTTTTCCATACTAAAATACTTTTAGTATGGTGCTGTTTAACAACAACAAAGATATTATTCAAATTCTTTTTCCCTTTCTGGAAGGGCTATTGCAGGAGCTTCACTTAATTTGCCTTTTGTTTTTTTTCCAACACTTTAAAATGCTGGTTTCCTTCTGGTGTCCATTCATGCATTTTCTTAACTGGCAGGACAGGAGTATTATATGCAGGCATACGTGGCTCTAAAACACCTGCCTTTAACAGGCTCTCAGTAACACTCTGAAAGCCCTTTTCTCCCCACCTTGAAAAAAGGATATTGTTTTTCAGACACAACTTATCATGGCTGCTTCGAAGTAGTTTGGAGAGGCTCCACAGCTAATTTTCCAGATTTCCCTGGGACTGCCCACACTTGTGGGTTTACTGCAGCATAGACCTTCTCAGATATTTGACACAAAGTTCCAATAGCATTAGTTTTTGTATCACTTTTTACAATGTAATTTTGCATTCCCAGTGTAGCCAGCAAATCCCTTCCCAGTAACTTATAATTACAAGTAAGAACAAACAAATTAATGCATTTTAAACTTAACCCCCACATGTACTAACCATGGTAGAATGAAACACATTCCCACCTCTTTTCCACTTACCCCCTGAAGAATTAAAGAAACTCTTGACAAGTTTTCCCTTTAAGGGATAAAATGCAAAGTGGATTGAGAGGCCCCTGTGTTTACCAGGAAAACATCTCCTCCTGTTCCCGGCCCCCCCTAATGTTATCAAGGGCTCCAGTGTGGCAGAACCCTGGTATAACAGGAACCCCAGACACCCCTAACAATCCATGTCCATTAATCACTGGACTTGATCCTCCTGAGGATCCAGTTGTTTCTGCGGGAATCTTGCTTTCAGTGTCCTTGCAGATTCCTTCCAAGATGCTCTTTGGGTAGACTCTCCCCTGCAGCAGAGGGAATGCCTCTGCCCCATCCTTGTGGCCAAACTCGTCCCTTCTGTCCCGGGGGCCCCCTTGGGCACTGCAGTTTATCCTTCCACAGCAGTAAGAACATTGCCATCACCTTTACCTTCACCTTTTCCTCATCTCTTCTTACATACACTTGCTGTATCTTTCTAACCAATTCATCCAGGAGCTTCATTCTGCCCTTTCTTTAGCCCCCACTCCTGCTACTGCCTGTGGGTGCTCATTCTTGCACAGCCCAAAATCATTTGTTTCACCAGTGACCCAAATATCCTTGAAAAAAAAAATCTTTTTCTTTCCACATATAATCCTCATTTCCCAGATATTCCATCTCAGGTTTGCTCCCTGAAAATCCTTTTGACTCGTGAGATTTTTTTTTTTCAGTGGTCCTTCCCTATGGACTCTTCCTGGATCCCCTTGTCTGCCACTCCTTGACTGGTCACTATCAGGTACCCAATCAACTGCCCAGCACCAACCTCCACCAAAAGGAGCTGATCATCAAAACTGATGAGGGGTGCCTTCAGCTCCACTCGCAGCCTCTGGATGGTCCTGGATGTGTTCCCATTTTGTTAGGAAAATTAATCCTCAATATCACAGGTTTATGTCCAAAAAGGAGACAGAGGACTCATGCAACTTTATCGGGATAAAGGGAGAGGTCATGGGGCATTTCCCATATGGTCACTGAAACGGTTTGGTGATACAGCCTCCTTATTATTTTAAGTTCTCCACTGCATCACCCTTTTCCTTTCCCCATTGGCTGAGGTAATCAGAAGGTACTGAATTCCCAAATTGCCTATTCTATGTCCCACTCTGTTGTCATCTTATGTAAAAGTTCCATACCACCTTGGTGATTTCTCATGGGTAGTCCCTCATAGACTAACTCCTTCTTCTTTGCAGAACAACTAACAAACTCTAGCTCTCTTCTCAACTAGCTAACCCACTCTTTTATAGCACCCATCCTTATTGGACACAGCTGTGGCCTATTAAGGGCAGGCCTGTTCCTAATCTTCGGTAATTAGTACAGCTGCAACTCTTCAGGGTTGAGATTGCCTTCTGCACTATCTCTATTCTCTTATATTCTATCCCCCCACACCACTCTAATATGCACCCTCCTTTTGTTATACAAAAGAAAGAAAAATAAACTCTTCCTAATTCTATACATCYGTCTTCCCTTGCTCTAGGTTCAGGAGATTAACACAGCTTTTGCTGAGCAACAGTCTGTGTTGCTTAGTAACAGTTTCTAGAACTGAGAGTTTCTTCTGTTGCTTCATTGTCTGTAAGTTCCTGGCCTTATCTACAAGCAGATTCACATGGTCTGTTTGTAAAGACACATCCACCTGACTCCTTTCTCTCCCACACAATCTTGGTGGTGGAGTGGCTGCCACTGCCACCACACCCCACACACAAGTCCCACACCACCCCCCCACTCACATAAACTTACCCCACACAACTTGCACACAACCCTCCTCACACATGCAGGATTTTCTCCATTGCCTTGGATTGACTTGCTCACCCAACCCCCAGTTGACTTCCTGACCCATTTGTCCAGGCCTGTTTTTTGCTTCTCCTTCAAGCACTTGCATCGCCTTGCCTTAGAAAGCCACTACTTGCCTTGCCATGCCCTTGAACCCCTCCCTTGCCTCGCCTTCCCTTCCTCCCCCTCCCCCACCTGGAATTCAAGACCCTTTTTTAGTGACATTTCCTGGCCTTGGCCTGCCCTGTCTGCTCCTCCTAAGACTCTCAAAGCTCTCATGTGCCCCAAGTGCTTCAGGAACACAGGAAAGCCTAGGGGAGGACACATGCTGCCAGACTCATCTGGCTTTGTCTCAGCTTTTGTCTGGCACCAATCCAAGCACGTCTTAATTTTTGGACAAGCAATTCAAATTTTGCCCTTGGGCTCCGGGACCACAATGACAGTTCTTTTCCATATGAAGGAAAGCAGGTAGCCCATGCGAGATCAAGGCAGGACAAAGTGGTCTGTACTGGCTGCTTTTGGGTACCAGCAATCCTTGAATGTACTTCTCACCTGCCTTGCCTTGCCTTGCCTTGGCAACCCAACAGTTTCCTTGCCTTGCCCTTCTAACCCTCCCTAGCCTTGCACTCCCTTGCATGCCCATGCCCCACCCTTGACCTGCTACTGTTTTCCTCCAGGCCCTTCCTATTTCTGCCGGGCCTACCCATCACTGGCCTTACCCTCCTATCCCCAACCTTGCCTAGAACTTCTGAGCCTTCTCTCACCTACCATTCCACTTGCTTTCCCCTCTCCACTCTGGCCTTGCCAAGAGCTCCCTTGACTTGCCTGCAACTGCCTACACGTGGTTTGCATTGCCTTGCCTGCATGGAAGGCAAAGCAAAGCATGATAGGCAAGACAAAACGAAGGAAGGAAGTTGTAGGTAGGGCCAGGCAAGGCAGACATAGGCAAGGCAAGCAAAGCAAGGGTGGACTAGGAAAAATTAGGAATGCCACTGAAGGCAAGGCAAGGCCAAGTGACTTGGTGTGCCTTTCCTTGGGAAGCAAAAGACATAGTGCCACTGTTTTTGGAGAAGATATTAAAGGTTACTGGGGCGAGGAATAATCCAGCAAGATATTCCTAGCCCCTTCTATATAGGCGCATTTGTTGGATATATGCAACACTGGAAGTTAATTAGTCCCCAGATGTTTTGTATTTTGGAGGGGGGAATGCCATTTCTTTTGAGATGGGCTTCTTGTTCATCTTTCTGGCCAAGAAAGCAAGTTTGGATCCACACTTTCAGTGGTCTTAGCAAATTTAAAGGCTTTTCCTAATAGGCAGTTCTCTGGATTAAACTTGTTGAATTTTCAGTGGGAATGCAGACACCAAGCTTTTTGTCCTTTAGTGTGCGAGCAGTCACTGGTGCCGTTCCATTTGGATCCTGACTCTGTGAAACTGAAAGCTTAGGATGATACTTAGCTGAGAAGGAAAGTGCCCGTAACAGGGTGCATGCTTGTAGTTTGATGAATACAGTTGAAATTGTACGTAGCACGATCTTTCTCAGCTGGTGTCTCTTTTTTGTACTCTGTTTTTTCCAGATGTTCTCAAGTTCATTATCAGTTATCAGACTCTGAGAGAGTGAAAAACTTTTGTAAAGCAAAGGAGTTTGTGAGTCCCTTTGAGTGTGATGCAAAGAAGAGTGCAGTCAGAAGAGGAAGATCAAGGAAATCATTTTGTGCTGGCAAGCTCAGGGAAACCTTGTTGTCCTGGAAGTGTTCTCTGCTCAAAACATAACTGAGAATCTTTCCGTTAATTTCTGACAAGAGAACTAAACTAAGGAGGCACCTTTTTTTAACTGTTAAGTACATCATCCAAGTGTCCTCTAGCAGAAGCAGTTTGCTGGAATGCTTCCCTGCCAGCTGAGTGTTTTGTGTGTGAAGTAGAGGACGATTTGCCTCTGTGAGGATGTAAGCGCAACAGGTTACAAAAGGAGAAGAACAAAGAGCCGAGCACTGAGCTATGCTGAGCATAGCCTACCAAATTGGAAAAGTCTAGCAACAGCTCATTCACAGAGTCAGCTAAGAATGCTCTTTCTGCTTGAAAAATAAAGTGTTGTCAGTGGAATTCATCACATGACTTGGAGATTAGTTCTTTTTTAAACTCTTAGTATAGCCAAGTCTCTGATCACCCAGTCCATAGATTACCCAAAAAGATGCGCCAAAACAGAAAGTGTTTTTGAAGCAGCCCTTCTTTAAGCAGTCATGGAACTGAGCACAAAATAGTGTGGTTTTGTACCTTCTTTCTCAGATAGACATACCCTCATATTTTCCACTCTTGCAGCTCTGTTACCAGCTTTCAGGAGATTCTTTCATAGAAGAACGCTCTAGAAGTAAAAGCAAGTGCAGGGCTGCACCATCCACTTGCCACACATAAACTGCATCAAACTCAAAGATGGAGCTTATTCCTACCCTTCTCCATTGAATCTATGATTCAAGATCTATGACCGTTTTGCCTTGGTCTTGCTGCGTAAAGTAAGCACAATTGTTCCCACAGAGGTCTGGAAGAACGGGTAGCAGCACAAGTAGCTCTCGGTGAGTTGCCCCCTTACTTCTGCCAATGTGGATTCAGAAGCCACGCTCCTCTGGCAGCCAGCCCGCTCTGCCCACCAGGCTCATGTTCTGCAGCTTCTTTCTACACTTTTTGAGACCTGTGGCTCTTTCATTCTCCTGGAGGCAAACTGTCATCTACTTTAAACACAGAACACTGGGCCAACAGTGGAGAGTTCCTACATACTGCTTCTGCTGAAACTTACCTGTAGCCTTCCCCTAAAATTTGTGGAAACTTCTACTGGCACCACATTCAATCAGCAGTACTATTTCCTTTTCCAACTGTAAATTGCCGCCAGGTCACTTCTTCTCTACTCGATGTACTACTGCTCACAATTCAGCTTCACAGGACTAAAGATCCAGAGAGACATGGCTGTGCTTCTGTCCTGTTCGGATCACATAAGTCAAAGAATAAAGCTTTAATGTGTGAGTAGTCTCTGGTGCCGTTCTGTTTGGATACTCACTTGGTGAAACTGAAGGCTTAGGACAGTACGTAGCGCTGAGAAGGAAAGTGTCCATAACAGGGTGCATGCTCATAGTTTGGTGGTGCAGCTGAAATTGTAGGCAGCAAGATCTTTCTCAGCTGGCACTTATTTGTACTCTTTTTGCCAGATGTTTTCAAGTTTGTTAGTAGACTCTGAGAGAGTGAAAAGTTTTGTTAAGGCATAGGAACTCGTGTTTCCCTTTGAGTGTGGTCTAAAGAAGAGTGTGCAGTCAGAAGGGGAAGATCAGGGAAAACTTTTTGTGCAGCACAGTGAATTTGAGAGCAGGGACGTTCCCAACTTGGCTCTGCGCTCGCGGATTTCGATCCGTTTCCCTCTTTTCCCAGCCAACAGCGCCGTTGTGTGGTTGTTTTGGTGAGCTCTGACAGTGCCCAGGAAAAAGACAAGCGCTCTCCTTGCTCGAACCCATTCGTATTAGGGGAAGAGCTCGACTGTGCTTCCTGGCTCTTGGAGACTGACAGAATGGGTTTCTGCATGTAGGAGGGAAGGAAGAGGAATCGTTTCATTCTTGGCTGAGCAGTTTGTAAGCTGCAAAAATAATGCAATTGCAACATTGTGTCTTCCTTTTAGAACRTTTTCTGTGCGATCAGCTGCTCAACGTGTAACTCACATGCACTGAACTACGTGCACCTCCCTGGAGATATATGCTTTCTCTAAAGCTCTATCCTACCCTCTAAAGTACCATCCTACCATCAGTCTCACAGATCCCAAACCCTCTCAAAGCATCCAGCAGCTGCTTTGCAAAGAATAAGTCCTACAACAAAAAGCCAGTGCTGGCTTTCATAGTCCCTTTGCAGTCTGTAAACTACACAAAATGCACTAGTGATTCACACTTTCCTTCCCAAGTATATATATAGCATCAACATGTTTTCTCAAAGTGGCAGAGTTCATCTTTACAACAAAGCATTTCCAGCTGCAGTTCAGATTGAGAGAAGTGCCAGGACAGAAAGTACTTGTTGCCCTACCCGCCTCCCCATGAAACACAGTATCTGCAGCTCAATCACTTTCACACACTTTCAAGTGTGGCTGAGTCCAGGCAGCTAGGGATCCTACAGAAGTGCTAGGACAGAAGACGCTCCTAATATATCCCCTTCTCTTATCAGCATTTAAGTTGAGCACAATGCACTGCTGCTGTGTATCTTATTTTCCAGCTAGACTTGTAGTCACTTTTTTCATTCTCATCTCTTTGTTGCAAACGTCCAGCATCTGTGCCTACAGATTAAGGCTTGAAAAGTAAAAGCCAATGCAGAGCTGCACCTTCCCGTTGCTGCACATAAGCCACATAAATGCTCTCTCTGTATCTGTTTTCAGCTGAATCTACCAAGGTGTTCTCCCCGGTCCTCTCCTATTCATTCCTCGCCTTTGGAACCTGTCTCTCTTTTATTCTCCCAGAGGAGAATTGTTGTCTCCTTCTTGCAAGGAACAATCCTCCTGAAGCTGAGAGCTCCAGCAGAGTGTTTCTGCCAAAAGATGCTCAGGCCATGCTCTTACCTACTCAACCCTATGTATTCCTTACTCCCACCATTGTTGTGTCACAGAGAGAGGGACAGTGGGGCTGCCGCTGCTGAGGTGTCACAAATAGGGGAAGGCTGGGGCTGCCCTCTCCTGCCGAGCCCCCATTAGCTGTGCCAGCACTTCATGGGGACACAGCGCCTGAGTGAAAGGGTGAGAATTGCAGAAGGGCTGAGCTGGAAGGGTGACCCAGCAGAATCGTCGAGTCCATTACCTGGTCCTGCACAGACATCAACAAACCCAGGCAGTACATCCCTGAGAGCAGTGTCCATAGAGAGGGACGGAGGGAAGGAAGGAAGTGGCGGAACGAAGTGGTGGAAGGAAGGAAGTGGTGGAAGGAAGGAAGGAAG
>JACDOX010000935.1:17847-33138 GCA_014549065.1 Cardinalis cardinalis
GGGTGGGGTGGGGCCAGGTGGGGCAGGGCGTGGAGGGGAGCCCATGTTTGTGGCCTTGGAGGGTCTGGGCCAATGAGGATGGAGCACGACAGGGTGGAGCAGGGCAGAGTTGGGCAGGGCAGGGTGGAGTTGGTTGGGGTGGGGTGTGGCAGGGCGGGGCCAGGCTGGGTGGGGCAGGTTGTGGAGGGAAGCCAAGGCTATTGGCTCACCAATGAACCTGATAGCCGCCTGTCACAGAGACATCTGTGGACTTTCCAGCCATAGCAGGGTGTGGCACAGGTACTGGACTTCTCAGCTCCTTTCCCCTGCCAGCTGGAGAAAGCACCAGGAGGGTGCACTTGGTGCAGGCTCAGCCCCTTGGCCAAAAGCTCCATGTGGTCAGCACTGGCTTCCCCTCCCTTCACAGCCTGGTCAGTCAGCCAGCAGCTGCTGGCACCRGGCTCTGGAGGGGGCAGCGGGGCAGCTGCTGCCCGGGGAGCTACTATGCCGCCCTCCCCACAGCCCAGCTGGGCCAGCCTCCATTGGCACCCGGCTCAGGGCGCAGGAGCCTGGAGCAGAGCCCACAGTGAAAGGAGCTGATGAAGAGATAACTCATATACGCATGATTTAAGTATTAATGGTCAGCAATATTAAGCAGAAGCCAAAGAAGCAAGATGCGCTTTTGCCATTTTATGATAAGAGAAACAGAATGCACCAAGCTAAGATAAGAGGAACAGAATGTGTTGAAACCACTGAAACAGCCAACGAAGGACTGTGCATGCTTCAGAAAGAGAGCTGGTAAGTGCAGACTGAATAAGACTGTCTGCCTTCATCGGAATGACCCCAGTGTAAGACTCGGAGCCTTCCTCAGTGGCACCACCAGAGTACACTGAACTTGCTGTCACGTATACGAATGATATTAATGACTTCCGAGAAGTAATTTTTAGAACCACTCCTAACCAAGGAATGTAATGAACATGCTTGAAATGGAGCCATATATTGTGCTCGGCAAAGTGCTGAGTGTGCCTCTTAGGAGGAATGCTGGAAAATCCCAGCTCTGCAGAGACGGGGCCACTGAGAGGCATTTTAAAAGATTTTATTCCATTACCAGTCTCACAGAAGTGTGAGACRTAAGAGGTAGAAAATGTAACACCATTCCATCAGAAGCCACCCTATTTCCTTGTTACAACACCTTATAAATGTTCTCCAGCCACTAGCTTTTGCCACACAATGCTGCTAACACTTCTAACACCAACCACCTATTATTTTACCCCACATGGTCTTTCTGCAATGCATCTTTCACAGTTCTAGTTCTCCAAAATATCAGGTGTTTCTGCAAGGCCATCTTTTGAAACTTGTTCCTAGTCCAATCTCTCTCTCAACAATGTCGTCTCTATTCCATGGCCTTCCTAAGTCAGCACACCTTATCTCAGAGTTTGCATACAGATGTACAAGACCCTGTGAGCTTTCAGTCAGGTTTTGAGAATCCTTTACAAATCCATTTCTCACAGAGGAGCAATCCCCACGTAGCCAGTGCCGAATAAAGCAAATGCCCACCTCACTGAGTCAGTCTCTGTGGTGGCTCTCAGCTCAGTGTTGGAGCCAACCAGTTCTTTTCTTAAAATGTTAAAACCAAGTAGTATCTATGAAGGAAACACAGCATCTTGTTCTGGAAAAACAAACCCATTGCTTTTCCCTCCTTCAACCCTTGTATTTGTGGACAAGTTTGTTTTCTTCATTGCTGGATTAGGTACGACACTCTTACATACACTGCAATGATGAAGACAAACCCAATCCCAGTTAGTGCCAGTATCACAACTGCAGGATGTAGCTTAGGCTGGAAAAGCCCGTGGCAGTTGGGGACCATCCAAGCAAGTTTTCCCATCAGTGATTCTCTCCATGCCTCTTCATTTCTTTTAGGACACGTTGTGCCTTTTCTATGTTGTGACGCACACTGATCTTTGTCTTCTGACTTCTCCTCCGCCGCTGTTGTAGCAGTTTCTGTGGGCCAGGGTGTTCCATCAGTTTTTTGACCATGGTAATGCTCATTTCAATTGGTGGTGGAGAAAAGTTGACATGTAGGCTCTGTAACACAGCTTCTGGTAGGTAATAGTTGAAATCCTGCTCTGTTAGTAAAGTTACAAATACCRACTTCTGAGGGCTTGGCAAGCTAGATGGTTTACCTCCTAGCTATTCTACTGTTAAATTGTTGCAGGGGGTTCTGAAACACAGACATCCCTGCCTTATCCATATCAGGATGGATTCAGGGTCATTGTTGGAATAGATTTCCATGTGACAGACCCTTTGTTCTGGGCTTTCCGAGGGTTACTTTCACATTGTCTTGAAGGGTGGCTTGTGGTGAGGGGGAAATCTCATGGTCATTTGTGCCAGGAACTGTCCCTGTTTCCAGCCCCGGGTCTTCCACACCTTGGGGGACATCAGGAGAGGTGTAAGCCCCACCTGGGATCCCACCGAGGGTGGGGCCGGGGCTGCCTCTTCCCTTCCAGTGGGGGAATGGGAGGAGTGGCCGTGGGGGTGTTGAGGTGTTCATTTTTATCTAGCCGGGGGTATGGCTGCGTTTTAACTTGGCACTAGAATCGRATCTGCCTGCTTTCAACGTTTCTTCTGGCTACCGGTGGGTGATCCTGAGATCCATTGCTGCCTGCCCTCTGTTTTCTGCCTGCTGCCACTGATGGTGCTGAGACTGCTTGCTGCCCATGAATTTACAAAAGGAGCAATGTCCTCTCTTCGCCCTCACCTGAGACTCCATTACACCTGGGAATGGTGCTGCGCTCCTGTTGGAGGGCCCCCTGCTGGCTGGGTGCAATCATYGCACCTGCTCTGATGGTTTGACAGGAAACAGGATTTCTGCARTCCTATGGTCAAGCCAATGGGTGCTCAGATTTTAATATTGGCACCTGGTTTGGCCACTGGGACATTGGATCCACCTCTGAGAAGACCGGGTTAAAAGCAGGGCTCTTCGCRGGGAGGCTCTTTATTGGATTTCCAGCGGGAAGAGTTGGATCTCTCCCCCAGCCCAGCTGCTAGCTGGGCGGGGGGAGGGGAAACCCATGCAGCCAGGGGAGAGGTAGGCCCGGCCCCCGAGGGTGGAAGGGTGGAAGAGAGAAGTACCGGGAGGCACTTGGCAGCCCGTTCCATGCTCCCCATCCCCCTTTGGGAGACAGAGAGAGAAGGCAGCCTGTGCTTGTTACCTTGAAACTTGATAAACATGTGTCAGCAGCAGGCAGCACAGCTGAGAAGAAGAAGAAGCGGGGGTGGGGGGGGGAAGGAGGTGGCCATGAGTCCGGCCGCTTGGAGGAGTTTTTAACCCTTTGTGGACAATGAAAACTTTACAGAACATTAAACCTTCCTAAAAGAGAGATAAGAGTGGAAGATGAAGAAGGACTGAGCAAGTGTTGAAGGTCTGGGCAAGGGCAAGATGTGAATAGAATAGAGAAAAACCTTGGGTGCAAGGGATGATGGAGTGGCATTTTTGCTGGACTCTTCTTTGTATAGCCATGGACAGAACCATATTTCCTTGTGTTACAGAGACTGCATCCAGGGGGTGCAATGCCTCAGAACAAGGAGAATTCAGTGTTGGTACCCCTCGGCCCCCCAGAGGATGAAAAAAATGTGGGGGGGACAGGCATCCCGAAGGAGAGACTGCTTTTTTGGAATGGGACAAGGCATCCTTAAAAGACGACCCTAGAAGCAGCTCTGGTCCGTGTTCAGTGGTGAAAGCACTGAACATGAAAGGAAGAGGTCACCATGGTGGCAAGAAGGACTCCTTCTCCTCTTGATGAACTGTAGATTGAGTATTCTAAAGGGTGGTGCCAGACCGAGAGTCGATGATTTGGGGGATGTATTGTATTGGAGAGTTGGTGGGGAGGAGGAGGAGATGTATTTGTGAAGTTYTCATTTTCCTTGTGTGTTTCTTTTTTCTTGTAGTTTAGTTAATAAAGTCTTCTTTATTTCTAAGTGGGAGCCTGCTTTGCTTATTCCTGGTCACATCTCACAGCAGAAACCAGGGAGAGGGTATTTTCATGGGGGCACTGGCGTTGTGCCAGTGTCAAACCATGACACCTGCCCCGCCTCCCTGAGGCCCACCAGCACCCTCTGCCGGCTGTGCTTGTAACTACACAAAAGTGGGAAAGTGGTGCTTGATGGGTGGAAAACTCCTGTTATTGTTTTCTCTTGTTGTTTGTTGTTCATTATGTTTTATATATAGCAGAGAACTGTTATTCCTTTTCCTTTCTTTTTGCCTGGAAACCCTGTAATTTTGAAGTTGTAATAATTTGAAGTCAAGGGGTCATCTTTTCCAGTCCAGGAAGGTTCTTGCTTTGCTTGGCAGACATCTGTCTTTTAAAACCAAGACAAATGTTTGTGCCCAGTGTATGTCATGAAAGCATCGAGAGGAAAGGGTGAAAAGAGAATAACAGCTCTTGTGTAACCCGTTTGCATACAGGATAAAGATCCTCCAACACTGGCACCATGTGGTCTGGCTTACCACCTTTGGTGGCACATGTTTGTGGCTATATTTTTCCAATTAGCAGCTCCTTATGGAAACAAGGGTTATGTGACTAAGAGCACTGTGGCTGTTTGTCACAGTGCAGACTATGCCCCAGCCAGGTGACGATGACAACAAGGGCGTGACAGATCCCCCTGACAAGCTCCACAAATCCCAGCTACAAGCAACGGTTTGGCGCAGGAGCAAAAAGGCAGCAGCACAGGTCTTGGAGGTGAAACAGGGGAGCCTTTATTTCATGACCAGCTCCCAAGACAAAGACTTGGGGTGAACAAGAGCCTTTATAACATTACTCAGGAGAAGGGGTTTAGGGTAGCAAACCAACAGGGGTATGGTTGGGGAGGGGTWGAAGGCAGGAYATTTTACACTTGAACCAATAAGGGAGCAACAGGGAGGGACATAACTTGGGTAAGCCAACAGGGTTCTAAAAGATACAGAATAGACAGGGAATTCTCCAGAAGAAAGGGCAGGTTTGGAGGAGGATTGACACTCAATGGGACAGGAAAGCAAGGAAGGTTCTGGGGAAAAAGGGCAGGGATAGGAAGGATTGACAACTGGGAAGGTTGGGGATTAAAACTTGGTAGGGAGCGGTTAGGTGACAAACAAAAAGATTGACATCTAACTGAACTGAATAACAGTGAGGGAGTATGTCTAATTTTAGAAACATAAGATACAAAGTGAGGAGCCTATGCCACTCTGAAGACAGGGGGAGGACAAAACACAGGGATTACAAAAYCAGAGATTAAGCAGAGAACAAAACCACAAATTCAGCAGTGAACCTGCCAAACAAAGAAAACGCACTACAACAGCTGTTATCCACTTTGTAGAACAGGTCAGCAAGGTGAGAAATTCATGCTTGTAAGCTTCTTCTGGAATGTGGGCACATGGCTATATAACTGTCATGAGCTAAGTTCATGGTTTTGGTGTTTCCTTACTAATGGTACCTATTATGAAGCAACACAGRGGGGAGTTTTCTCCTCACCCTTCACTCACTTCTTTGGGCCTAACCGAACAGCTTTTGAAGAGTTTTAATGTCACCTAGAAGCTAAAGGGATCATCTACTTATGTTTTTGCTGTGTTTATTCAGCAAGGTCCATTCACCATTCTGAGACAGGGTGTGGTTACCTTGGGGAGCTACCCCAAAACCTGACASAGAGKTCAGGGACATGGTCCAGCAGCACCAGCTGCAATCAGAGGGAAAGGATGATGGTGCAGCAGTAGAACCCACAAATGTTAGAACCGTCTGGGTTCCAGCTCATCCACAAGGCCACCTACAGCCAGAAGCAGTCGCCCCTCTGCAGAGGAGGAAGTCTAAACCAATGCACCCAGTTATTGTGAATGGGGAACCAAGGCCCTCACAACCGCAGAGGAGCCAGAGGCCAAGATCATCACTGAGTCCCTGTTGTTTCATAGTCTCCACAGTCTGTGGAAAGGCATTGCACGACAGGGGTATGAGGCTTTTTCAACCTGGTTGATTCAAGTTTGGGACCCTATGGGTACAGGTTTAAACCTTGAAGATATCAAAGTAAGGGTTCTGGGCTCCTTGGCCCAGGATGTGGGGATTGAGCAGGTGTTTGTGAGGCAGCCAGGGCCCCTTTCTCTCTGGAAGCAGCTTATAACAAGTGAAGGAGAAAGGTTTGCTTACAGGGACAGCCTGCAGAACCACCATGATAGAAAGCCCTGGAATGTTGCTGCTTGTATTAGGGATGGGTAAATGAAGTGACATATAGACTGCAAGGTCTCCGAAGGCAAATGTGAAGTTTATTATATACCACACATTCTTTATAGACAGTTACGATAAAGCTGGACCTGGTTAGTCCTTAATCAACACCCCTCACACCATTGGCTAATTAGGAAAAGCACCATTCTTGTGAACATCTTCCAAGAAACATCACATTCAAAACACCAACTGCAAAGATTAATTGTTGTTTTAATTCTTTCTCTGAACTCTCCCAAAACTTCCCAGAGCAATGCCTGGGAAAGTTTATCTGACTTTCTCTCTCTGACCAGACTTTCAGTAACCACACTGGAAGACCAAGAAGGAAGGGATCCAACACCTGAGTGTCTCAGTTTGAAAGACAAGTGTCTGCCAAGGAAGGCAGGAAGCTCCCTTCGAATGGAAAATATGACCCCCTTCCCTCCGAATTTTTCTAACTTTGAAATGACAGAGCTTTCAGGCAAAGATAGGAGAAGAGGAATAGCCATTCCTTATTAGCGTGTGTGTGTATAACAAGGCAAACAAACACCAAGCCCGGCAGCACCGACGAGCAGACGCAGAGCCCCAGGGCCGGCCTTGTCCCGGCTGCAGGCACCTTCCCGTGCGGTGCAGTTCCGGACACGGCCAGCAGGGGCGCTGCTGGCTCTTGGCAAGGCAGAGTGGGGCGATGATTCCCCCGGGGCTGCAGGGGGCGCTGTGGCACGAGCTCGGCCGCCTCTCTGCGCACGGCAATGGCGGGCAGGCTGGCGGAAGGGATGGAGAAGGGGCTGCCTTTGGAACCCTAAGGGACGGCCGGTCCCACTGCACCCCTGGCTGGTGAAATGGACTGTAGCCGGAACCTTGGATGCAGTAAGCCATGGTAGGAGAAGCAGTGGCAGGACAAAAACTCTACAGTGACAGAGAATCCTCCAGGCAGTGACCTCAGACCAGCTGTCCCTCCTCTGATCCCGAGAGAGTGAGAGGAGCAGAGCCTAGCCCCTCACCCCCTGGCCACAATCTTGTGTATCCCTGCCTCTTTCCAAGAGAAAACCTCTAAGGTAAGACAGTGTCATGGTTTGACACTGGCACAATGCCAATGCCCCCATGAAGATATCCTCCCCTGGTGTCTGCTGTGAGATGTGACCAGGAACAAGCAAAGCAGGTTCTCACTTAGTAACAAAGAAATCTTTATTAACTACAGTACAAGAAAAACTACAAGGAAAAAAAAAAACACAAGGAAAATGAAAACTGCGCAGAAGCATTTTCCTCCTCCCCCCCACCAAATTTCCAATACAATACTTCCCTCAAATACCAACTCTCAATCCTGCACCATCCTTTAGAATACTCAATCTACAGTCCATCAAGAGGAGAAGGAGTCCTTCCATGTGCCACGGTGACCTCTTCCTTTCATGTTCAGTGCTTTCACCACCGAACACGGACCAGGGCTGCTTCCAGGGTCATCTTTTAAGAGTGCCTTGTCCCGTTCCAAAGGGAGCACAGTCTTTCATCTTTGGGACGCCTGTCCCCCCCATATTTTTAACCCCCTGGGGCCGAGGGGTCTCAACACCTCAACACTGAAAACTCTCTTGGGTCTGAGCCACTGCCCTCCCTGGATGCAGTCTCTGTGTCACAAGGAACATGGCTCTGTCCATGGCTACACAAAAGAGTCCAGCAAAAACGCCACTCCTCCATTCCTCCAACATCTCTCTCTCTCCCTCTGGCACAGGCCTTCATCTCACTTACTCAATTCCCTCCTCATCTTCTGCTCCATTGCAGGAGAAGTCAATGCTCTGCAGGATTTTTCATTGTCCACAAAAGGATTAAAACTCGGGCCCTGCCTGCCCGGAGAGACTCCCACAAATGGTTGGACACCTTCTCTCTGCATTTTCCCCCCCTTCTTCTTCTCAGCCGTGCTGCTCCACGTTATCATGTTTCAAGGTAGCACAGTCACAAGCACAGGCTATACTCTCTCTCACTCTCCTGGGGGGGGCTGCTCGATGCCTTCTGGTGCTTCTCCCACCCTTCCATGCCGGGGCTCTTCACCTCCCACCTCCATCCACAGCCCCGGCCTACCTCACCGGGCCTCGTGGCTTCCCCTCGCCCGCCCAGCAGGAGCAGCCGGACGGGGGAGAGATCTGAACTCTTTCCCCACCRGAACCCAAGAGAGCTTCCCAGGGGGAGAGCCCTGCTTTAACCCTGTGTTCTCAGAGGTGGATCCAGTATCCCAGGGGCCGGCTAAGTTGCCAATATTAAAATCTGAACATTCATTGGCTTGACCACAGGATCCCAGAAATCCTATTTCCTGTCAAACCACCACAGACAGTAGCTAGCTGTACCCTTCCACTGCCTCCTCCTCCTCCCAGCCATGTCTTTTGTTCTCTTAAGTATCAGTGTCTTAGCAACAAATGGGAGAAAATTCCCTAAGAGAAAAATGAAAAAAACAAGGAGAAATCCTGACCTCCAACACTGAGACAAATGGCAGTAATGGAGAAACTTTTTGCAAGGGATGGACAGCATAATGACCCTTGAAATAAACAGGGCAGGAAATCTTTTTCCTTTTTAATGCCTGTATTAAAAATCAGCTCAAGGGGGAAGAACCGACGGGTCGCGCTCACCCCGCTGCTGCTTCCAGGAGTGGCACAGAGGAGGAGGAAGAGYGCAGCTTTGTCCGCTAGCCTGCAGGAACAGCTGGGGCTTCCATCCTCACGAGAGCATCAGGAGATTCCCACTTTTTTGGTTTGACATTCGAGGTCTTCTGTCCAGCCGACATCTTTTGAGGTTAGGGTGAGGGGTARAAAGGGTCTTAGTGGATACTGGGTTCTGTTCCTCACGTCTAGACATCACTTTGATCCATCAATTTCATGTTGGCTCATTGTTTTTAGGGGCTTTTTTGCTAGGTTTGGTGAGGGGCTTCTCCCTTTGCATGCTGGCTCTGAGGTCATTTGCATGCCAACTCCGATGCCCATCTTCTTCACTGTCCAGGTGCCATCCTCCAGGAAGCAGCAGGGCGATGCCCGGCAAAGGGGGACCCTGGCGCCCCGGTGCCTCAAGCAGCGGGCATGGGCACACTCACCTGCACTGGGGACCAGCAGGCGAGCCGGCCAGCAGCTGCCCCTGTGGGACACGGTGACCCGGGCCCGTCCCCACAGGGCTCCCCCGGAATGGCCAGGACCTGCGCCAAGGGTGGAGGCGGGGGAGGGGGGGGGCACCGCTCCTGGGGTGGGCCCGCACTCTTGGGACATTCCTGGGCCACCCCTGCCTGCAGCTCGGGGCCAGGAAGGCAGCAGCAGGCTGGCTCGAGGCACTGTTGGAACTCAGTACATCCCTCTGAGTGTCTGGAGTTGCTGGGGCCCCTGCCGGGGGGCTCAGAGACCCTTGCACGCATCCCAGAACACCTGCGGGTTTGATTATGACCCGTGGAACAAATTACCAGCTTGGTATGAGGACCTGAAAGTCACAGAAGTTTAAATAGCATAATAATAAAATTATCACAGGGTGAAAATATAGATTTTAGGATTTTTGGAATGGGTGTTTTGGGGACAAGATGGAGGGACTTGGGCATGTCTGGCTTTCCTTCTTCTTCTTCTTGGTCTCCATCTTCTGCTGTGATGCTGGCACTTTGGGATTGCTTTAGAATAGAAGTTCACTGTCCAACATAGGTGATAGGTATTGGAAAGTAATTGTAAATATGTTATACATAGTTTGTAGTATRAAAAGATAACACGGTCCTGAGGGTGGTCAGAGTGCCTCTGGCTGCCCTGCTGAGCTAATCTTGGCTGGGCAGAAAGAAAATTTTATAGATAAGGTTTAATAAACTACTTCAAGACTGAAAACTGAAGAGCTCTGACTCGTT
This sequence comes from Cardinalis cardinalis, assembly GCA_014549065.1. Classification (NCBI taxonomy): domain Eukaryota; kingdom Metazoa; phylum Chordata; class Aves; order Passeriformes; family Cardinalidae; genus Cardinalis; species Cardinalis cardinalis. Next base: position 27,901 of record JACDOX010000935.1, read on the forward strand.
CCTCGGACGTGCGGGCCGAAACAGAGATCTTTCACACATCTCAGGGCTGCAATTAACAACTAAACTCCGAGAGGGCACTATTAGGAACAGGTAATTAAAAGGAAACTATTAACAACGAGCGATTACAGCATGAAATTTTTAACAATAAATAGTTAGAACTCCAACTTGGCCACAATTGGTTTAACGTGCAAATTTTGCAACTTTTAAAAATATGGACAACTTTTTTACTCATAACAGTCCCTCCTATTTTTCTTTGATTGGGATTAAACTTAAGCTCGCATCAACTTGCAATTTCTGACTCATGAGCATAGAATTTCCCTAATTTTTTGTAGTGCTTATAAATTTCTTGAACACTCTGGTAATCATGATTACTTAACTTTGTTACCTTTCCTAGTTTCTTCAGGTTAAATTTTTAAGAGATCCTTAGGTTGGTCTGCATGGCAGATACTACCATTTTAATGAAGCAGRGAAGTAAGCATAGTAAAAAGAGCAAACCAGCCAGTGTACACACAGTGAAGAAAGTTACTTTTTTTCCACCAATCTCCTTTGAAAGTCCATAGGTTATCCCCCCAATTGGAATCAAGTGTAGAAGTCCATTCTTGGTTACTTACATATGCTAGTTTTTTTATTTTGTTTGAGAACTTTTTAATGATTGCACTCTTCATCTCTAATACTGCCTGAAGCCTGATGATTCTGTTTAACATAGATATCAAGGTCCGATAACCCCAGCACCCATCTTGAGCCCAGGCCGTAAGTCTTGATAATTTTTCTTGGGGTCCAAACCTGGCTCTTATAATTTTGGATTCTCCCAATTTCTATTGCACTTTGCCTCTTCCCTTTGGTTTGTCCTAAATCATTGTATATAGGAACTCTTAAACTTGATCCAGATTCTTTGGGTAATAAAAAGAAAGCTGGTTTTATCATTCTAGCGGTGCAACTGCCAGACCAGTCTCTTGGCCATTTAGTGTATGCTCTAGTACTACAGATCCAAAACAGGTGTTTAGGGGCYTCCCAAATTGTGTTCTTAGTTTCTGTTGGACATTTCCAATATTTAGAAATGTCTTTTATTCTCCAAAAGGTGTTTATCCCTTTTTTAGTACACTCAGAAAGTTCCTATGCTTCATGGTAGATACACTTGTTCGTTTCTTTGCCTTCAACAGACCAAAATCAATTTGGATCTCCTGGGATCCACCGGGTAGCGGAGTTCTTTACTGCTAAATACCTTTTACAAACCATTCTTTCTACTGGCGTACTGTACCCCTTAACACTAAATTCTGAGTTATTCTGTATCCAATTTAAGATCTCCAATGGCCCTAGGCTAATCCTTTCCCATGGCCAAATTTCGGTCATCTGGGTACTTCTACAAACTCAACAATCAGTTAAATTTAGTTTGTGGCTGACTTTCTACTGAATCTATGAATAGATTCTTACCTTGGGGTATCTCTAAATGGTCTTGTTCTCTTATTGCTTTTACTATCTCTTTCTCTTTGACCAGATCTACCAGGCTTGCTTCAGCTGTATCACATTCAAAGCACAACCAGACTTCTCTTACAGGGCACTCTCCCAGGAGTCGCTGCCTAAAAGTGGTGGTATTCTGGGCTATCCAATACACTTTCTCATCTTCTTGACAAAGGACCAATTGGGAGAGGTTAACACAATTGGGGTTAAAATTGGTGTGGACTCTCGACAAGGAACTTACTTCTTCCTCCTCATAGAGGGGTTGGTAGCACTTACTGCATGGCTCTCTTCGGCTCCCCAGAGCACCACCAGCAATTAGAGCCATCATTACTACCCCTCCCAAGAGTCCGGTATGGGTCATCTCGCACAGCCTGCCCACACGGCCTTGCCTCTTGGGGACTTTACTAAGAAGAAGCCTCCAAGCTCTTTAGAGTCCCTYCTATCCGCTTCTCTGGTTAAACCTCTCTTGGTCTGTCTTTCTTAATTTAGTTTCTTCTAGGGGAATACTCTGTAGAAGATTAACCTGGAGTCCTTGGTACTAAATTGGGGGAACTTAACTAGAATTACTTATTAACAGTCTTTAACCTTTTAACAAACCTCTTTTAAACACAGACCTGTCTTAAAGCACTTTAAGATTTGGTACAGTTCTGATCGTAACTAGAATTACTTATTAACAGTCTTTAACCTTTTTACAAACCTCTTTTAAACACAGACCTGTCTTATAACACTTCAAGATATGGTATGGTTCTGATACCAAACTCTTTTCTTATTCAGTTCATCAGTCTTTTTGGCTCTTCCTTTTGAGAGTCAACTTTAAGTCTTTCAGTCCTTTTATAGTGGCATACTCAGGTGATTAACCCGTGATGTGGTTGAATCCTGCCCTGAGTTAGGGGGTGAGAGTGGTGTGGACTCTGGTTCAATGCCAAAGGGAGAAACCGATGTTGAGTCCTGTCCAGTGCCCAGAGATGAGACTGGTCCTTTTATTCTTATGATGTGGGTCCAACTCTTTTCTCTGGTCCGCACAGCCGAATTAGCAATGAGGAGTACCTGAAAGGGGCCTTCAAATTTAGGCATTAATGGTCCACTATTCCAGGATTTTATCAACACCTAATCTTCTGGGTTAATGTTATGTACTTTCATGTCCAGAGGGGAAGTTTGGGGGAGGTATCCTCTTTTTCCAAGTCCTTCCAGGGTTCTTCCAATGACTTCTAAATATTTTCTGGTAGCCTCTTTACCTTCCAAATAGTCTCCTGTGCTATAGGGTGTTAACAAGAATGGCAATCCAAACATCATTTCTTAGGGTGAAATCCTTATATCAGACTGGGGTCTTGTTCTGATGCACAAAAGCACCAGGGGCAAACACTTTAGCCAATCCATTTTTGTTTCTTCGATCAATTTAGTCAATACATTTTTGAGAGTTTTCTTCATCCCCTCCACCCTCCCAGAACTCTGGGGGTGCCATGGAGTATGTAATTTCCATTCCATTCCATTCCTAAAGCTTTGATTATATTTTGCAATGTTCGGGACACAAAATGTGGACCTTAGTCTGAGTCTATGGTGTTCACCATTCCATATCTGGGGATAATGTTCTCTAAGATTACTCTTGCTACGCCTTGGGCTGTTTCCCTTTTAGTCAGGAAGGCTTCCACCCAATGGGTGAGATGATCTACTATAAACAGTAAATATTTGAATCCCTGCACTGGGGGCATCTTAGTGAAATCTATCTGTATGCTCTGGAAAGGTCTTAGAGCTAATTACCTCCCTCCGGGTGCTACCTTTCTCATAACCTTCTGGTTTACTTTTTAAAAAACAAGCACCCTTTTGTAATTGCTTTTGCCAGGCCATATACACCTATGCATACATTATTTCTTAGGAAATGATCACATAATCCTTGGACTCCCCAGCTGGTTAATTTATGTAGTTCTGTTATATTTTCCCAAATCTGTGAACTATCCCAAATGCATATTGGGAATCTGCATAAATAGTTCCCTGGTCTCCCTCCAGTAAGTCTAATCCTCTTTTCAGGGTGTAAATTTCACAACTTTGGGTTGACCGGTTTGGGGGTAATTTCCCTTTTTTCTTTAACTTGTAAAATTTCTCCACTTATGATGGCATAACTGGGAGCTCTTTTTCCATCTACTGTCCTCAAAGAGCCATCTATGAACAAGATTCTTTCAGTTGCTGGAGCCTGATCTTCTAAATCCTCTCTTACTTTTGTTTGAAGGTTAATCAATTCAAGACAATCATGTTCTACATTCTCTATAGGCTCTCCCATAGGGAATTGTGCTGGATTGAGGGCATTTGATGTGATGAATTCTAAATCATCTGTGTTCATTAGTATTATTTCATATTTTAATATTCTTGCATCGGTTAGCCATTGCTGAGCTCTCTGGTTCAGTGCTGTTTTAAGATCGTGAGGAGTATGTACTTCAATTTTTCCCTGTAAGGTCAATTTTTGGGTCTCTTTTAAAAAAGCACCAAGCTTTTCCATTCCCAACTGCCCCATGCAAGGGGCACATGTGCAGCCTTCTTTGTACCTGTCCTAGACAACCCCGGCTGTCTGATGGTAACAATACAGGGGGGGAAAGGGAACTATGGGGAGAACAGAGGACATCTAAACTACAATAACATAACTATACATCATTAAAGCTTTTCTTAATATTCACACAATAGTTATCCCTGAATTGCCAGAGCCAATYATCTCATTATCCATCTATAACAAAACCAGAGGCCCCAGTGTCAGTGCCCAACATCCCCCAGCTAGGGAGAGGAAGTATACGGCACGAGTTGACCTGTGGCTCTTCCTGTATGAACATGGAGAAGACATGAGAGGGTGGAATGGAAAACTCATCTCTGTCCTAGCAGCATGGGTATGCAAGCTAAAGGAGGAAACTACTAACAGAGGGATTTCCACCCAAATGAATGCAGCCCCAGCTTCCTGTGACCGAGTTGCCAGGTATAACAGAAGGGAGGATGATATGTCAGATCCTCTTGAAGGAATATCCAGAACATATCCCCAGGGAGGGAACGGTAGCCAGGACTAGAGAGGCCCTGTCTCTAGCCAGGTAGAGGCCAGGGAAAATTGTGTCTTTTGGGCTGTGTGGATCCCTGGCACAACAAAGCCATAGAAATAGGAGGCTTTTGTTGACATTRGTGCRCAGTSTACTCCAATCCCATCAGGACATGTGGGGGCAGAACCCGTTTCTATTGTTGGGGTGATGGGGGATCACAGCAGTTGACCCTGCTGGAAGCTGAGGTGAGTTAGACTGGGAAAGAGTGGAAGAAACATCATATTGTGACTGACCAGAGGCCCCGTGTATTCTGGGCAGAGATTTCCTCCAGAGTGGTTATTTCAAAGATGCAAAAGGACTCCACTGGACTTTTGGAACAGCTGCTGAGGAGGCAGAGGGCGTTAGGCAAATGAAAGTTCTTGCTTGGCCTGTTCAAAAATCCTTCTGCTCTTGGACTCTTTGTTGGAATCCATAAAAATAAGAGGGCTTTAGGAAAGCTAAGAAAGCAGGCCTTAAGCAGAAGTTATGAGAATAGATGCTAAAGTAGCAAAAAAGGATTTCTAGGCTATGGTGCAGACTTGAGAAATAGAACAATAAGCCTATGTTAGTCCGCCTTCTAAGTTGCAACAAGTGTATTTAATGTATATTTTAGAAGGTTAAGTATGAATAGAACTCTGTGCTTAGGCTTTTATGAACAAGCTATTGTGTTGAGAATAAGCCCCTATTGTTTTAACCAGAATTACGTATGCTTCAAGATTATTGGATAGAA
>JACDOX010000936.1:0-36985 GCA_014549065.1 Cardinalis cardinalis
AGGCTAATCGTATAACTGCAAAGCCAATGTTCTAACCTATAAGGACAATATCTCTATACTTAAACTAAACTTACAGTAGCAAAGATATACATATAGCATTTACTAAAATATCAAACTTCTACAGGACTTGTCTAAACACTAAATCAGTAAAAATACTAAGATAATGTAGTACAAGTAATACTTACATAATTGTTTTAACGCATCTTTCACATTTTTAAATTTTTCAAAATAAAATTTCAGAGTCTGATGTTTTACCGACTGAGCTATTTAGGCTGTTGATATTCAAAGCTTATGCTAATACAGGTGACTTTAAAGGTTCAATGCGAATTGCTATTAATTAGTATAACAATAGTAAGTTTTAACATGCTGACAGACAGCTTTCAAACAACAGAGTTCTCTCTGGGTTATCTGCTGGCTGTAGCAGGCTTTTTTAACTTTAGTTGGATACGTGCGGCTATTACGTTTTAAACTGAGATTTTTGCCGGCCGCGGGGTGGAGGGGGAAGGCCCCCGCACTGGAAAACGCTCTGGTCCCAGGGCGGCCGCTTGTGTTTGCTTTGATCTGGTGGGTTAACACTGCTGTGCTGGGCTCAGAGCAGCTCTGGCGGCACAGGGGGCTCCCTCCCCCATCGCTGCCGCCGCCGCTGTGAGCGCGCGCTCCGGCCGCGCCCGCCGCTGTGTCGGAGCGGGTGACTTCTTTTCTCTCCCGCTGGGCTCTCTGTCTCTGGAGACGCACCCCAAGCCGAGCTCCTTGCGCGCTGGTCTCAGCGCYGTATCTCTGGCGGGGGAGCTCCCTCCCCCCTATCGCCCGCTGCGCTCGGAGCCGCCGCTGTGGGGGGAGCGCTCCGGCCGTGCCGGCCGTCCGGAGCCGCCTCAGGCGAGCYGCGCCGCGGCTGGGCTCCCTAGCATGGCGCTCATGCTTCCAGGGCGGCACAGCCCACGGCCCCACCGAGCCGCTCTGCTGCCATCACAGTACGGCGTGCACCCACAGCGCCTGCGCTGCAGAGCACTTCTTTGCAAGTTTATATGCAGCAATCTCGGGAGTTCTTTGTCCCAAGTCAACAGTCTAGAGTCCCTGCTTTTATAAAAAGCATTTAAAAATATTATGTGCCGCTTGTCTCGCCATTACTTCTAACCTTATAACCAGCGCGCTGCTGCAGCCCTTTACAAGACGTCGACGGCATGTGGTCAGCTGGACTCTCCTTTTGAGGTCGCCAGGGCACCTCCGGCCCGCCTGTCCGCCTTTCTCCAGGACCCTTCACTAAGGTCGCCTGTAGGCGCGAGGCCCGCCGTTCTGTGCCTCCCGGGGCTGCGCAGGACTGACTCCAATTACGCACCGGACCGTGGCCTGCAACTTCAAATCAGCTCTGTGGCGTTGTCCCTGTTCGGGCAGCCATTTGTCGGGTGCGGGGCGGCTCCGAGGCTCAATATGAGTTCAGCAAGCTCCNTTTTGCAGGTCCTCTTGGAGTAAAGTCCCTCCAGTCATTGATTGTGTTCTGCCAGGTGTGCTTGTTGGATTAATCCAACCAAATATTTTCTTTTTCTCTCCTTTTGTTCCAGAGTTTTCTGCTGAWCAAAGCCAAGTGAYGTGACCAAGAGCTGGCCTGACCTCATACACGGAATGAGACAGAATTTACAGTGACCCAGACTGGAACCAAATGCCTTAATTTGGTCTCCAGGATGTAAATAGTTCCAAGTTCTCTCTTCTTTTGAAGCCTTAGAAAGCTTTTGTTTTATTTATTTTCTTATTGTTCAGTGCAAAGCACCTGCATATTTTTGTTTTAAATACAGTTGTAKGRGTTTATTTCAGCTGGAAATCTTTTGTGTTTTTTGARGGTAATGCTTTTCTACCTTGCAGAAGAAGGGATGGGGGTGTGATACTTGCCTATGAAACGACCTAGTGCAATGAACTGTCGGAATGGGCCCAGGTCATGATGGTCTATAAATGTCTCTGTTATGAATAACTAACAGGACAATTGTCACACCTATTGCTGCCAAGGAAATCTGCACTCAGACTGTGTTACTAAGGGTCTTGCTCAGTTTCAGCCTTGTCAGACCCAAGTTTGGGTGGCAAAAGGACACCCCAAGTGTGGCTGGAAACAGCTCTGTCTGTCTCCTGTGCTGGAGGGATAGGACTGATGGGGGAGGATTCCTCCTTGGGCTGCTTTTTGGTGTTTGGGTTGGTGGAGATACAAAACTGCAACGGGTCCTTGGGGTTGCTTGGACATTGTTGTGAGTCTGAGGGGTTCCAGGGAAAGGAATCTCTTCTGACAAAGGAGGGAATAAGTGGCTGAATGTGGAACATAAGGCAAATTTTGTATTTGGATGTTTGCCTGCAAGCACTGGTGGTCTCAGTGAGTGTCCAAGAGCAGAATTTGGTACCAAAATTCCTCTCCTCTTCCTGTAGGAGAGGAGTCAGGCTCCCTCTCAGCCACACCCTAGGATAGGCCCAGTAACTTAGAAACCTGTCAAGGGAACCCAAAATGGAAAAATGAGCTGTTTGCAAGCAGTTATCTCTTGCCTCGCTAACAGTGGAGGCAGCATCCACGGCACCAGTTTGTTCAGTTCACACTCTTCTCTACCCAAAAATTTCCTGGGAATTATTCTTGCAGTATGGCTCAAGAAGTTATTTTTTCAGAGAAATCACACTTCTGTGTCGGGTGCAGGGCGGCTCGGAGGCTCAATATGAGTTCAGCAAGCTCCGTTTATTTCGGTAGAGCATCAAACTTTATACACACAATAATAAGCTTATGAATGTTCTGCAAGCCAAGTAACTCATTGGTTAAGCTATGCATCAGTCTTCCCATGCTCTTTGGGCTTACCGCTCCCCTTTCCCACGCCGCACTGTTCACTTTGTTATCATACCCAGCTAGGCCCAAGGACACATTATCTGCAGGTGCAAAACTTCAGCTAAACTATCTTCAGTACTTTTCCAGCTCTGTTCAGCTAACAAGCGAGTCTACGTGACCTCTGTCATAAAACATTTCCAACACTTCTGTGAAAAAAAAAAAGCCCAAAACCCTTCAAGTTTTTCAGTCACCTTTCAGTTGACTTTGATGGGCTTTGGATCAATGTTATTTATACAAGATATTTAGAATCAAGTTCAAATACTGTTAAACAAGAAGTTTTACTTGCATAAGTAGTTTCATTGTGCCTCAAACACAGATGAGCAGGTTCCTTTTTACAGTGATATTCCCCCATCTACCCGCTCAAGTCACAGTATTGCAATATGAAAGCAAATTACTGGTAATGGTCATAAGACAGTGAATAAAACACAGATGCTTGGTATCAGTGAGAGATTCTGGAATCTTGATTTATCACCATGCTAGTCCAGTGTGTTGACACCCTTGTCTACACAAAGATTTCCTGGTGTGTGACAGCAGCATCCTGCCATCCTCATATCCAATGGTGTGTCTGCCTTAGCCCTCTGCTGCTGTCATGTGCTTTCCCTATCTCAGACAGACCCGTGCGAAAGTGGAGAGAAGGATGGTATCCCAAAATAATTGTGACTACAAGAAAGAATTATCTCCATTGTCCACGTAATTTTATGATGTAGGAACAGGTCTGCACAGATTTAGCAGTATTCCCTTTGTAAAATGMCTGTTTGTGGGTTTGAGGCTCAAGGAAATGAACAATACCAGCAAAACGCCTACATTTCCACAAGGGGTTTCTGCAGAAAGTGCCCCTGCCTGGAGTCATTCTGCCTTCTGGCCCTGTGGGACTACTGCGATTAAGGCTGGGTCTTCCTGCATCTTCAAGGGATTGGCCTTTTATGTTCACTCTACTAAAATTCTGAGTGCATTTCAGCTATAAGCTGCTCTAATGGGTGGAAGGAAGGTCCATATTCCCTCCCCATTTTACCTATCAAACCTTATTTACTCCTTGTCCCTGGAGTTGTCCCTGCCCATAGCAGGAGGGTTGGAACTAAACCATCGTTAATGTCCCTTTCAACCCATGCTATTCTATGATTCTGTGAAATAACAGAAAATTTAAGAAAAATCCATTGGATTTCAGCCTTGAGCCAGGTCAGGGGCCTGCAATAGGTTAGGAAAGATGCTCATTGCTTTCACTTGGGGCTATTCTAGGACATGAACAAGATGATTGTTTGYTCTGATTTGAAAGCAAAACCAGTGAGATACTCCAAGTCAGAAACACAATTTATTAGGAAAAGGGAAAAAAAACCCCAAATACATGCAATAATACAAAAGAAAAACCCCTGACACAGTCAGAATACAACCTGACACCCTGCTAGTTAGGGTGGTGGTAGCAGTCCAGATGAAATGGTCTTGTTGAAGTGGTGACCCCATAGAAAAGATCTGGTAGCTCATGTCCTCTGGAAACCAGTGGGTAAGTGTTTGTTCTTTCCTCTGCATGGGCACAGCAGACAAAATTACAAACACTTTTCTTTTTAATTTAATTAGAATAAAAAGGGTGAAATGTAGCCATGATATTTTCTGAAAAATCCTTTCTTTAGTATTTTTTTCTCCTGGGAAGCTGAGAGGCCTCAGGAACAAAATGTAAACATTTATTATCTGCTGCTGTGGAATGCAACAGCTGGATCTGTGRTTGGTCTCATGTGGATGTTTCTAATTAACAGCCAATCACAGTCAGCTGGCTTGGACTCTGTCTGAGCCACAAGCCTTTGTTATTCATTCTTTCTTTTGCTATTCTTAGCTAGCCTTCTGATGAAATCTTTTCTTCTATTCTTTTAGTATAGTTTTAATATAATATATATAAAATAATAAATCAAGCCTTCTGAAACGGAGTCAGATCCTCATCTCTTCCCTCATCCTCAGAGCCCTGTGACCACTGTCACACAGCCGGTGTTCAAACAGGAGGGAAGTCTGCAGTCTTTCTAAAAGAAGTGGACACATGTATTTGGTTTATATTTTAAAACATACAAGTATCATATGCTTTGCTTTATAAAACTTTCTGTTCTTAGCTGCGTATTTTAGCAGGATGTCAAATGCAAAGAGTTTTGCTGCCTGAATGGCTCTATTAGGAATGAAATTCCATAGGGAAATAGGAGTATTAAATAGTATTTGAAGCTGGGATAGTATAACCACATGGACCACAATCCCCTTTGAACATAAATAAACAAGGTGGGGGGGGTAGGACCTTCTACCAACTGTATGGCTGCTCTGTCCCTCAGCATGGAATGGAGGGGATGTTCTTTTGTCAGGACAGGAGTCAAATCGCAACAGCTTTATGTGCAGGTAGGTCACTGCAGTTTGTCACCACAGTAATCCTGTATTTTTATTTCCTGTTATACTTTGTTGTCATTAGCACATTTCCAGCAATAGCGATTCTAAAACCAGTTCTGTACAAAATGTATTTAGCTGTGGTGCCATCCAAGATTAACAATGTGGGACACCACTGTTCTGGAAACAGGCTGTTCCTTATAAACCTGCTTTGCAGTTTTCTTGCCAGTCCTTAGGGATACACCTCCAGAGCCCTGAACAAGAGTGTTGGGGTGGGGGTGTACATTGAAATACAAATGAGATGCCTGTTTTAGGATCCTGTTCAGAGCTAGTACCATGTGACTTCGAGCTCTTCCCACATGGCAGAGAATCCCAGAGCTTTTGCTGTTCCCTGATTTCCCTGCTGCTTCTCCCTTTGGTGCCTGGCAGGTGATGTGCTCAGTGTGGTTCACATGCATGTGTCACCCACAGGCTGCACCCACGGGTGCCACACTTTCCTACCAAGAAGAGAAATGCATCAGCTGGCAGCCTGCACTGCCAGGCTACCTGCTTTCACAGCATAGTGGTTTTGGTTTAGAAGGGGGCCTGGCCCACAGCAGGGGCTGCCCGGCCCAGCCACTGTTACCTCATTGCCAACCAGAAAAGAAAGAGATTTCCCATGATTTTTCATTTTTTYACGAGTGTTCACAGAAGTGTATCAGCTTTCTCTTTACATCACTTCCGTGCCTCCCATGCAAAGCCACTACACGCAGTCAGGGCCGTTTGGTAAACTCAGGGTTTCTGTTAGCCAGGACATCCATTTGGTCCCAGAGAGGGAACTTTTATCCCTCCTTTTCACACGTTAGAGCAAGTTCAAGGGCCACAAGTGTAACCACATCCTTGTGAGGAGGGCAGCAGGGTGGTGCAGCTCATGGCAGTAATGCAGGATTCTCTCTGCTAACAGAAGCTTCCTGTTGAGAAATATTCACTGCAGAAACCAAAAAATACTCAATGCTGTAATGTTTCTCAGCACCAGTATGCTCCAGACATACAACAAATGAGGTGCTTTGAAGTACAAATGTTTTATTGCAATATTTCATTATTTACAGTACCATTCCCTTTGTCTCTGGGTGCACAAAGTACACCAAAGTGCAAAGCTATTTTGGGCAGGAAAGCCAAACAATGGTAACAGCAGAAAAACATGACTCTGCCTCTTCACTCTGGCTGTCCTGCTTCTTCCAGGTCCTGAACACAGAGAAGTTTGCTGCTCTCCCAGGGCATTTGGAACAACCTGGTAATTGTGACATTTTGTTCACAAAGGATTGTCAGTTGTCGGTCTATTCAAGGTGATGCAGGAACAGGAATCTGCAGTCTTTCCTGCAGGACTTCACTCGGGATTCAGGGTTTGTAATGGTGGAACAAGGCATTTTTGTATGCAGGGCTGATATGTTGCTATCTCAATTTTTGATGGAAGTACTGGTTTATTCCCAATTATCTTTCTTGCTGACTCTCTTTGATTCATTTAAGATTTTGAGGTTATTTATCTGCTCCCTTAAAAGAGCAAGTAACTCAAACATGTTACCAGAGTTGCTACTGGATACTGAAATCAGTCGAGTCTTCCAGCGTTGCACTTAAAAAGTTTTACAGAATACCACGAATTTTATTATGCACTTCCATTTTCTATAAAAATGGTGATTCAAAACACCACTGAAGCCTACATTTTTACACATTATCATCTCAAAATAGGACAAATTATACTGGTTACTTCAGGACCCCTCAACAGAAACTCTCCTTTGGAAAGGGGGTAGTAACTACAAATTTTATGGAAGACTAGAGAATGGCAGTATTCCAGTGGCTAAACTCAGGTCAARAATCTTTCCAGCTTTCTAACAAGTTTATTAGCTAGAGAAAGTACTTTGAAAGACAGTCTTCAGACAGAATCCCTGCAATTTCCACTGCTGCCAGCATTCCCTTTGGAGATAAGCAGTGAACTTCTCTGCCTCAATTATCTCAGGGTACATCAGAGATGTCATTACCTCTAAAACTAGAGACACCTTCTGTTACAAAGCTCTTGTACAATTGGGAAACATTTAAGACTCCATTCCAGAAAATAAGTTAAATGAAATGGCACTCGAGTCCTCCAGAGAACATGTAGCAGGGCTGTTGGGGGAAGCTCAGCAGCAGTAGCTGCTGCTGCTGCTGCTCTCCTTACCACATGCCTGATTTACAGTTCAATATTGAGTCCTTGCAACAGCTGCCTCAAATGATTTTGAAATTGTAGCTTCTCAAAAATGCGATGATTGCAGTTCTTGGCAGGTTTCTTCTTGTGGGTCACACTTTTATTTCATGTTTTCACAGGCATTTCTGTATCACTATTGATAGAAAGCCACCAAAAGCTTTACAGTTGCAGAAAATACCATTTTCACAAAGAAAATGTACTGCATTGATTCCTTAACCTACCATACAAAACACAGTGTTTAGAAGCTCTGTAGTGCCTCCCTTGTAGCATTCCTCTGGAGTTTGGAGGAGGCGGCAGAGCTCACATGCAATCCACCACGTTGCTGGATCCTTGGCCCACATCCCGGATCTGGCTGCTGAGACAGGAGCACACGGCCACGCCCGCCCCTGCCCTGCAGTGTGACACTGAGCCCACGAGTTCCCACCTACAGGAGAAAAAGAAAAATAAGTTCCTGTCCTTTCTGAGCAACCTGAAAGTATTTTCTGTGCCTGAAATTCTATTATACTGCCTAGCTCTTCACTCTGCACAAAAATGCACCCCATTTAGTGCAAAATCAGACTGAAACAAGTAGAGGAATATAGATTGTTACTGAATGAAAGGGCAACAACAAGGATTAGAGAGGAGCAGAGGAGGAGGAGATGCTTAAATATTTACAAGACTGCCCTAGTGATATAAGCAGCAGTCCCGCATTGATAGCCATGGATATGACTCAATTATTACCAGGAAACAACAGCTAGGCTCCTCCTGCACACTGCTTCTATGCTGCTATGTTTTTATACAGGCAGATTTCCTTGTCTTATTAGGACAAACAAAACATTTGAAATTACCTGTTCACTATGGGATCAAATGCTTCCACTGTATTCAGGTACACGTTGCCATTATGACCTCCAACTGCAAAAATTTTTCCCATCAGTGTTGCTATGCCAACACCACCCCTTGGAGTTGTGAGCTCTGCCACGTATTCCCATTTGTTACAGCGTGGGTCAAACCGCTCCACCGAGCTCAGGGGCGAGTTGTCATCAAACCCACCTGCAAACAACCATCACAGGGTCAGCTTTTGGCACTCCTGGTGCAGAGAATATCCAAGACTGGCGTTATCAGGTCATTCTCAGCATTTGGGAGTCCTGTCCAGCACTCTCCTTACCAGAACTTTACAAGCTCCTAAAAATTAATCCAACAGCTCACCCTCTTCTCACTGCTCAAGCATCACCTGAGCAATAACTTTATTCTACTCAAGTTGCCAGGATTCTAATTTTATTATTTTTCCCTCTGAATTAATCATATTTATAATGAAACAGCTTCCCAATTGGGAGAGAAAGAAACCGAACACCAGTAAAAGGATTGTCTCAAACTTATTTTACTTTATGCAAAACACACTCTAGCAGTGTTCTCAAATTACAGCACTGGCAAAYATTTGAGTAGGGGAAAAAAAATTCATATAAGACTAAGTGATGCATTCCTCTTGCTGGGGAAACTGTCAGAGGAGCATTTTGTTCAAATTCTATTTAGGCATTTACAATAATACACAAGTCAGAGCTTTTTAAACTATCACTGTGGCACACCTACTTGGCATCTTCCTCTCTCAGGAAAGCAGGTAAATACAAGCTAGCACACAAGACAAGAAGCTGTGGAAAAAGTGCAAAAAAAGCTACTGGTGTCTACACTCAGAACACAACTGGAGTTATGTTTGAAAGCACATGAACTTAAGAATTGTTTCCTAAAAGAAAACTCAAGAATAGTGAGTCTTGAGAGGATTTTCTAATAAAGACGTATTGCCCTGAACAGATCAGCCCTCCTGAAATGTGGGTTAGGAGCTGCTTTTAATTTCCTTGCTAATGTACCTTCGTTTAAGCATGACCTGGTTGTGCTTGCATTCTTCTCCTGCCCAAGAACACCAAGTACAGGTCAGCTCTATCTGTTCCCGGTTCCTCTAGCAACAACAGCCTCTTCCAAAGCCAAGCACTTGGCAGCAGCAGCAGCAGCACTACAAAATGCCACATCCCTACTCACCCACAACATACAAGCAGCCGTGGAGCTCACTGACACCGTTCCCAGCCCTTCGCTGACCCATCTCTTTTACTTCTATCCACTTATCCAAGTGGGGATCATATTTCTCCACACTGGAAAGAGATGCTACACCATCATTGCCACCCACGGCATAAACGTGGTTCTGGAAAACAGTTGCACAAAGATTATTTGTGATGTAGTTGCCTTTACTCAGCTTTTCATAAGCAGTGTTAAAATTATATGAAAATGTGGTATATCCACTTCATTTAAGAATTCCAACAACAGGTTTGATTATCTAACATAAATTCTATCTCTTCCAATGAAAGAAGTGCAACAGTTTTGTAGTGTTAAAGCTATTTTTCAGAGCATGGGGGGATTAAAGTAGAGCATGCATTTGGTACCTTTAAACATAATGACCATGACAATCCAGTTGGCTGAGTGAGATAGGAAGCACTGTCCATATCATTAGAACAGTACTCCTCCCAGTACCTGAAATACTGTTGAAACAGTTCAATTTGCTATGAGTATTATCTTAAGTATCCTCACTTTTTGCACAGGATTTTGATGACTAGAAGTGCTCAGACCCACCAGCTGCATTTTGTTTCAGACCTTGTGCTCTGCTGTGTGAATGCAGCTTTGAAAAGCAGGTGGGCTCCCCAGCAGTGACTCACCACCAGGGCTACGGAGCCGACGCCTCCCCGAGGAGTGTTCATGGAAGCCACGGTGCTCCAGCGATCGGAGTCGATGTCATAGCGCTCCACGTCACTGAAGCACGTGTTGTCATCCAAGCCCCCAATGGCATAAATGGGGCCGCCCAGGGACGCCAGGGCGATGCCTCTCCTAGGAAACCATAGCAGCAACATCTCAGTGCAAGTCCTTAACCAGAGGGAGCCACACAGCGAGTGCCATGGTACATGAATGGCACCTGTTTCAAACTAGGGGGAAAAGAGTAATGGAAATTTTAAAAGTGACGTTTATAGAAAATCATGTTGCTGGCCTGCTGCACACATGTGTCCTTTTCACTGAATGTCAACTCTAAGGCCAAGTCTTCTGCTCACATATTTGGATTCATGACAATGTCTTAGATATGATTTCTCTATTTTATTAAATCTGAAGATGAACCAAAACCTACTGGGCTTAACTTCGTTGGTATAGCTGGCTGCTACCATTTGAGAATGATCAAGGGTGATACTAATATATTAAAAGGCAAACCTGTGCTGGATATTAAATAGCTGAACTCTAGCAAGATTTAATTGTGGTTTCTTCCATCCTGGTGTTTTTTAATTGAGTGTTAAAATGGTTGTCAGATTAGTTTCTAATAAATCTACTAATATTAGAGTGCAATCAGTATTATAAAATTGAAAGTAGGTCTAGAATAAAAGCATTACTTTCTGCTTTAACCACCAAGTGAGGTGAACTACCATGGTACTGACAACATTGCTGTCTCATTAAAGAGGGAAGGTTCAGAGACACTGAGGCAGGAGCAAGGGAGGCACAATCCTTCTACAGAACAAACACTGCGGCAATATCCTTTTGCCTCAGCAGGTAACACAGACACCACTTCATGGTGGCATTTTTCTCCACTAAGTATTCCAAGACTTCCATGAATGGGAGGAGTGGAGCTGGGAGGTAGCCAAGCAGCCCTTTCATTTACCTGGGTACTCAGTAATAAATGTCACAGAAGTCTAGGGCTGATTGTTGCTGGGATTATGCCCTGGGGTGGAGGCAGGATGGAAGAAGTAGAGCAAGCCACTTCTAGGAGTCTGGGTCTTCTACTTTAACTAGGTCACAGCTACAAATAGCTTTCAGACTTAAGCCATACTTATTATTTCACTCCCACTTGCACGTGATGCTTTGAAAAACAACAAACAACACAACAGAATGCAGAATTAGGGACACTGATTTAAATAACAGCAGAAAAAAAATTACAGATCTGTGAGTCCAGTAACTCCTTATAAGAAACTTATATGTCAAGACGAAAAAAAGTCCTCAATCTGACTTTCAGATTGCGTGTTTCTGGCCTTTTGTGTGAAACACATAGGCAGCTATTTTTTCCTGCTGTAGTATTTAATTTYTTTCATTTTCACTATGAAGTATTTCACTTCTCAGCACTGTTATGCTGGCAGTTATCTCACTCATTCCTAAAAAGAGCAAAAACCGCACAGAACCAGTTCATCAGTTCCAGTTGTTTACTGGGCACAGCAGAAAGGCCCTGGATACCAGAATCTAAGCACAGCTGGAGTAGAAGATGTCCCTGGTCCAGAAGCCAGCTCCTCCAAAAAAAGGAAAGAAGGGTGATACATTCATAGCATAAAGCTCCCAAATAGGGAAAAGAAATTCCTAGAAATAGAAGAGCTTGGAAACACCAAAAAAAAGCAGGACAGACAGGATGTTTTTCAGCATCACCAAGAAATGGTACACCACAGACTAGGACTTGGAGTGTGGGACACATATACCTCTTTGTGTTCATTGATGCCTTCATCATCCACTTGTTTGTGAGGGGATCAAATACTTCCATGCTTCCTAAGTGTTCATTTCCATCATGTCCACCTACTGCGTAGACTCTACCTGCACACACAGACATCTTTTAAAACAGGCATTGCTTGGCAACATTTCAGTTTTCATTTATATAATATCCCTGCCTATGTGGAGACAAAGAGGTCAAATAAAGGTTAAAGTTTKAAAATGTTTTCAGTATCAGAGTTTTATATGCTATATTTATAACCAGGAATCTATTCCAATGAGAACTTGTATACAAAGCTTGAGATTATATAAAAAAAAGCCTTCCCATAATTTAAGTACTGCAGTCAAATCAGTTTGGACACATGTACCAGTCTCTCCAGATTTTATGTGAAAAAAAATTATTTCTGTTCTGCTGCAGCAACAGAGGGGCTGCTAAGTACAAGAGAAAGCTGCATTATTGGTGCTAAGCTGCTCTGGACTGCACAGATCTGTTTTCAGAAGATGGAGACCTAAAAATGAAGCTAGGTCTGCTCTTGCAAGAGTTATGGTCTTAGTAAATTTCCAGGATGGATTTAAGTAGGAAGGGAGCTAGTATGAGTACTAGCAAATTCTGGGCGACTGCTGTGTAAGGCAATTTCTTTATAAATGGATTTTAAAAATCACCTATTTAAGGCCAGAAGCTATAYAGAGTTCAGTTGGGCTAGGAGGAACCTTTAAAGGTCACCTAATCCAGCCCCTCTGCAACGAGCAGGGACATTTTCATTTTCAGATTGCTTATAGCACTATCCAGTYTGACCTTGAGCACTTCCAGAGATGGGACATTTACCACCTCTCAGAGCAACCTGTTCCAGGTTTTCACCAACCTCACTGTAAAAAATTTCTGCTTGATACCCAGTTTAAATCTATGCTCTCTTAGTTTAAAACCATTACCTCTTGTCCTATTACAACAGGCCCCACTAAAAAGACTGTAAAGTACAGAAAGGCCACAATAAGGTCTCTTCCCAAGTCCAAACAGCCCAACTCTGTCAGTTCGCAATAATGTTTTTTCCATAAGCACAGTCTCAGATTGGCTCTCGACCAAACACTCCTTCAAAGGGGGAGAAGCTTTACTAAACTGAAGACTATCCAACAATTAAGCAATTAGTTTGCTTCTCGTACAGCTAGTAAAAGTACCAACTCTGCAAAAGGAGCGAACAAGTCCCCTTTGCCTGGGGTTGCTTGAATAGGGTTACTGACCTCCCACAGAGATCACACCCACATGCCTCCTCCTGCTGTTCATTTCAGGGCCGAAGAACCARCTGTTCTTACTGATGGAGTAACACTCAATGCTGCGGAAGGGGTCACCTGATCCACCTCTGCCACCGACACAGAACAGCACACCTGGAGAACACAAAACAGGTTTACAGAGAACTAGCAGGAGGATGGGCAAAAACAGYTGTACAGCAGAGCAAACTGAAAATTATGTAGTTTGGGGGAAGCTGTACTTCACTTCATGGAGCACAGTCATTGCCCTTCATAACTGGGTACTGGATTTTGGCCTTTGCTYGACATACTGCTATGGCAATTAGCTATCTATGCTTTTGTAAAAACAATGCCTATTTTAAATATGCTTTTTGTGGTTTGGCTTAAGGAGACAAATSCATTGTTYGTTAGATATAATGATATAGAAATTATGATCTGCAGTCAATATTCATCACTCACTTTTGGTGTAGGTTAGTCAAAGAAGTTAGCTCAACTTTCAAYACCAAAAGATAACTGTCCACTGTTTTCGGTACAGCTTTGAACAGATTGCCTGGTCATAACATACATAACAGCTCTAGCTTAAATAAAGATAGACCTAATCCAGATAAATTATTCATGCTTTAACGAAAGAAAATGACTGCTAAAGTTCTGCTAGGAAAATGCAGCACATTACCAAAATACCAGAGAGGTACATAATGGCTTTCCCAATTTTGAATTAAGTTATTAACAACCCTCAATATCAAGGTAAACCTGCTTTGATATCAAGACACCTGCACAGATGTGCTGCTTTTTCTCCACACCACTCCCTACTGGGTAACCAGACACACATTTAATTACCAGCAGTCTGCTTCCTTGGTGTTGTGCGAATGGAGTACTCAAAGTCAGGCACTGCCCTGCTGCTCAGGTGAAGGTGGTAGTTCCTTGCTTCATCCAGCAAATCCCTACATTTTAGATTCTGCTTGACAATCTCTTCCTTTGCCACAACACCCATAAGGAAACAAATGGGCAAGAGAGGCAGCCGTACCTGACATAAAAATGAACACAGTTGGAGAAAATGGCTGAACTGCTGAGTGTCACCATGCAGTGCTGCACAYGCAGCAGCCGGCAACTCCGGAGCCAGTCGGCAGCCCCATGCTTCTCAATAAGGAGAGCAGCTCTCAGAGTTGTTCCAGATAACAGTGATATATGAACAGTTCTTTTCGGTGATAATGTTTGCTACAACCATTTGATTTTAGCCATAGGGGAGAAGTGTCCCTTGGCCCAGGCTGTACTGAGGAAAGAGATGAGCTGCTGCCCATGCTGCACCTGCACCCGCCCAGTGTGATGCAGGCAGCACCTGTGGCTTTATCAGGGCTTTGTCAGATTAGTCTGCTGTTGGGTGTGAATCTTCAGCTCACTGCTATGCCAGTATAAAGGGCTTGTTCATTGGAAAATGGCTCATTTTCTTTGGGTGGCAAGTCAAAAAGGAAACAGTCACCATGAACTAAGTGTCTATAGAGGAGGTATTGCTAGCGCAGTAACACCTTTCTTTAAGGCAGACTTGGCAGACTTCAAGCTTAAAAAAAAGTAATAAATATTGAGAGAGTAATAACTGAGAGTAATAAATATTACTTACAAAAAGTAATAATTGTTTCCTTCTCTAAATCCTTCCTGCCATTTATTTTAGCAAACCTTTCATCCTTCTTTTTAAGACAAACAGTGCAGAATACAAAGTACAATCAGAAGCAAAGGTGAGACACATGTTAGTGGGGGGAACTGAAGCAAATCTCCACCTGACTTCCTAAGGTTTGGAGTCAACACTGTTAAGCAGCTCTCAGTTGGCTCAACAGCAATGGTGCAGAAGTCCAGTACCTCCAGTGCTTCTCAGAGCAGCAGGATGGGGCTGTTATAGCACTGACAAGCAYCTTTGTCTTGAAGCAAGCATGTGTTTCTACCTGTTCTTCCTCACCTCCTTGCTTTCAGTCCCACTTTTTCCTTTATTTTGGCCCAGCTTATTTGAGGCTACTTTAAAGCACCACTGTGGCCCTGCTGACAGGCTCCTAAGGTTAGTGACATGGTAAGAACTCCAGGCTGTTAAATTCAGAACCTCATTATAACAGTGAAACACATAAGGCTGAATATGACATAGATMATCATTGTCTAGAAGCCCAGGCATGTCTTCTGCTAGCAGTAATGTCCAAGTCAACCAATATCTCCAAATGCTCTGGCAAACAGCCCATATTTACAAGAAGGGGTTTACTTTTTCTTTGCTTGAATCTAGTCTCTGGTTTCCATCAACAGAATACAACTGTTAATCTCATCTGCTAGCATAACTGGGCAATAAATATAAATTTCTTTTAAAAAATATTTAATTATATTGCCTGCAAGTTTAAGTATAGCATAATAAAGAAGGGGCTTTTGTACCAAAAACCTCATGTTAGTCTAGATGAAACTGAAGGTTTTTGGAAGACAGCTAATAGACCATTGTGAWCTTCTCCTAGGAAATGTGAAAAATGATTCATGGAGACAATGACAGCAGCATCTCAGTGGACCTCTCCTTACTCACATAATGCCAATATCATCAATTCAGCCAAATGCAAAATAATCAAGTTAGCGTTCAGCGACAACTAAAACTGCCCAGCCAATCTTACCTGCTAAGACACATGGAATGTTTTGCAGCACATGGTACGCAAATTCTTCCCTGTACAGGCTCTCCACATCTGTCTCAAATACTGTGACACAACTTGACGTGACACATCTCTTAGTTTCCTTTCCTAGCCATGTAAAAAAACCCAACAGCTTTGCCTCCTTTCTTAAGTACAAACACATAACAGCAAGGACAGTGAGCATATCATGCTGTAGGAGCGGCAAGCCAAGTGAAATGATGGATTTATATTCTCTCTGTTTTGTGTCAGTATGAAACATTTCTGCTCAACCACAGATGTAGCTTTTTGTTGGTTCCCCACCTCCCAGCAATGAGCATAAACTGAGTACCCTTCTCTCTATAGAAACAGGAGAATATCACTTCCCTCCAGTATTCAAGAACTCTAACTTGCTTCCACTGTCAACTTCCAACCCTGAATACCGGATGAGGCACCAAAACCTAAGAACACTTTTCACCTTGAGATCTACCCAGTACAAAAAGGTGATCACACAACTAAACCAATGAYGAGACAGGGACTTGGTGCCTCGGTCTGCCCTACCTGTGCGAGGATCTCATCCAGCCATGTAGCATGATGCTGTGGATTGGCCAGCAGCCACTTGATAGCAGCATTGTAAACTTGCTTTTCATTTTCAATATTCAGGTCACTGGAGGACAGGAGTTTATGGAGGTGCTGTGGTGACACACTCACAAAGTCCTCGCACTCCATCACTTCTGTGAAATGTTCACAAGCAAACTGATCAGCCATGTTCATCAGGTCGACACGGTTGTGGCTCTCGGCAAACGCCCTGACTGCTAGGCAGTTGGAGGGGTGGAAGTGCAGCTTCATGTACTCACAGCAGGCCTTTGCCACCAGTTCTACCTGCAGGATGCAGGCGGCGTACAGGAGGGGCTGCACGTTATCCACCGTCAGCGTGAGCCGCGAGGAGTACGCGAACTTCACCAGGTCCTCGATGGCATCGCCGTCAAAGTCCCTGATCTCAATCAGCTTCTGCTTGGCTTCAGCCATTTCTGAAAGAAACATGGCTCGGAAGTAYGGGATAACGCAAGCTAGCACTAGTTTGTGGCAGGAGATTAGCTTTGAACCAACCTGAAGGAGAAAAGAACAAAAAACCCTCAATGTTCTACTGGAACGTCAGTTTTGGCTGTGAAAGCAGGAACAGTGAAACTGAAATAAGAATTYTGGACTCCATGTATTTTGTCCACTCAAATTAACCCAATTTGTGCTGTATTTCTGACATTACATCCAAGTATCCCAAGAAATTCTAAGTTGTAGCTTGGCCTTGAGAGTAGAGCAAAGCTGTAACACAGGTAAGCAATAGCAGTGATACACTGAACTTGTCTTTCTTTAAAAGTCTTATGAAATATCCTAGATGCATCTTGGAGACAGGAGGAGACTGCTGGACACTTATTTTATATGTACTCAGAGACTTTAAGGGGGGCAAATTAGAAAGGGACATTTTTAGACTACTTAATTTAGATTTCTGGACTTCTGGACCTCAACTACTGTTGAAGAACTGATGCTTATAGAAGCAAATTCATGTAAAAACAYAGGAATAACAGCTATTTCAGGGTTTATTAAAAGTTACCAATCACTTCAATATTTTTAGAATGTTTACCCACAAAAGACAGTGTACTCCCCATAAAGAAAAGGTATTTCTCAAAATTCTGATCAGAAAACGTAAAATAAGCTGTTTGTGTACAAAATTCTATAATTCCACTACATTAAAAAAGAATCYAAGTATTGAAAATAAATGAACAATCTACTTCTTATATGTGTTCCAGGAATGCTTTCTTACAGCCTTTGTCACTCTGCACTAACATAAAGGGATAGCTGGCTGACGTACGCAACCAGTTTCCCTGACAGACTCAAATTACATGTTCACTTTCAGATGAAGGTGTTACAGAGAGCTGTTGTGCATTTGAGAAAAGATACGAAATTATAAAGGATATTTTGGTTTTTTTCTAGCTGTGATTCAACACTCACTTGCTCTTACCATTAAAAGAGTATGATCAACACAAGTGTAACCTACCTGGTGAGCAGTGAGCTGACTACAGAAAGCAAAMACACAAGAAAGAGTATGCAGATTAAAAAAGAGGAAAAGATGGATTCTTCAGTGTGAGATCACCCCAGAAAGAACAATTCAGACCTACCAAATGAACAAAAAGCAAACCACCAGGAGAAAAGCAGATGGTATTCATCTGCCACTCTTCACCTTCTAACAGCCTTCTAAGCCTGTTCATATGACAGCAGCAGGAGAGTAGGTGAAATTCCAGAATTTAACTTTTGGAGCAGAGGGAGTCTTCCTGTGTGCTCCCACAGCTTATCATTGTTACACCATCAGCACTCCAACTAACTACTATATTGATACAGAAAGATGCTACTAGTGGTCTGCTGTACCAGGGAAAGCTCTCAGGCTATTCTTACCTTCAGACACTTTAATTCTGCCCATCATCCCACACTCTAAACCTTTCTTTTGAATTAAGTGGCTTTACTATGTTACCCAAATCTTCTTAATTTTAAATTACAGAATGGTTTGGGTTGGAAGAGACCTTAAAGGTTATCTCATTCTACCCCCTGTCGTGGGCAGGGAGACTTTATATAGCATGTTCTTGCTATTTTGAAATCAGAGTTCCCCTCCAGTTACTAACTATCATATTTTAAGAGCAGCAGTTAAAACAATAATTGGTCTGACAAAAGCAATGCTAGAATTGCTCACTAACTCAGGTCACACACARAAGCAGAAAGTTCAGTAGAGATCTGATTATTCTTACAACATGAGTGAGACCTGAGCACTATGGGAAAAAAAAYTGAGCCCCCCTGAAAATTCTAATTCCAGTACATAGTTTGCAGTTACTTGAAAATCCCTCAYTTAGGAAGCCATACAATAAGAAGTCCACAGGTTGCTCTAGCCTTCACTGGAAGCCAAGTCATGCCATCCAACATTCTTAAGTTACCAAAATAKCTCCACACAGATCATAGAGGTGAACATTAATACAAGCCTAACTTAGGGAAAGTTAAACTGCAGCCCCAGTAAAGTGTTTTTTCCAAGGCAAGTTTCCATAGCAGGAATATACATTGAACTCATTGAACTATACTTATAAAATAAGACTTTCTGCCTTTTTTTTGCAAGGGTAGGTGGAAAGGAAGGAAGGTAAGAATGAGGTCAACAAGAAAAGGGATGAGGAGGGTTGGTAACACCAGGGACATGCATCTATCAAAGATTATCCCTGTTCATATCTAACAGTCTAAGCAGCAGGCTAACAACTTCTCCTAAAGGCTTCTGTCACTTGTTCTTGGTTTAGGAACTGTGCTTCATCGTTATTCCTTAAATAATTATCTTGAAATAATAAGTTGTTTAGCTAAGCAATACTTAATATTCAAAGGTGCTGGCACCCACTTCTATGCATGCTAAATACAAGTTTATTGTAATCAAGATATAAGGAATATACAGCTGTGTTACAAATAATGCCTTAAAGCAATGCTATGCAAGAATCATAAAATTTGYTTCCTCCCTCTCTTTCTTTACTCTTTGATCAGCTGTAGAACACAACCATCCRGGGTTTTTTTCCATTCTTTCTTTGAAGAATGATGGAAGTTAGATTTGTTCCAGAAATCCTGTTTGCTGAGAAGAGTCTAGCAAAACAACACAAAATGCAGACATGGAGGTAAAATTGGGGATGAAAGTACAYTGAGAAAAAAAGAGGCTACAAGTAGCTGGAACTGCCCAGTAATTAGTGACCAACTGTGGGAACTTCTGAGAAGGCAAGTTGGATAAGCTCAAAGTCATGTACTTCCACCCGCAGACTGTCAATATTTTAGACGTTTTCATTTCAGCTATAAAAACCTAGCATCTCTAGAGATGTCTCAGATCCAAGAGGTATTCTGTGGTTTCAACACCCTTGCCAATATTCACAGCCAACACCCAACACACTTATCTGCAGCTGAATCTTCAGACTGATACATGCAAGGGATATGTGGCAAGTATCACCTTCAGTGTAACATCACAGAGCTCTCCAGCTTCAAAGAAGTGAAGAAGAGAGCTGTGAAAATCCTTCCAAGCCTCATTTGCCTCAAACACGAAGACATCCTCATCACTGATGGAAGGCTGAGTTTGCTGCTGCTGCCGCCTTTTTCCCTTTATCAGATGTTGTTTTGCCTGCTCAGGGACCATGGATTCTGAAGCCATTGGCTGTTGCTTCTCTCACTGCATCAGTCYTCAAAAACTCCTGCCAAGATAAAGTCCAGCTCATCAGGAGTTAGGTCCTAAAATTCAGTTCTGTTCATCTTCCTGTTTAAAAATACACACAAAAAMAGAAAACGAGACATTAGGTAATGGTAGTACATAACACTTCAATTACATGATAATACTACCTATGATCTTGGGGAAGGTTAGAGGYGAAGGGACCAAAAAAGAGATCCACAGCTAAGAATCCTATGTAGGYACCTTTAGGAAAAGCCATTATTTATGAACTTGTTGTCCACACTTCTTGATAAAGACATGGAAAAAAAAGGTAAATATGCACCACAGAATCATACAATTGTTTGGGTTGGAAAGGAACTGAAAAGATTATACAGTTCCAACCTTCCATTAGACCAGGTTGCTCAAAGCCCCACCTACCCTGGCCTTGAACACTTCCAGGGATGGGCTATCTGCCGCGTCTTTGGAAAACATTTTCCAGTGTCCCACCACCCTCACAGCAAAGAACTTCTTCCTAACGTCTAATCTAAATCTCTCCTCTTTTCATTGGAACTGCTCCCATTTGTCCTATGACCACCTGCCTGTGTAAAAAGTAACTCTCCCTGTCTTTCATAAGCCACCTTTAAATGCTGGAAAGTACTCCAGAGTATACTGAGAAGCATGTTCCTCTTACACTGACCACCTTTGGTTTCATGGCTTCCTAGTGAATTTATGATGCATTCATTCTTCATTCTATGCCAAGAGTTGACTGCTATAATTCAGGKATTTCTGCTCATGGACTCTGGTGTTGGAGGAAGAGGACTGGCCAAAAGAACAAAAAATTCTTCTGCAATAAAAATTTAAGTCACATGTCTGGGAGCAGAACTGATTTTCCTTTGTGAGATTTWGGAAGTGTCCATGTCTCTTACTAAATTTATAGCTCTTCATGCATCAGTAGTGGAGAAAAAGCAGGAAGTGACCTGAGGCAACCGTACTTGTTCCTGCTGTAGGTCACAGGGTTGCTGCTAGCAACATCCTGTGTGGTGACACAGCTGGTGGCTGCACTGGGTCAGGCAGGTTCAAGTGAGATCAAACATGCAATATTTGCCTGTGGTGATTTAAGTGAGGTGAGTATTCTTCCTTCAATAGATATGTAAGAGAAAGATCTTACTTCTTCCAAAACTACAAACTAGCTCAAAGATATTATTGGTCATGGGATCTTTACACATTTTATAGCAATGAATACTTTTTTCTGCTGAAAACTTAGCTTCATTATACCAGATTTGACAAATTACTAAGGTATTTTTCTAGTTCATTGTGATATTTTGGTTCTCAAATTAATTCTCCATGACTGGTACTCATGTTTAAAATGCCCTTCAAAGAGGTCACTACAGCACTGAGATCTGAAGCTGACACAGAGTTCAGACACAATCTCCTGAGGTTATAAAAATTAACACGAACAAACAAGAGGGAAAAAACTGATGTTGAAATGCTGTACAGAGATGCTGAAAGGCATCATTATTCATTCAACATGATAATGTAGGCAAAATACAGCACCTCTAGTCAACACTTGTAGGGAACTCATACTTATTTTGGTCTTTGATGGACACTTTCGCTTCACCACTCCCTGCTTACTCACATCCAACCATTGCTATAGCGACTAAGGACACTGCTTTTAGACAGAACTGCCACTGACTGCTAAATTAGGGTTCACAGCTCCCAAGTCATAAGGTTTTTCCATCTGACACATAGGCTACATTTATCTTCCTGTTTTAACTGCAGCTGCAAACAGACTTTTTTCACCTGTTCTGTGTCTCAAGGTAAAAAAGGCTAATGTGTACATTTTACCTATTCTGGATATGCCACTGTAAACACCAACATAAAACCCATGAGTCTTAAGAAAAAAATCAGTGCTGTTGGGGTGAATCTTTTATGCTACAAATGAACTAAGCAATAGTACAAAAGCCAGACATAACTGATTTTAAGCAATGCTCTTCATCCATATCTCATGCTCATAGCAAAAAAAGGTCTTGGAGATGCTCTGAGCTCTTGCCTGTAAGAAAAGAACTTCARTGCATACTCGGATTTATATATTTGATACATACTAAGTACTCACTTGATATCATAGGGGAAGAAACTAGAAATTACCCTAGAGGAAACCAATGGCATTACTCAGSCACACAGCCATAGATAAGAAAATCACATCCATGAGAGAGTGCCCAGTATTATGATATCAAATATGTGTATGGAACATAAGAACAAATCAGTTACTGCTCCTCAGGTAAAGAGAAGTTTCTGCAACTWACAGCAATGTAAAAAATTAACATGTGTAATATGACCTTCAGAAATATTCAGACAGCAATCGACGGACATACTGCACCTTTTTTCTGATGAGACTTGGTGGCAGGTAGATTTTTATTCTTCCCCCAAGTCACCAATTCAGCATCTTGTTTCTGTCATACACCTAGGTCATGCAAATCTTTTTAGACATCTATCATCAAATCTTCCACTGGTCTTAATTACAGAAGCTCACAATTTGAGTGTTGAAACAAATCATCTGCTATGGAAAGTATCGGCTGTAGCCATATTTCATTTGCAAGAAAATACTGGCTTGGGCTCATCTTTAGCCATAAACCTTTTCTGTTCTCAGATTTCAAACAAAAAAGAATTTTAGTAGCACTTGACTCAAGATACTAAATTCTGAAAATCTGAAGATCACACCAAATTTATGAAGGTTATTTCAACTCCACAAACTAAGAGAAGAGCTTTTACAGATTTACTCCCCAAACCAACAGTAATTCAACAATAACATCCAACTACTTGAGGTTAGTTTCATCCTGGGTGAATGCCACACACACACACAGTCYTTCCTTCCTAGAACAAAACACTGCCATGGCCATTCAGAACTTCAAAACCATGTCCCCTTTTTCACCTTGACAATTAAGTCTTCCAGCCGGTATACATATTTTGATGACATTAAGGGCATAAGTGACCATCACAGCAAGTGACTGACTCTAAGGAAACTAAAGGGAGTGCCTCATTCATAACATCATCTATCAATCCTTGTAAACAGCTACTTAACACTTTCCATGAAGAAGTAGCTGTCTGAATTAAAAAAAAAAACAACAAAACAAACAAAACAAGCAAATCCCACACAWCTTTACAGCTGGCCATCATTTGCTGAGAGCCAGTCAGCAATTTCCTTGTTCAAGTTAAATATTTAGATGTACTGATGATGTCTGCTATTCTCAAGAGGGCAGCTGTTCCAGACCCCAAAGTCTGAGTGCTGGCCCTCAGGCAAGGGACTGAGGATTTCCTCCTAGCTGTTTCTCAAACTTATAAAAGCAAGAAAGGATGRGAGGTCAGAGCACAAGAAACTTATCTTACAACTGCTCTAATTCAGGTAACATCTGAATTCAGTAACATCTGAAGGTGAAACGATTTTGATTCAGACATTCTAGCTAAATCTTAAACTGAAGTGTAAAATTTCTCAAGTCACATTGAGTACTTGTGTCCAGTAGAGGCAAAATACCTCCATTTTGAGGCAAAAAGAAGTTAAAACAATAGGCAGTGATAGGACATGAATAACATCACTCTGTTTTCCCCCATTATGAAATTAAATCCCCGGAATCCTGGTGGACAAGCCAATTGTGATAGATGAGCAATGCGATGACTGACTCTCACAATTARTAGACAAATATCAYGTMTACAGGTTAAGAAAAGTTTTATAGATTTATAGYTATGTTTTACCTCCTTACACGGTTATCAAGGGACAGCTGGATTTGGGACATCTGGGASGGCTGGCTTGTCACTATGGCGACATCTGACCTCCAATCAGGGTTTGAGGAAGAGATCTTCACCACTCTGTGAAGTGAAGACAGTGAAGAAGGGGTTGATGGACAGAACTTCAAGAGGGGTTAAAGGGTTAAAAAGGGGAAACCTCCATTGTGAGGGGGCTGAGCACATGGCAGAGAAAATCTTTTGCTCCTGGTGTCGTAACCTTTTTTCTCTATTCAGTCTTTTGTTGTATTTTTGATAAGGTTTAATAAACCTTCCTAAACTATGAAAAGGGAGTAGCTATTTCTCACACAATCTAGACATTKGAGTACACGGCCTCGTTCTCCTGTGGAGCACCTCGAGAGGTAGTGTCCCAGAAAGAAGGGATCATCCTTATTCTTTGTCTGACACATGGGAGGAAGATACTTCAGTGATATAAAACAAACAAAACCATGACTGCCACCATAACAAAAACTAGGCAGTGTTCAGATAAGAGGTATTATGATTCCTGTAAATCCAACAATCCTTATGATCAGTGGTACAGAAGCTGGAAAAAAGGTGGCAGAAGCGCAGGAAAAATAAAGATACAGATGAAGTTTCCCAAAGTATCCTGTATGTAATTTTGACTATCTACCCCCAAGATGAATTAAAATCACATCATGATCTGTGCAAAGAAGGGTGGTGAGCTTCCCTCAAAAAYCAAAAAGGCCTTTTAATTGAAGGAAACAAGAAATTTGCCTTTGTACGTGTAAAACTAACTTGTCTAACACAGAGCMTGGTGAGTCTCTGTGGGTAAGGAAATGCTCTCACTGCTGCCCACAAAATCAGAACAGCAGAGGCAGCAACAAGACCTCCTCCAGTTTAATCCAGCTAACAGAGAAATTTGAGTTGTTGTCTTGTGTTGGGCTAAGAAAACTTGAACGTTTGGAGAGAGGACAGCTGGCAGAGCTAAGGAAGACCCCTTAGGGAGGGAGAGAAGAGGGAAGGGCAGGAGGCAGGCGCAGTGCAAACTGCAGACAAGCAGCAGCTTTGGCAGGGACTGTGCCAGCAGCTGTTTCACTGCTCAGTCTGGCTACAGCTGCACCATCGAGAAAGAACATGGGGGGAAAAAGCTGATAAGACAAAATAGTGTAGAAAATCCTCAGTTCTCTCCCATTCTCCCTTCTCATCTTTAATTCTGTTAAAGATGGTGTGGAAACATTATGCAAGACTGTTCAGATGCCCACACTAATTAGGTCAAATTAGACAAGGCTGGAAAACATGAGAATGTTCAAATTACACACTGTATTACAACCCTAAGCCTACTGCACAGCCTACTGCACTTTTCAGCAGAAAGTTAYTTAACAGAAAGAAAAAAAAAAAGTCAGAAACCACCCATCTAACTGGTTTAGCTTCTTTAAAACCACCAGGATTGCTTTTGTAGAAACACATAGAAAAGTTTCTTAGACAACACTAATTTACAATTTCTAAATCCTTTCAGCATTTCAAAGGTTCTTTGCAGCAAAAAGTGACATTATTTTGTTTTACTTTTGTTTCACACAGATAGCTCAGCAACAGTGAAACGGGTACAGCTAGCACCATCTCTCATAAGTTTGTATAATGAAAATCCCATCAGTGCTGCAGACACACAAGAAGTGAATGAGGACTGCCCTTCCTTGGAAAAATGCAACAAAAAAGGTGTTTTGTATAGCATGAAAAGCAGAGTCAGATAAAATTTCATTTTGGAAATAATTTTTCCGGGCAGTCTCTTCATGCTGTTTTGACTCAGCTTCTTCCCAGCTTGCTTTGATTCAGTGCTCAGTGAAGTTCTCCTGAGGTTTAATCCCACTTTCCATGAAACACCAGAAAGGCCACCTGTCTCCTGGGATTTATAGAATGACAGGTTGACAATGTTGTTCAATTTTGCATCATAAAAAACAAACAAAACCCTCATATGCCATGATTTATTTACGCTTCACTTTTACTTCCAAACAACCAGCAAAATCGCTCGGAAGTCACAAAACAGCAAAGGACTCTGCTTTGCAGATACAGGGGTAACTAAGGCATGGATTATTTACACAATGTAAACTTGGGAAGGCCCAAAAAGTAGAACACAAAATAAAAATCACTGAAAATCAGTGCAACGGGAGCATAGTGAAGTGCTGATGGATAGATACAAAACTTAACTAGCCTACTACATTCACAAGAACACAAAACAGTCCCTTACCAAGGAGAGGCACTATGATAGACCATATTAAAATAGTTTAATAGTCTCCACAGCAGCATTTAGTTCAGCCATTCCCAGGAAGTATTAACAGAGAGTAAAATTATTTCTAAGTCATTTGGCAGCTTCCTTTGAATTATGATTTTAAAAATTTAGGATTTTAGCTGAGGGTTAGAACCAATTCATATTGAAGTTAGATACACTAACGATAAGTTAATGATTATTAGATGCTTAAGCTAAAGCTAATTGTTATATTATGAGCTTATTTACAGAAGGAAGTGGAGCAAGCAAACCATTATGGAACATATTGAAACCAGTAGAACAATGCCCAGCACTTGGACTCTATGCTAATCCATCATGAACCAGGGGGCTTTGGATCATGCCAGAGGGTCACAGAGACTAGATGAAGACCTTCTGGACTTCATCCTTGGGACCACTGACCCAATTCAAGAGAAGAACTGCACACACATGAAGCACTAATAACCTCATTTTAATACACAGTGGGGATGGGAAGCGCTGGGGTTATGCATATGTATTATTTTGGGAAATAAACAGAAGGCAAAATTCCTTGTGCGGTGCGGTCACGCATTTCAGGGATGGTCCCACCCATGCCACCYGCCCAGCGTAATAAACACACCACTTCCTAACTTTAACTAGTCAGAGTCTTTGCCTGTGATTTTTGGTTTTAATGATTCACCTTTATTCTCGACATGTAAATCGAGGCATGGTATCCACTAGAGCATTCCAGAAAYGTAGCCAAACAATACTTTCCATGCACACACCAATCCCTTCCTCCCAGGACTCTTGACCTTAGCTGCCAACCATCATCACATGCTCTCATTTAGAGCCGAGATTCCCAATATAAACAGCTCAAACCATAAAGCAGTATCACCTTCCTTTTGTCCCAGAGCTGCAAGGCTCCTTCAAAATCTGAAATTGAGAGGTGGCAGAGGTAATACAAGACAAACAGCTTCACAACCCAAGATGCTGCAACCACTGTAGGGAATTATTATTACAAAAATCTGTTTGGTGAAACACGCTGKGGAAGAACTAAAGCACTGGCTAATGTGGTGCTGTGCTGCCTTCCATCAAATTACTGGCAGTCATTACACAAGGATCCTGTCTTTGTGTGACCACACTGATCACATTTGCCTTTACAAATAAACAGCCAACTAGAAAACTGGATGCCAGGCTACTGGCATTCCACTAACAATTAAAAAAATAAATGAGGTTATGAGCACACTGCACAGAAACCCCATGCACAACCTTGCCAGGTAACAATGCAGTCACACTTCTTTCACAGCACAAGTTTTCACAGATTACAGGGGACTCAACCCAAACTAACTCAAAAACCTCAGACTACATTGTTTGAAGGTGGCTGAACYTTTTGCAACTTAACCTCCACTTCCAGCAATGACATATGAGACATGTCTGTTGTGGTTTTAATCTGACAACACTTGATGAGCTATTTTACTTGTTGTGGTACTTCTCTAGAGTGTGATTTGTTTCTTGATTATCYTTGCAGAAGCCTTTGCAAACATCGCAGAAAGCCAGGTTTCTCTGAGTTTTGTAACTCTGACAAGTGTAGGATATACAGGAATGACTAAGGCAAAGGAGGAAACACAGATACACTTCCCAGAGGCCAGTAAGCAATTGTCTTGAGTGGAGATGGAAAAGGGGAACCTACCAAAGGAGGAAGAAAAGTCAAGAAGCAGGCAGTTTCCAAGAGCTGGGGGAGCTGTGACATCTTAAATTCTTACGTATTTGGGAAGGGAGGAGAAGCTAGGAACTCCTGAGGCCCTCCCCAGTAACAATGGGCAATTTCTTGCTGTGTTGTTTTTTGTTTTTTAAACAAAAATATTTGTTGAGGGTTAAGCTAAGTGACTACTCTTTATCCTTTACAAAACGCCAATAGTGAGCTGACTAAAGCACTACCTTTGGCTGTGGCCTCCACATGGAGCAGCTTGAAACGCGGGGAACCCCGGCTCAGTTAATCTTTAATTAACATTTATCTCCTCCTCGGACGGTATGGCTGCCGGGGCTCTCCCTGTGAATGCTCCCGCAGCACAAGCTCCCCGATTCCGAGCCCGGGCACGGCGCTGTCTCGGCGCTCTCTAAGCACAGTCCCGCCCTCGTAACCATTTGCACCGATTCCACCTTCATTCCCCCCACACCGGCGCTCGATCCAGCTCCCTGGCTCCGATCGCGGCGATCCCCGGCGGCGAGGACGGAGCCGGGCCGGCCCCGCGGCCCTCCCGGGAACGGCTCCGGGCCGTCCCGCCCTAGCGGRGGCGCCCCGGGGGTCGGAGCCCGCGGCGCTGCTGCGAGGAGGGGGAGACCGCGGCACCGCCCGCCACGCCGAGCCCGCTCCTGGGACCACTRAGAGGAACCTGAGGGCAGGGGGCGCGTTACATAAGGGCGGGAGAGCCGCCATGGCGGTACGACCGCGGTACGACGGCGTGGGACGGCGCGGGTAGGACGCGGGGTGYGATGGAGCCCTCCGGGTGCGGAGGAAGGGGAGGCGTGAGGTGAGAGCCGGAGTGAGCCCCGCGGTACCCGCCCGCTGCCCGCCCCGCTCACCTGCGCTGCCCCTGCCGCCGCGGCGGGTCCGCGGAGCACCCGCCGCCCRCCAGGGGGCGCCCCGTGCGCATGCGTCAAGGGCTGGGGGCGGGGTGGGGGCAAGGCCGGGGCCTGGCGGCGCTTCCCGCTCTCCCGCCCCCTCAGAGGCGCGGGGGAAGAGTGCTCGGTCTTATGGCTCGGTGGGGTGTGTGGGAAATAAACTTTTCCGGTTCTTGGCGCAAAAAAGGATTGCTCATCAGCGGGAAGCAGAAGCAAGCAGAGCMGCTCCTGAGAAATACCATCACCCTGTCCCTCCAGTTAGTGCAATCTCCACCGGAATAATCTACCCCCTTCTTGAGGGGAGGCCGTGAGCAGTGGCTGAGGTGACTTGGTCTGTTCAGCCTGGAAAAGAGGAAACTGGGGGGAGACCCCATTGCAGTTACAGCTTCCTSGGGAAGGGAAGCGAGGGGGCAGGCACTGAGCTCTTCACTCTCCTGACCAGTGACAGGACCCGAGGAAACAGCCTGAAGCTGTCAGGGGAGGTTTAGGYTGGATATCAGGAAAAGGGGTGGTTGAGGGGTGGTTGCTCAACCAYGCACAGGGTGTTTGGGCACTAGAACAGGCTCCCCAGAAAACTGGTCACAGCACCAAGTCCGACAAAGTTCCAAGGAGCATTTGGACAATGCTGTAAGTCACAGGGTGTGACTCCTGGGGATGTCCTGWGCAGGGCCAGGATTTGGACTCAATGATCCTTCCACATCATGTGGGTCCCTTCCACATTAGCATGTTCTGTGATTCTTTGATTCTTTAATAAAGATCAGAGTGATCCTGCTTCAGATTTTGAAGGAACTGCTCTCCATGAGTTCAGCGAGAGAAGGATGTAATACAGAGAAGGAAAGGTTGCAGCAGCTCCTTCCTCTTCACCTGTCCACCAGCTCTGGTCTCTACAAGTGTATATTATATCTATATCTATATGCATATATCTATATCTATATGCATACCATGCAGAGAGATACATACAGCCCCTCCAGTACAGGAATACATTTCCTCAATACACACTTCTCCCCTGGTTTGATTTAGTCTCTTTGTTAGTATTATCTTTGCCTGTGGAATAGTAAGTGTAAGCCTTGGTCCCATTTGRTCAAAGCTTGACTTCAGAACTTGAAAAGAATTGGCCAGGAAAGTTTCGCAGGCTGCTAGAACCAAAGAAAGATCTYATGAAAGAAATAGATGTCCTAGGGAGTATGGAGTCTTCCTCGCATAAAAGCAAGCACAGCTTGCCAAGTGAAAATGCCAGTCACCTCCAGCCCCACGGACTAAGAGCCCAATAGATTTCCCAACTCCATACTGCAGAGCTGAAAGCTGGACTCCCACTGGATGCCAAATGTGCATAATAATTCTAGGATTTCCTTTTTTCCTGAATCCAACACAATTCTGCTGAAAGGCAGGAAGGWGTTTTATAAATCCCTATTTATCTGAGAATGAGTGGCTGGAGCTTTGCAGTTCCACACAGAGAACACATATACTGTTTTTAGGAGGAGATGCACATCTATTTAGGAATCTTTAAAGGCAAAAATGTCCAACTAAATAACACTTCTGTTTGAGGTGGTCTGTTTGACAAAGAGACAGAACATTGTCCATGAAAATATGGKGATCTTGTTATTATCTCAAATATATCTGATGAGTTTGGATTGTTATTCCACRCCCCTGTGCCTTTTATTCCATAGAGGTCAGAGGCAGTGAAAATTCAGTGGCATACAGCTGAATTGATTATATGATGTGCTTATCAAAAAATTGCACTAGTTGTGATCAACCCAGCACATTTAGGTTTTGCACAAATCTCAGGAAATACCTGTTCAGTKATGTATTTTTTCTGGTTTGTTTGTTTGTTTTTTTGTTGTTTTTTTTTCCTGAACATAAAAGTCTCAAGCAATCCTCCTTAAGTTYATCCATGTTTTTGAAAGGTACTAACCTGAATGTATGTGGCAGAGATGTTGCTGTCCATGTAGAGTTTCCRGAAGGCTGGAATCAGACAAAGTGACCTGTACAGACTTGTATTTTGCAGATTTCTCCTCCCCTTCTATCACAGTGTACGCTTATATTCGCTATTGGCCTCAGAGTTTCTACATCATATACCCACAGTGTCCAGCCTGSCAGCTTTACTTCCCCAGACTGGTTCTCTTCAAGATGAAAGCCTGACACCTAAGAAGTRCCAAGGGAGGAAATACTATCTTCCAGCTTTCTCAGACAAGTGTTGGGGATTGAAGCAAGGKCTGTGAAAAGGTAGAAGTCATCAGTGGGCAGCCTGCTGTTCTAAATGAGGAACTTTGTGCTCTTATTTCTGGCTTTGAGAGTTAGTGATACTGCTTCTAATATATTGTGTTTCTCATCCAATGCTYCTGGAAACCACCAAAAAGGTTCTGATTGACTTCAATCATAGTTTGATCAGGCCTTCAACCCACAAAGATGCCATTGTTTGGTTTYACTGCCATTGTGGTGCTTGGCATAGTGCTGCTCCTGCTCACACATACATTCASATACATACATCCACTAACTCCTCACAAGCAGTGCTTTATAGGGGCAAGATATAATCCCTGATGGCAGAAAGAGGTTACATTTTCCTGGATGTCAGCAGACTTTGAGGCTGAATTTCTGGTGATCTATTGTGACTGTTCTGATAAATGCTTTACCTCTGTTCTCTGAGTAAATGTAAAATAAGTATTTGTCTGGATTCTCTTAAAGCCTTGAGTTTAAAATTGTAGAAGCTTTTTGGATTAGTGATTGTAGAGACCTGTAAAACTACTGAACTTTGTCTTCCTGCTCTAAAGGCAACAAATTTTAAAATATTGCTATTCCCTGATAGTAACGATTCTCAAAATAAGATAAAAAGATACAACTTAAATAGCTGGATTTTTGTGTGTGTGTGGTTTTGTTTTGKTTTTTTTTTCAGCTGTTTCAGAGGGGAAAAAAAGGAAGTTCACTTGGTCCAAAAGACAAATCATGACTYGGCAGCTGAGGGACAGGACATACCCTTGAGTGAAAAAGATCTTTGGGTGTTGAGTGGCTGTGGCTYTGTGTGCTAATATCAGCTACATCAGCACGAGACAGATATGTCTACAAGGTGAAAACCCACAGGAGCATCAGCACCTTCCTTGAGGAAGCTTTGAAGGGAAAATGAGTGCCAGGTAGCTGTGTCTTGCCAAGAAGGTGTCATGCACTGRGTATAGCTTTGCACCATGTTACTTGACATCTTCCAGAGATCCTGTGTTAGCTGCAGGATGAAGAACAATCCTTCCCCCAAACTTCTTAGTCCACAACTGCACTAACACAGCCATACCCACTGCCAGGCTCCAAGGGAGTAGGTAATCATGGGGYTACACATACAAGCAAAACATCTCTTTCTAAATGCCTTTGAGCTAGCACTGAGGTAGCTCAGCACTGCACAGCACAGGCRTTATCTAAAATGGCCTTTAGAGTAYTGAGGATCATRCTTTAGGATTTGTCTGYCTGTGATCCATATTATGTTTGTAAGCACTTGGGAAGGTCAGTGTTTARTGTAACTGTGCTTGGAGAGTCCCAAGTTTCATGACCTCCAAGGCATCAGGTGTGTTGTGTGTGACAGGGCAAAACTGAAATAATCCATGTCTTGAAAAACAACTATCTGAAAAATCTGTGCAGCTGCTTCCTTAGCTATAGGCCTGTGGCTTACATGAACTTTTGTCATCCTGCTGAAGGAGAGTACACCCCTGTCTGGCATGTTTCTTCCCTTTTATGTCTTCCCTGCTCCTAAGGAGAGAGAGCATGAAATGAGCTACAAACTCTCCTGCCCCTAAATTGGTTACTGATTAACCATATGGATTAGGCAAAAATCCTTGTGAGTCAGGATTTCTTTATCTAGAAAATGAACATGTGAACAGTGAGTATAAACTGTGTTCATAAAATGATGCATTTTAATGATTCTCAGTCATTCATTCCTAGTGCCATGTCCCTTACAACTGACCCATGTAAAAGGAGTCTCCTTTCCAAGGTGTCTCCATAGTCTTGTGAAGAAAATCTCAGTATCTCAGAAGCTGTTAGCTGTACCTCTGTATCTGTTAATCAGTATTCTGATTGATTTTGGTTGGTTGGGTTTGGTTTTTTGCACAAGAACTGACCATAGCTCTGAGTGACCTAAAAGGTTACTTCTAAGGAAATAACTGATATAATATTTCAATAGCCAAACGGAATTTTATTTCTATATCTTTTATTTTAAAGAAAGCAAGCAAACAGCACTGGGTGTGCTGTGAGTGGAGTGGAGTGGTGACTCCCTGGCCACTCAGCGCTGCTTGTTTGCTTTCTTTAAAATAAAAGATATATAGAAATAAAATTCAGTTTGGCTATYGAAATATTATATCATAACTAATTAATCTAATTTTTTTAGCTTTTT
Source organism: Cardinalis cardinalis (assembly GCA_014549065.1). Lineage (NCBI taxonomy): Eukaryota > Metazoa > Chordata > Aves > Passeriformes > Cardinalidae > Cardinalis > Cardinalis cardinalis. The sequence goes on from JACDOX010000936.1 coordinate 32,918, forward strand.
CTGGCCCATATTACATTTCTTGCTCTAAATCATGATGTAGCCTCCTTCCAGACAAGTTCATTAAAATGCCCTTAAAATTGTACTTGTGTTTAAAAGAGCTTTTGGTACAGTTTAATGTCTAAGAGAGAGAGGAGGACGGAAGTGGAAATGTGCCRCATGAGCATATGTTCAGCTGGGAAGGTAACATTAATGATTAGGCTGTGCAGCCAGAACTGGTGTTAACAGCACATGCATACTTTAAGGATTTAGAGAACTGAACTACACATAAATACTTGCTTTTTCCCTTTCCTTGTTTTTCATACCAGAGAAACTTGAATCTTGTCTTTTGCCAGTATAATTCCAGTGTAACTACAGAGAAATCACTGATAGAAAATAAATGCAGACCACCACATCTGCATAATATTAAAGCCAGCTATTATACAATTTTCAATTTTTCCCTTCTCTTAGAATGCAGGTATCAGTTCTATAAGGCTCAAAAAAGTCCTTATGTACTGTAATCCAGGTCAGCACTGCAGAGGGAAGCAGCAGCACCTCATTATGGAAAAGCAATGTGGCCATCAAAGGATTAGTGCAAGCTCTTGCTCAGGTTTTGAGTTTTTCTCCCATTAGAGATTACCTCATTATTAGCAAGCTGGGAGGCACTGGTGAATGTGAGTGTCTGGAATTCCTTTATATAAAAATACTGCCACTATTTGGCAGTGTTTGGGAGGGACACAAGACAGATGATGGACTTTGGACCTGGTTAACATAAGAGATTTGATAACAGGATGCCCTGGCAAAAGCAAACGGAACTTTGAAAATGAGACCTAGATTGCAAGAAGATTAAATCAGACAGGTTAACCAGAAAAACAAAATCTCATTAAACTCTGCAAGCAAGAGACATCGCTATATGCATAAATTTGTGTCTGTGATTTTAACCTAATCATTGCAGTACACATTACTAGTCTCCCTAAAATAGTATATAAGCATATGTATCCCACAATAAAATCAGATTCTGATCCCTGAATCAGTCTCCCCATCTCTCTCCGTCTCCGACAACTATTGTCACCAGATTATTTTTGAGCATGGAGTGTATCTTCCTGTTGCAGCACCAGTTTAACTAGAATGTTTCTTGAAAATCATTTTGAATGCGATGATTTAGAAAATGATCAGCTACCAGCTATGAACATTAAAAGGCTGAGAACACAGGGAGGAAATAGTTTGCACAAGAACAAGTTTAATCCTAGAAGCACCTGTCTTCTTGGATAAATGTAAGCTTATTCATACTCTGGTAGAAGTTTTGCAGTAAAGCTACAATCCTACAATTCTCTTGATGATGAGCTCAAACAAAGCAAGGGACCTGCTTGGAAAAAGGAAAAAATGCATAGTCAGATAATAGATGCACAATGAAAGAATCTGAGAGATTGAAGGTAGCAAAAAGTTGAGTCAGAAATTTTTGCAGACAGTTTTGCAACACTCTGAACCACCAGTGATCTCAGATGCCTAATTTCAGTGGAGAAGTAGTAAAAAACCAGAAAACAATACAAAAACCCATCCTGAACTGCTGGGTTCAGGAAATTCTGTGCATTTAGAAATCCATGTTCTGAATTGCTGCCTAAAATTGCCTGGATTTTTATGCATACTGGTACTACCTGCAAGCATTAAAAAGTAGTGCTCTAGTCATGACACTGGGCCCTTGGTGCTAGCAGACAGTGGCACTAAGAAGTACAGCCCTGATTTTCTCTTATAAGTGTCCTAGGTTTGTGCCAAGAAACACAGGTTGAGCTAATTCTCCTAACATACTGAATAGGATTCAAGGACTTTGGAAAAATGTGGCAGAGCCAGTCTCCAAAGAAGTACCCTCAGACTTTGCTAAAGAGACAATCCAGGTGGCAGTGCTGAGGGGACTTTTAGTCCATGCCATTAGAAATTCTGTAAGTAGTTCACCTTTATGCCTCTTGCTTTGGGGACCAGAGCCCCTGTCACCTGGAAGGGCAGTCCCAACCCTGCTGGCAGCAGCCCCTCAGGGAGTACACAGTGCACCTGGCACATGAAATCCCTCTGGGACCCTCACTCTCCTGTGCTTTTTGAAAGCAGAACAGTTGGAAGAGCTGAGGAAGGTGCTCCACAGACTGTGGTAGTGTTCAGGAGGGTTTCGAGGATGAGAGAGAGACGAGAGCCTTGACTCTATCAGAAGGCTTGATTTATTATCTTATATATATATGTATTACATTATATTATATTATATTAAAAAGAGAAAGGAAAAGGGGAGAAGGTTTCTCCCAGAGGCTGCTAAGCTAAGAATAGAATAGAATGCACAACAACAGAGCTCTGCCTCAGAGAACTCAGTCCTTCATTGGCCATCAACCATAAACACCCAGGATGGACTAATCACAAATGCACCTGTTTGCATTCCACAGCAGCAGATAACCATTGTTTACATTTGTTGCTGAAACTGCAGCTCTCAGAAATCCTAAGAAAGGATTTCTCATGAAAGATGTCTGCGACAACAGACCTCTAGCCAACACCATGGGGCTTTTAACTGAGCTGTTGCTCAACATGTCTGAGGGAGACTACACTGACTCCAGCACAAAGATTAAGAACTAGGCGCTTCCTATTTTTCTCTTGGAACGTGGTTCTCTGCTTAATTAACACATCAGCATTTGGGCCAGACCCCAATTGCACAGCTCAGTGGTGCTGTCCTTTTCCTGGCACAGGGCTCCAGTCAGTGCTGGGGCCAAGGAAGAGGAGGCAGGGAGGACATGGAAGCACAAGRGACATGTCAGCAGGAGGCAAAGCACAGGGCCAGAGTCACTAACCTGACTCATAACGAGTGCTTAGGCCAGGGTGTGAGGTACCACTCTTCAAATTTGGGACTTAGCTGTAGGGGGCTGCATGAAACCTACTGACACGGAGTCCTGGTGGGCACCCATGTGTGACCAGAGTTTGGGCTAAGCTTCAGCTGAGTGTTGTGGCCAGAAAGAGAACAGAGGAGCCTGGGAGGCTTGGTGCCTCAATTCTGTCCCTGGTGTTCAGGAGATGAAGGCTTTAGTCCTTGGTTTTTGTCTGTTTTTTATGCCAAGCAGAAGACTTGGAAACCCAAGCAACATGGAGAAGAGCAATAGCTCTCATTTGTGACAGGCCTGGCCTCTCCAAAAGAGCTGAGTATGTAGTTCAAGCAGAAGGAAGGAAAAACAACTTATTTCAGAGTAGACAAAAGTCACTAGGTCACTCTACTCAGATATGGGGGATGCCACTGACGCAGGGAAAACAGACTTACAAAATAGCTTACTGAAAATGCATGCAAATTGTACTCCTTTATCCTTCAGGACTCAAAGCATGCTTCTCTCAAATGCTTTGGGGGTTGGAGGGTCCTGGTTTTAAATACTAACTACATGTAACATTCTCGGAAATTTGCTTACCTTTTCTTTCTTTTATTTTTGCTTTCTCTATGAAGCAAAATATCCAAAGCTGGGAACTTGAGTTTCACTCACCCTGAGTGTCCCGTTACATGAATGTTCCATGAGCAAAAAGGAAACTATTTTTGTGTCATTTAGCTCATCTAGCAACTATTTGTGCTGATGGCAGCAAAACATTTACCCGTTGCCGGCTAAGAGCAGGAGGGGCTGGGTGGTGAGGGCTCTCCCTTTTCCAAGAAAAAGAACCTTGATTTACAGAACAACATGAAAGGCTCAGGTGAACAGGACAGATTCCAACTCTGCTGAAACTGGCAGTGCGTTCAGGCCTGCCTGGGATGGCTGTGGGACAGCAGTGCCTGCAGCAGGAATTGCACAAGTGGGTGCACAGGTCCTCTGTGCTCTGGAGGGGTCTTTGACCCGTGTGTCAGCAGCTGCTGCTCTCTTGGACCCCAGGCCAAAGACCTTCAGGGATTTAACCTCCTGTGCCATCAGAGCAGGCCCCTGGCTTGTGATGAGGAGCTGTGTGAAGGCTCGTGTGGAGCCTTCCCCTGCACCCCCTGCCCTAGGTTTGGCCCTGGCACCCGTGTGGGCTGCACTTGTGGCACCCAATCATTTGTAGAGAAATACTGCACTGTTTTCATGAGAAAGTGTTTTAAAGATGTCTAGAAAG
>JACDOX010000937.1:12545-28448 GCA_014549065.1 Cardinalis cardinalis
CGAATCCCACAATTGCAGAATCACGAACATTTGCAAAGGCAAATCTGGGTTTCCACGTGTAGCAAAGAAGTTACTGATTTCATCCCTTACAGTCTCTAAAGCCTTTTGGGAAGTTTTTGTCAAGTGCCATGGGGAAGGGAGATCTGGGTCTCCTTTTAACAGTTGAAATAAGGGGGATAATTCCTTTGTGGTGATTCCCAATAAAGCGTGGATCCAATGACTAGTGCCTAACAACTTTCATACTCATTCAATGTGTACATAATGGTTTTTAGGGTCAATGGCTGTGAGGTGACAGTTGTCTCCAATAATTTGAAACCCAGGTACTTCCCAGGAAGTTCAGTTTGGAATTTTCTGTGGCTATGCAGAAGCCTCTGCTGGCAAGCATTACCTTTACAGCAGCAAGACAGTCACCCAATAATGGAGAATTGTCAGAAATAATTAAAATTTTATCCATGTAGTGATACATAAAAAGAGATAGCTATTTTTGTCATACTGGTTGTATTGCTGAGTGAATGATAAAGTCACTGATAATAGGATTGCTCTTCCTAGCCTGGGGCAGGCGGCAGTGTGTGCAAGGGCCCTTTGTGACACGCTGCAGCACGGTCACCATGCCATGGAACAAACCGGTGTCCAAGGGCCCTTTGTGACACGTGGGGACATAGGAGCTGGCGCTGACATGAGCAGGCCACAGTGCTTGGAGCACGCGATGGGACAGGACGGGACAGAGCGGTGCCATGAGGAGCCCCCGCACAGCGCGCTCGTTCGTGTCCCACCTGGAGCTTTTCTGAGGCGTTGTTCCTGCAGCTGAGCTCGAGGCCAGACCACAGGACTTGCTGACCTGTGGTCTCCCCGAGATTTTTCTTCTGCAGGACCCTTCAAAGCCACACCAAATTCCTTAACAGGAGTCTCCTATCCTTGTGGCAGGAGCCCTTGAGACCAAGTGCAGGACTTGCTGTCCTGCAGCCTTCCTGAGGCTTGTCTCTTGAAGGTGCCTTCCAGGCACAACTGCAGGACTTGGTGACATGGAGCAAATAGCCACAAATCCAGTCAGAGACATGGAGCAGAGCCCCCCGAGAGTGCCCAAGATGGCCTAGGTAGAGGAAGAGGAGGAGGAAGAAGGCCATGGAGCTGCCCAAGCCCAGGAGACTGAGGAGGTGGTGCCATTCCATCCACCGCAGGAGGGTGAGTGGCAGAGCTGGGCTGCAGGAATAGTGCCTGCAGCCAGCTTGACCCCATGCCATGCCATGCCATGCCATGCCATGCCATGCCATGCCATGCCATGCCATGCCATGCCATGCCATGCCATGCCATCCCATCCCATCCCATCCCACTCCCTGGGGACATGCCCATGGACAGGACGGAACAGGGGCCGGCAGACACCCCGCAGTGGCCGTGCTCCATCCCCTGGGCCATCCCAGGGGTCTCCCTGTCTGGGGAGCGCAGGGCTGGGCTGTGTTCTCCGGCCTCTCACGCAGCCCCTCAGCTTTGGCTGCGCTCGCTCTTTTCCAGATGCTGCCCTGGACAAGACACAAGAGCAGGAATCCAGCCCTGGCCGCTTCCGCAGCACAGTGCAGGTACCTGCAGCCACCCCCACCTGGGCTGGGCCTGCTGTCCCTGCTCAGCCCAGCACCGTGTATGCAGCACTCCCTGCAACATCCCCGGCTTCCTGCCCTTCTCTTACAGCTCATCTGCAAATTCAGCAAAAGCATTCAGGAGGAAGACACCAGCACTATGGGCACTGGGCTCAGAGCTCACTCCGAGCTCCTCCATCATGAGACCAGTGACATCCTGCTGGATTTTCTCCTGGAGAACGGTGTTGGCAGACCAGAATAAGTAAGCCACCTGGGGCCAGGCTTCAATTCCCCCATGAGTCACGTGGCTTCCCGAGCCACACCTGCTGGTCCCTGGGAGCCTTTGAGGCCGTGGCAGTGCGTTGGGAAGGGAAGCACTTTTCTGGGGAAGCTGGGGACATTGCTCCCTCTGGCAGCTTTCCAAGTCTCCCCGTGCCTGCCCCAGGTGCGCTGCCTGGCTGAGCTGCCTCCCAGCTCTCTGCCCTCTCGTAGGCACAGCTGCCAGGACGGTGCCCGTGCCCTGTGCTGCTGCCTGGGCCCAGCCCTGTGCGGCTCCGGGCTCCTGCCGGCCGGCTCCCTGTCACTGCCCTGTGCCTTKCAGGTCCTCGAGTGCCTGGACTTGAGGGAATGCAGTGACAGNCTGGGCCCAGCCCTGTGCGGCTCCGGGCTCCTGCCGGCCGGCTCCCTGTCACTGCCCTGTGCCTTTCAGGTCCTCGAGTGCCTGGACTTGAGGGAATGCAGTGACAGTGTTCTGGAGATCCTGGCACAGAACCTGCAGAGCGAGCACAGGGCCAGGCGTTACTTGGCACTCCGAGGCCTCATAGTGCTGGGCAAGAATCCCTGGATGGTGAGAAGGGGGCAGTGGCTGAAGCCSTGCAGGCAGCGTGGGGCTGGGCAACACAGTCACTTGGCCTTGCCTGGGCTTCAGGCGCTGGGGCAGCTGCTCCCRGCTCTCCTGCCTCCCGCTTCAGCTGCCCCAGTGCTTTGGGACAGGCCTTTGGCCTCTGGGCCCTGCGGCAGCAGGGTGGCCTTTCACCAACTTGTGTTCCACACAGGCKGAAAAACTGTGGAGCCTGACTTAAAGACTTGTGGAACTCCTGGAAGAAAACAATAGCGACATGATCAGGATGACCGTTCTTGTACTGAGATTGTTGCTCCTGGATAGTGGTGCCCCAATACCCACCCCCATCGCCCTGCAGCTGGCTGAGGCGCTTCTGCCACTCTTTGACCATGTAAGGCTCTGTGCCCACAGCCACGGCCACCGGCTGCTGCCCAGACACTTGGTGCCCTGTGGAGATGCAGGCCTGTGCCCTGGGGGGACTGAAGCAGCTGATTCTGAGGGCTTTTGCCCTTCCTTTCATACAGGATGATATCCAGGTGCAGCTAAGCTCCATGTGTGTCTTTCAAGAGATGCTGGACTTATTAACCGAAGATGGAAGAAAGGCCTTGACGGCACATGTGTGCCGGAGTCTGGTCCCACTCTACTTCCACTGCCATGATGAGAATCAGATTGTTGCTGAGGTGAGGACTTGTGGCCAGCTGCTGTTCCCCTGGGAGAGGACTGGGCTGCCTCTTGCCCTGGCACCTTGCGGGCTGCAGCCTCCTCCAGGCTGTGGCAATGGGACGCAGGTCCTCTGCCCTGGGTTGTGTGGACATCTCTACATGTCTGCTGTTCTCCAGGCTTCTTTGGAAATGCTGCTTTGTGTGGCCGAATTCCTGAAGAGGTGGGACCTTGAGCAACTGGTGAACAAGAAGAAGCTGTGCATGTTCGCAGACAGTCTGGTAAGGAGAGCTGAGAGTCTCCAGGCTCAGGCTGGAGCCCCGGCCCCTGAGGGCGGTGCTCCGGGTGCAGGGCTGGCAGCTGTGGCCCTGCCCGCTGCTGCAGCCAGAGGCCGCGCGGGCTCTTCTCCAGGCTGCCGTGGGCCGGAGCCAGGTGCCCATGGAGCCCCAGCCCGGCGGGGCTGCGGGCCGGCACCGCGGCTCCCCGGGCAGCAGCCGGCCCTGTGCCCCCTGCCCTCGGGAGCCCTTGGCAAGCGGCTGCTAGCCGCACCTCAGGGCTGTGCGGCCAGGGGAGGCCGGGACTGGGCGCAGGCAGCGCCCGGCCCAGGGGCTGAGCCCGCGCCAACCCTTCCCTCCTGCCGCTCTCTGCAGCTGGCAGAGGACAGGAGCCGAGCGGCCGAGCACCTGCGCCGGGCCCTGCGCTACCTGGAGAGCCCACAGAAGCCCCTGCGAGAGGCGGCCATCAGGTTCATGGGTGAGTCACCAGCCCGGGCTCCCTCCCCGGCCCGGCCCGCCGCAGCTCGGCCCCAGCCCCGCCTGCTGTCCCGGCAGCACCAGCCAGGCCCGGCGCCGTGGAGCCCCGCCTGGCCTGGCCATTGCTGCTGCCGCCCTCTGGCAGCCGTGCCCTGGGCCAGCAGCGTGCGCCAAGGGCCCGGGCTGAGCCCTGCCGGGCCAGCAGCCCGTGTGGCCACAGCGCCGGCAGCGCCGCTGGCAGGGAGCTGTGCCGCTGGCGCCGTGACAGCCTCTGTGTTCACAGGCATGGCCGGGCGATGCCTCAGGACGCAGCAGCAAGAGCTGCAGCTGATCTGCACTGGTGAGTCAGGGTAGCGCGCTGACAGTGGGGGCTGCCAGGGGGAGCTGCAAGCCCTGCCCCGGCTGCGGAGGGCTCTGCTCCCGTGGGCAGGACACACTGAGATTTCAGGGCCACGTGGGCCATTCGTGGCTAGCAGCTTCGGGCTGATCCCCTTTGCTCCCTGCTCCCTCCTGGCCATGGCAAGAGCTGGCTGGGATGGCCCTGGCATGGGGCTCTCCTCGGTTCCCTGGAGCTCCAGTTTCTGACCGTGGCTCTGTTCCTCTCTCCTGCAGCCCTGAAACGCCTGACGTCGGACATGAGCAGTGCCGTGTCACAGCTGGCACTAGAAACACTGCATGTCCTGCGAGCAACACTGCATGGCCGATATTCCATCTTCCAGACGCTGCATGATCAGCTGCGCAAGGCATGGACCACTCGGCCTCTTCTGTCGTGGCTCGGCTGGCTGCACTGTTGGAGTTCTGATGAGAGCTGATCTGGGAGGCTCTTTTTGCTGGGGCAACCTGAGCCAGTGGGGTTTTTTCATTTTCTTAAAGATTTTTTGTTTTCTTCCCTCTAATTCTTTATCCTATGTAAATATAAACTGTGTTAAAATACACACATTCTCTGGAGGTGTTCTTTGCGTGGGAGTGTCTGTATGGCATGGGGGGAAAAGGGTGCTTGTATTTAGCCAGCTGCCCAGGCRTGCAGTGCTGCAGGGAAAAAGGCCAGAAACCCCTTGGCCTTTGGTGGTTCTGYTGAAGCCTTTGTGCTGCCGGCAGAGCGGCTGGGCAGGGGCCGGAGCTGCGGGGATCCCTGCCAGAGCGGTGCCTGGAGATGGCCACAAGCCCTGGGCCAGGCAGGAAGCGCCATCCGTCTCCTCCTGGCCGTGTGCTGCTGGCTGCCTTGCTGAGGACTCCCAGGTGCCTCTGGATGGGGCTGCTCTGCAGCTGCTGTGGGGCTGCGGCGCTGCTGCCGGGCAGCTTGGCCGGGCTGGGGCAGCCCCTGAGGGGCTGGGGCGCTGGCCAGCCCTGAGCAATGGGCTCTCAGAGGCCACAAGCAGCCCCCTGGCAGCTGCCTTGATCCTGACAGCTGGCTGCTCTGGCGCTTCCTCAGTGGGCGGCTGGAAGGACCGCCTGGAATCAGGCGTGGAACCCTGGTCCCGGCCTTTCAGGGCTGTGAGGCCAGCAGTTATGGGGCTAGGCGTGTGCCGTCCCTGTGCTTGAGACTGGAGCCCCTGGCCCCACATCCTTAGGCACTGAGCTCTACTGCCTGCTTGCTGAGTCTTGTTCCTGTTGCTGTGGGGGAGGCCAAGCTCTGTGGCTTTAAGCCCCATTGAGCCAGAAGAGCAGCAGCTTGGAGCCCAGAGGGGCCACAGAAAGGCCCTCTGGACAAAGGGCATTCCTGGCATTCCCAGGGCAGGGACACATGAGAGTGTGGTGGGCACCTTCAGGGTGCCACGCTGGCTTTGCACTGGGCCACSTCCCTGTGTGCAGRGCTGGCTCTTTGCTTTGCTGTCCTTGGCCTTTTGCCATTGCGCTCCTTTGTCTGCCTGCAGAGAGGGGCAGCCCTATAAGGAGGGTGAAAGGCCCTGTCTCCAACATCTCAAGGGAGAAATGGAGCTCTCCTGGCCCTCAACCCACGCTGTAAGCAGAGCAGAGCCTTTTCCCCAGCCCTGAWGGCTTTCTGCCTGCTGCTGGCCCCTGGCCACCATGACCCACTGCACTTGCTCTGAGTCACCTACAGGATGGCTGGTGCCTTTTGATTTGCTGCTGGGACATGAGGGTCACTGAGGGAAAGGTGGGTGTCCCAATGCTGAGGGCACACGGGGTCACTGAGCAGACTTGAGGCTTCCCCAGCAGGTTGCAGGTGCCTTCTGTGTCACTGAAAGGAAGGCAGGTGCCCCGTGTGTGGCTGAGGTGTCATGACAGTCTCTGAATGGCGCGCAGATGCCCTGCATGCCACTGAGGCCAGTGAGAGTCCCTGAGGGGAGGCGGGTGTCTGTCGTTTCCCTCAGGGTAGGGCGGTGTCACTGACGGAAGGTGAGAGTCACTGGAGGGGGACACGGACACGCCGCGCGTGGCTGAGCGTAGATGCCGCTGGCCGAAGGGACGCCAGGGCCGCTGAGAGGCCGTGGGCTGGCCCTGAGGGACACAGCAGGGCCGGGCCTGTCCCCGCTGCGCTGCCGCCAGCAGCGTTTCCCGCCCAGGCGCGGGCGGCCCCGCCCCGCCGCTTCCCTCAGCCGCAGGCGGCAACTCCAACCCGCTGGGGCTGCCCCGCGGCCCGGGCGCTGGGCGCCCTTCCAGAAGCCCTGCGGTAGCTGCCCTGCGGCTGCCCTGCGCTCATACACACCCAGGAGCATGGGCCAGTGTTGCCTCAGCACCAGCGAGTGTTTCACTGTGCCAGGGGTAAAGCTGCAGCAGCTTACAGGGACAGAACTTCMTAGCACAGGAGTGCTGGAATTACCTGGGGTCACAATGAACATTTGGGCTTTCAAGTTGAGGTAATAAATAAACTGTGAGAGTAATGAAATCAGAGGTGATCTGTCGAGTACATGTAGTTGATATTTGAGCAGCAAGATTTGAGGTGATCTCCAGGAGAATAAGTTACTTTTGAGGAAAAGTCTGAATAATTTCTAGAGGGCACATTGAGACAATTTTGTGACAAAACTTGAGGTAAATGTTAGGGCAAAGACAGAACATTTGGGGGGTAAAATCTCAGATTCTCTGCCTTCCTACTACATCATCCCATGCCCCAGCAGAGGAGCTTTGCCCTCCCTTTAGGGCAGACCTCTGTGCAAGTTCTAGAACACGTTCGGAGACGTTTTCTGTCCTGGCGCGGTTTCTCCTTGCCGAAGATAGTGGACAAGCTTTTTGCTAAGATGTAGGCAACAAGAGATGCTAAAGATGAAGATACGGAGCGGTCCAAGGCTGAGTGTCGGTCCCGGGCGTCTTTCGGCAGAAGCTGCGCTCCGGAGCACATGGACACCGGCACAGTGCTCTGTGCGCGAAGAAGTCGCTTCTTCGCCTCCGGGAGCCGGAGATAGCCGCAGCTGCTGAAAGACGACCAACCAAGCCGCACAACACTGGTATTGTTTGCGCTGCTTGCAAACTGCTAGAAAACAGTACTTTTCCACTCTCCTGCCTTTTCCATTTACAGGAACATTCGAATGGAAGAGGTTTTGGACAACGTTTTTTCCTTCTTGCAAAACACTCTGCAGACCTCCGTGCAACTTCTAGAACACATTAGGAGACGTTTTCTGTCCTGGCACAGTTTCTCCTTGCGAGACATAGTAGACAAGCTTTTTGCTAAGATGTAGGCGACGAGAGACGCTAAAGACGAAGATATGGAGCTGTCTGAAGCTAAGCGCCGGTCCCGGGCGTCTTTCAGCTAAAGCCGCGCTCTAAAGCGCACCGCAACCGGCACAGTGCACATTGCACGAGGAAGCCGCTTCTTCGCCTTCGGGAGCCAGAATCAGCCACAGCTGCCGGAAGGCGACCAACCAAGCCACACAACACTGGTGTTGTGTGAAAAGCTTGCAAACTGCGAGAAAACTGGACTTTTCCAGTCTCTTGCCTTTTCCATTCACAGGAACATTCGAATGGAAGAGGTTTTGGACAACTTCTTTTTCTTCTTGCAAAACACTCTGCAGACCTCCGTGCAAGCTCGGGAACACGTTAGGAGATGTTTTCTGTCCTGGCACAGTTTCTCCTTGCGAGACATAGTGGACAAGCTTTTTGCTAAGATGTACGTGAGAAGAGACGCTAAAGACGAAGATACGGAGCTGTCCGAAGCTGAGCGCCAGTCTCAGGCGTCTTTCAGCAGAAGCCGTGCTCCGGAGCGCACGGACACCGGCACAATGATCTGTGCGTGAAGAAGCCGCTTCTACGCCTCCTGGAGACAGAGAGAGTGGCACCTTCCGAAAGATGGCTGACCAAGCCACAAACACTGGCATTGTGTGCGCAGCTTGAAAACTGCTAGAAAACAGTACTTTTGCACTCTCCTACCTTTTCCATTCACATTAACTTTCGGATGGAAGGAGTTATGGACAACTTGCTTTTGCTCCTTGTAAAACATTCTGCACACCTCCGTGCAACTTCTAGAACACAATCAGAGATGTCTTCTGTCCTGGCGCGGTTTCTCCTTGCCAAAGATAGTGGACAAGCTTTTTGCTAAGATGTAGGCCACAAGAAACGCTAAAGATGAAGATACGGAGCTGTCTGAAACTAAGCGCCGCTCCCGGGCGTCTTTTGGCAGAAGCCGCGCTCCGGAGCGCACGGACAACGGCACAATGCTCTGTGCGCAAAGAAGTCGCTTCTTCGCCTCCGGGAGCCGGAGATAGCCGCAGCTGCCGAAAGGCGACCAACCAAGCTGCTAGAAAAACTGTAAACTGCAAACTGCTAGAAAACTGTACTTTTCCACTCTCCTGCCTTTTCCATTCACATTAACTATCGGATGGAAAGAGGTTTGGACAATTTTTTTTCCTTCTTGCAAAACACTCTGCAGACCTCTGTGCAAGCTGGGGAACACGTTAGGAGATGTTTTCTGTCCTGGCACAATTTCTCCTTGCCGAACATAGTGGACAAGCTTTTTGCTAAGATGTAGGCCACAAGAAACGCTAAAGACGAAGATACGGAGCTGTCTGAAACTAAGCGCCGCTCCCGGGTGTCTTTTGCCAGAAGCCACGCTCCGGAGCGCATGGACAACGGCACAATGCTCTGTGCGCAAAGAAGTCACTTCTTCGCCTCCGGGAGCCTCCAGGATAATCTGGGCACGAAGAAGCCGCTTCTATACCTCGTGGAGACAAAGAGAGTGGCACCTTCCGGCAGACGACCAACCAAGCCGCACAACATGTGCATTGTGTGCGCAGCTTGCAAACTGCTAGAAAACAGTACTTTTGCACTCTCCTACCTTTTCCATTCACAGGAACATATGAATGGCAGTGGTTTTGGACAACTTATTTTCCTTCTTGCAAAACACTCTGCAGAACTCCGTGCAATTTCTAGAACAAGTTAGATTTTTTCTGTCCTGGCACAGTTTCTCCTTGCGAGACATAGTGGATGAGCTTTTTGCTAAGATGTAAGCATCAAGAAACGCTAAAGATGAAGATATGGAGCTGTCGGAAACTAAACGCCGGACCCGGGCGTCTTTCAGCAGAAGCCACGCTCCGGAGCGCACGGACACTGGCACAATGATCTGTGCGCTAAGAAGTAGCTTCTTCGCCTCCAGGAGCCGGAGATAGCCGCAGCTGCCGAAAGGCGACCAACCAAGCCGCAAGAAAAACTGTAAACTGCAAACTGCTAGAAAACTGTACTTTTCCACTCTCCGGCCTTTTCCATTCACAGGAACATTTGAATGGAAGAGGTTTTGGACAACGTTTTTTCCTTCTTGCAAAACACTTTACAAACCTTCGTGCAAGCTCTAGAACACGTTAGGAGATGTTTTCTGTCCTGGCACAGTTTCTCCTTGCGAAACATAGTGGACAGGCTTTTTGCTAAGATGTAGGCGACAAGAGACGCTAAAGTCGAAGATACGGAGCTGTCCGAAGTTATGCGCCGGTCTCGAGCGTCTTTCAGCTGAAGCCACGCTCCGGAGCGCACGGACACTGGCACAATGCTCGGTGCGCGAAGAAGTCGCTTCTTCGCCTCCGGGAGCCGGAGATAGCCGCAGCTGCTGAAAGACGACCAACCAAGCCGCACAACACTGGCATTGTGTGCGCCGCTTGCAAACTGCTAGAAAACAGTACTTTTCCACTCTCCAGCCTTTTCCATTCACATTAACTTTCGGATGGAAGGAGTTTTGGACAACTTTCTTTTCCTTCTTGCAAAACACTCTGCAGACCTCCGTGCAACTTCTAGAACACGTTAGGAGATGTTTTCTGTCCTGGCACAGTTTCTCCTTGCGAGACATATTGGACAAGCTTTTTGCTAAGATGTACATGAGAAGAGACATTAAAGACGGAGATATGGAGCTGTCCGAAGGTGAGCACCTGTCCCGGGCTTCTTTCGGCTGAAGCAGCTGCTATCTTTATAGGATGCAAGCTTGCTTACATCACCCTTCAGAGCAAACTTCTGTACCCCTGCCCACTGCACCTTCTGCTCTATTTCTTGGACTTCTCGTTTGCATCTCTACAGTTCTGCACACTGACTCAAATTCAGGGAATAGATTTCCAAGATTTAGCTATGTTGTGTTAAGTTTCTTTATTTCCTATTTCATCCCCTCTGAGCATAATGTAACTTTCTGAAGTGAAATGTGTTATGTCATCTGTATTTTGCATGTTGGTTGTGCTTCCCATTCAAATTTCTCACAGACCTCTGTGATGCCTTACAGCAAAAGTAAATAGCCGCAAAGAGCGGTTGTGGGAAGTTAGAATAGCCAGAACACAAGTAAACAATCTAGAGAAATAGAGCCTTGAATTTCTGAATAGAATTGCACCATGTAAAGTCAAAATATACTATTTAAAATTATTTCATATAATAATGAGTGGGGAAGAGAGAAATCAGATAGGCTTTTTTTTTTTTTAAACAGTTCTGGGGAAAAAATAGCCTATACTTGGAAGTATAGCATTAAATATTTTTATTCAGCATGAGTTCTCATTACTTAATCATTTGATTTGTATGACTGAATTGGAAACCAGAAAATCAACAAAAAAATTCAAGCCATAAAAGATGTGAATTTAAAATTTTCTTTGTATTTCCAATTAAAACCTTTAGGTAGCTAAACGGTAACCCATTCTTTTAAAAAGTATCTGGACATAAAAAAGAGATCAATTTTTGCAGGACTTGGGTGTCAGCTATTCCTGAAAAGCTTCCTAACCCTGATTCAATGCACTTAAAAGCAGCTGTATTTTAGATGCTCACTGAAACTGTCCATGTAGTGCATCTAGYTGACAAATAACTTGCAGAAAAAGTTAAATAGATTTGAAGATCTTTTTCTGTCAATGGCATTTAAATTGTATGTGCAGACACACAAATGGGATTTCTGCTGTCTTCTTTAGGCTGCTTCCTCTAGAGACCTCTCCATGAAATCTCTCTAGTTCTACTCTTCTGGTGCTCCAAAGTCAGCCCTGSGATTGCCCGACTGCATGGAATTCCTGTAGGCTAGAGCTGCACACTGAGGGCTTCTGTGCACAGCACCACATGAGCCGTACTAATGTCGCCCTGTTGGTATCAACTGAGCTAGCTCAGCTGGCTGACAGGTGGACCTTAAGGGACAAGATTGTGCACTGGTTTTGTAATAGAAATTAGGTACTAAGAAGGAGGCTGGAGGACTTAAATATTTCTGCCTCCAGCTTAAGCAACACTAAATCTTGGTCTTTATCTGACAAACTAGGTGAATCAACCCATTCGGAATTCCTATGCCAAAAATGTCAGTAATACACTAAGAACTGTCCAAAGAGTAACAATTCCAATCATGACTTGATCAAAAGAATTCATCTGAAGAAGTCAGGAAGAAGAATGAAACATGCAAATATCCTACCCAGAGAATCATTCTGTTGATTCACACAGGTTTCTTCTTATATTCCCATCTGATGCATTGGACACGTGTTCTTGCGATGAGGCAAATACTTGTAAAGCTTACCAGATCAACAGTCTTCTCCTCAAACAGAAAAACATTGGTTGCATGCTTGCATTTGCTAATTCCATTTAGACTCGATGTTCTTCAAGGTCTTTTCCAACCCAAGTGATGCCATCCTTCTCTAAGTCGCACATCCTACTTGTCCTGGTTTAGGGCAAATTGGGCAGAAAACCTGCAAAAGGGGGCCCCCCAGAAAGCCCACCCACACGGCCCCTCCCCCCAACCAGTTGGGGAAAAAATTTCCTCAGAAAGAAGTGGAAAAAACCTGTTCATTTAACAGGCAAAGCACTCCCCAGCACAAAAAATGCACAATACCAGATGACAAAACTCATTCGCTACTCTGAAGGGACGACAAATTCAGAAAGTGTCTCCTGTGGCTGCTGGCTCTGTGAAAAATCCCTCCAGCACTGGGAAAGGCTGCTGCCCAGAGCAGGCCCCAGTAGGCCACAAAGCACCAGCTCTCGCTGTTCCCCAGGTCCCCAGTCCGGAGCAGGTTGGAACAGTTCCAAGAAAAGGGAAAGAAAAGAAAACAGTCCAGGGAAAATTCTGCCTCAGCTAGCTAAACCAACTACAAAGCAAAGAAACACTCTGTCCTGTTCCGTCAGTGCCTAGACAGCACAGTCCAGCGCAGAATGTGGAGGAGTGTTGCTTTTAGAGGAGGGAGTGCAGCCTCTGATAACAAACTCCGTGCTCTTTCTTCTCCCCACCTTGGCTCTCAGAACCAGTCTTGAAGGCACAGAATAGAATATCCAGCATKAACAGAACAGATGGCTGGGGCTACAAGCATCATCAAGTCACCCTAGGACACTGCTCTCTTGAGATATGTCACCAGATGATGCTAAAAYGCAGTTTTGGAACTGCTAATAAAAATCTACAATTAGAGTAGAAGAGTGAAGCTGAGGAGGAAACACAGCTCACTACAGTTCCCTTGTGGCATGCCAATACTTCCTTTCAATCCCAATGGTTTYTGTGTCTAAGTCCGTGACATCACTTAGGCATCATTCAGCATCTTTTGGGCAGGAAGGAAGATATTCTTCTTCTCCTTCTACTGATGGGTAAGCTGAAATGCAAAGCAGTTCATTCAGAGTGAAAAAGCAATCAAGTCAATAGTAAAACTCACCCTAGATTTGTTCACTACCCTAAATCCTTACTATCCCAAAAGACAAGAACAGCTGTAAAAACCTTGTGGCTACTTCCTTTTTTTCCTAGACCTACATGGGAGGGTAAGGGATAARGGATCCCAAACAATGGTAATCCACAACAAAGCATTCTTGACATYGTCTTCAGCTTTTGCATAGTGAGCKCTTCATCTGWWAAGGTTATTSCATTGGAATARTTTGGGGAGTATCTTGGAGGGTTGGAGGGTTGTTTGTTTTTAAACCATCTTGAGCATTCAGGTGGCCAGTAKCAATGAGAAAGTTGAAAAGAAGATAGTGCTGTACGTTGCTTTTCATACATGACAGACATATTTCTACAATACAAAAGGCTGACCTAACACTTGACTACAACATGGCTGAAGTGACATCCTGTTCCCCATAGGTTTTCCTGTTGACTTTGAACTGCTTTCTTATCAGATTAATGAGCTGAACTAGCTCTAAAAGGAACCAGGGAAGTGCCAGAGCTTTCAAAGAGAAAAACAGATGATTAGGAAGTGCATTTGAAAGTAGAAGATTTTTGTACTTCTCATAGATACATGGCATCCTCTAGAATGACATTGCTCCAAAGTTTTGGTGTTGGTTTTTTGGTTTTTTTTTTTCTCAATTCTAAGTGTTAGGCATTCTTTTTGGCCATTTTAGGAAATAGGTTTTCTGATAGGTGTGAAAGACAGTCTGATGTTCCCCTCATTTGCCTCACGACCGTCCACAGGACCGATATGGGCACCCTGAGGACCCTGATGGGAATTCTGGCCTGCCGGTGATGGATGAACACCAAAAATCCTGAGGCTCCTGAGCAGAATTTGGGCCTGCCAAGTGATTGTTGGCAGCTGTGTCTACAGTGACTGCTTCTAGCAGGGCCTGCCAAGGGGCGACGCGCTCTAGATGCTTGCACCTGCTTGGCAACACTAGGCCAGGAGTTTTCCCACCTCTTGGCCAGAAGAACTTGCTGGGGCAACTTTGGTAGCCCCTCCATGGAAAATCCTTCATCTGCTCCACTGCYGCCGTGAGAGATGGAGATTGAAGCCCCCCTGCCAAGGACTGAGACTGAGACACCCGTCATTCTGATCCAGGGGTGCTGGCCTGACTGAAGCATGATGCCTGTTAAGTGTTGCCCGCAGATGTGTTCACTGGACCTAGACTGGTTTCCCATAGAAAGCAGTCCTGAAACAATGGGTCCCACTCACTGCTGTTACTGACTTATCCCGCTGAGAACATGGACTGTCTGTACCTGTCTTCAATACCTTTTTCCCCCTCAGCAATTTCAATAGACATCTTCTGGATTGTATCTGTTCACTCTCAGTCCTTCCAATTGACTTCTTGATTGTATCTGTTCCCTTTCCCCCTCAGCAATGGACTAGAATAGAACCTTGAGTCAACCAAGATTGGAGATCTTCCCGATGTGACTAGGCAAACTCCATCGGCTGGACTACCAGGACTCTGTCCTACGTTTGGTAGCTCTACTCCCTCTCTCTTTCCGCCTCTCTTTGACATTCTTTTCCTCTCACCAATTCCTCGAAGGCATTTGCCACGGCCATTCTAGACAGGTGCATTTGTTTGGATTGATCTGGCAATCCCCATTCCGTGTTGTGTTTTGCACTCCAAGATCGGTTAACAAACCATCAGGAGCCACCATTTGTATGCATTTGGTATGCACCTTTCTAGAATGATCACAGCAAATGCGTGGAAGGAATTAGGGAGAGGAAAAGAATAGAGGGGGAGAAAGAGAGAGGGAGTAGAGCTACCAAACGCGGAGAGACGCAGTCCTCGTAGTCCAGCTGACGGAGTTTGCCTTGTCATGTTGGCAAGATTTCAAAGTCCTGGTTAACTCAAGGTTCTATTCTAGTCCATTGATGAGGGGAAAACCAGTCTAGGTCCAGTGAACACATCTGCAGGCAACACTTAACAGRCATCMTGCTTCAGTCAGGCCAGCACCCCTGGATCAGAATGACGGGTGTCTCAGTCTCAGTCCTTGGCAGGGGGGCTTCAATCTCCATCTCTCACGGCRGCAGTGGAGCAGATGAAGGATTTTCCATGGAGGGGCTACCAAAGTTGCCCCAGCAAGTTCTTCTGGCCAAGAGGTGGGAAAACTCCTGGCCTAGTGTTGCCAAGCAGGTGCAAGCATCTAGGGCGCGTCGCCCCTTGGCAGGCCCTGCTAGAAGCAGTCACTGTAGACACAGCTGCCAACAATCACTTGGCAGGCCCAAATTCTGCTCAGGGGCCTCAGGATTTTTGGTGTTCATCCACCACCGGCAGGCCAGAATTCCCATCAGGGTCCTCAGGGTGCCCATATCGGTCCTGTGGACGGTCGTGAGGCAAATGAGGGGAACGTCAGACCGTCTTTCACAGCACCTGGTGACTTACGACACTCTTCAAAGGGTCTTCATCAGCAGTGTTCCGTAGTATCGTTGTGAAGTCGTTAGGACTCGATGTACATTGGTAGCCTACCTGTACATATTTTCTGGCCTTTCTTGAATTTTTTCTTGAGGTTTTTTCCTTGCCTTTCTCGGATGTTTTCTTGGGGGTTTTTTTCTGGCCTTTCTTGGCTTTTATTCTGGCTTTTCTTGGGGTTTTTTTCTGGGTTTTTTCCTGGCCTTTCTTGKTTTTTTTTCTGGCCTTTCTTGAGTTTTTGCCTAGGTTTTTTCTGGCCTTTCTTGTGATATTTTCTGGTCATTTTTGGTTTTTTTTCTGGGATTTTTTTCCTAGCCTTTCTTGGGGGTTTTTTTGGATTTTCTTCTGACTTTCTTGCCTTATTTCTGGCTTTCTCAGCTTGTTTTCTGCCCTTTCTTGGATTTTTTCTGGGGTTTGTTCTGGCCTTTCTTTGTTTTTTTTCTGGGCTTTTTTCTGGCTGTTTGTGAGGTTGTTTCCTGTTGGGTTTTTTTCTGGCATTTCTTTGATTTTTTCTTGGATTTTTTCCTGGCCTTCTTTGGTTTTTTATGGGTTTTTCTCTGGCCTTTCGTGGCTTTTTTTCTGGCCCTTTTTAGGGTTTTTTCTGGCTTTTCTTGGGTTTTTCCTTGAGGTTTCTTTCTGG
>JACDOX010000940.1:23350-35365 GCA_014549065.1 Cardinalis cardinalis
TGGCACTGCCACTGTTCTGCTGGCGCTGTCACCCTCCTGCCGGCACTGCCACAGGAGCTGTTTCCTCTCAAGGCGGAGATGCTGGGATGAGCACATCCCATCCCCTCTGGGCAGTGGCAGCGCTCGGGATTCCCAAAGTTGGGATGTGGAAGGCAGCGGCCAGAACTCAAACCTGGCAGCCAGGCAGGGCCAGCCCGTCCCGCTGCCATCCCACTCCTGCCCCGTGCCAAAGAGCAGCAGGGATCCTGGATAACCAAGGAGCTGCAGGGATCCTGGATAACCAAGGAGCTGCAGGGATCCCGGATAACCAAGGAGCAGCAGGGATCCTGGATAAACAAGGAGCTGCAGGGATCCTGGATAACCAAGGAGCAGCAGGGATCCCAGAGAGCCAAGGAGCAGCAGGGATCCCGGATAGCCAAGGACCAGCAGGGATCCCAGAAAGCCAAGGACCAGCAGGGATCCTGGATAGCCAAGGAGCAGCAGGGATCCTGGATAGCCAAGGAGCAGCAGGGATCCTGGATAGCCAAGGAGCAGCAGGGATCCTGGATAACCAAGGAGCAGCAGGGATCCTGGATAACCAAGGACCAGCAGGGATCCTGGATAGCCAAGGAGCAGCAGGGATCCTGGATAAACAAGGAGCTGCAGGGATCCTGGATAACCAAGGAGCAGCAGGGATCCTGGATAAACAAGGAGCTGCAGGGATCCTGGATAACCAAGGAGCAGCAGGGATCCCGGATAGCCAAGGAGCAGCAGGGATCCCAGAGAGCCAAGGAGCAGCAGGGATCCCGGATAGCCAAGGAGCAGCAGGGATCCTGGATAGCCAAGGAGCAGCAGGGATCCCAGATAGCTAAGGAGCTTCAGGGATCCTGGATAGCCAAGGAGCAGCAGGGATCCTGGATAGCCAAGGACCAGCAGGGATCCCAGGATAGCCAAGGAGCAGCAGGGATCCTGGATAGCCAAGGAGCAGCAGGGATCCCGGGAAGCCTCAGCTGCCCCACTGTGCCTGGACTGGGCAGTGTCCCCGGGCCGTGGGGCAGCTCTGGGCACTGCCAGGCTCACAGGAGCTCCCTCTCCTCCCAGCACTGCTCCCAGATCACACACACCGAGCACAGAGCCCTTCTGCCTCTGCCCACCACAAGCTGGGCTTTTTTCTCAGCAGATATTTTAGGAGTTAGTTGAAATCAAATACAAGTTTTTTTAATCTAGTCTAAACCTACTAAAACATTCACTACTCCTACTGCCTAATACATTTATTCATGGCCTATATATATTCTCCACTATAACTAACCTCTTTTTTCATGTCTTCATTTTTAATAATATTGCTTATGTGAAAATTGCTGGATAAATTATTCAATTCTCTCCATAATCCAGTATATCTGCAGTAAAACTGCTAACCTGGCTCTGCCAATGCATTCATAATAATTTTGGTTATTTGTCTGTGTTCCTCCCCTCCCTCCCTTCCATCCATCCCCCCCTGGGCTTTCCCCCACCCTGGAGAAGCATTTTATGTGGTGAAGAGATGGAGCCATGTCAATACACAGGTCAGCATGGATTTCACATGGAATTTCAGGCATGCATTTAACTGCAGGCTGCGCAGGATTATTAATTACTGCCACAATCACGAGTTCACCAAGTCTGCTCCCTGGCCAGTACAAAAGCACTGACTGAGGAGGACAGCAGGCAGGGTTTGAGGTTAGCCCCCAAGGCAGGGTGTGGTGCAGGGGATCACCCTGGGAGGAGCAGCTCTGGCGGGAGCCCGAGGCTCTGCTCCCATGGCAGGATGCTGAGTGGGAGGSAAGTGGAACTGGAGATGTCCAAGGCCAGCTTGGACGGGGCTTGGAGCGACCTGGGCTTGTGGAAGGGCTCCCTGCCCACGGCAGGGAGTGGAGGGAGGTGAGCTTTGAGGTCCTTTCCAACCCAACCTGTGCCATGCTCTATGACTCCATGGTCCTGGGAAAGCAGGCTCATACCAAACACTGATACAGGAGGGAGAAGCAGCTCTCTGTGGGGTGTGCAGGCCACCCTGCCAGAAGGGAAGGAGCATCACTGTCTGCTGGGGATGGGACCACGGAGGGAAGAGATGGTTTGGGCACTCAAATATTAAAATATTGGCAGTGCATTTGTGGTGCATGTGGCCCGTCCTCCTCACACAGAGTGAAAACTAACAATGAGACCAAGTGCTTCACCCCTCTCTCCAGGGCTGGGCCTGCCTCTGCTGTGCCCCAAAACCCACCTCACCTCTGCCTGAGCATCCCCCTCCATTCAGAGACATCGAGCTGCAGCAACAGAGCCATTGGAATAAAAAAGGGGCAAATAAAATGCTGAGAGTCAGTTTGATCTAACTCAACCTTTTCAAATGACAACACTAATTTTCGACATCTGAATTTAACTGTGTGTTTGCCCCCCTATAAACAGGACGAATAAACACTATATCATTTTTACACTTGAACTGTATTATGATTTTAATGCAGGCTCAGGTGAGATGAGGTCAGAGGATACAATTAAATGGATCTGGTACCATCTGGAGATTAGGGTCTCTTTAACCACGCTTGGGTGATTTATCCATCAGCAACTCATGTAGTGCTTCATAAAAAGTGGTATCTGTTTTAAAAAGAGATACTAAAACACAGCATATTTTTAAAATTAGAGACTAAAATATTATGTACTTGCAGGCAGGCAGTTTTTTTGCCAACCACTGGAACAGAAATTCCTGGATGGGAGTAAAAGTCCCGCTGCGAATTCGCTGTGTTTGTTCCTGCGGGGCTGCTGTGTGCGGGGCACAGGGGACACCTAGCAGAGCCCCAGGCCTCGGGGGGCTCCCAGGGGTCCCACATCCCTGTGGGGACCAACCTGCCCTCCTCCCATCCCCACTGCTGCTCCAGGAGGGAGCAAACAGAACTTGGAGCCTCCGACCACCTTTTATCGCAAGGCTGCATGTAATAGTCCCTGGCATTCGCCACAATTTATTCTGTAATAAAACAAAATGGGTGCAAAATCAAATATTTAAAGTGTCAACTTCCAAAGCGAATGAGTGGCTAAAACTCGGTTTAATAATTGATCCATCAACGTGCAGATCAAAGGTAAGGCCAAAATTAAACAATTATTTTTCTGAAATTATATTTGATTAAAAATTTCCTGAAAGAAAAACAATTCAGCCATTCTTGTGGACAGTAATTTATACAGTTTAGTGATCCTGCTGTCAATAATACACAAATAGCACTAATATATTACTATAATGCTTCATTTTCATTAAGACATCTGCCAAGTTCTCAAAAACCTTTTCCATTTGGGACTTGACTTATAATTGCATAATCCCTTGGGGGAGTTTCAATATTATTTTAATCAATTTTAACCACAATACACAATATGGATGATTACATTGCAATGTCATTTCCAAAGTTACTTTCCCCCATTACTCATTCGCACGGGGAGAGGACACTGGAAATGCTGGTGAAGGATATTCTGGTAGGAAGCAAATGACAGGGACGCAGAATGAATTTCTGCCCCTTTCAGAAGAACGACAAGGCCAATAAATATGAATTTACATGAACTGAGGCTCTGCAGGGGGTGTTGCTGCTGCCCTGGGTCTCCCAAACAGCAGCAGCTGCTTTTTGCAGATCCTCCCTCCTCCCTGGCCCCCTGCCCTTCCCGCCCAGCCAGCAGCACAGCTCGTACCTGAGGAGCTGCTGCTGATAAACCACGGCTCTTTCCTGCTCCTCCTCTGCTCCGCAGCATCCCTGCAGCCCAGCCAGGCTGCGCTCTGTTCCCTGGGCTGCTCTGCCACATTTTTGGCAGTGCCACCTTTATCAGCATGCCACGGGCTGGAACCCCTTTGTTGGCTGCTGTCACCCCCTCCTGCCCCCAGCCCCGGGATTTCCTGTGTTCTCCAGACCCTGAACATGCAGATGATCCACTGAGGAGCAGGTCTGGAGGGGACCAGAGGTACACGAGGGTATGGAGAGAACCAGGGGTCCATGAGAATGTCCACAAAGGCTTGGAGGGGACCAGAGGTCCACAAGGATCTGGAGAGAACCAGGGATCCACAAAGGTTTGGAGAGGAACAGGGGTGCACAAGCGTCTGGAGAAGGCAAGAGGTGCACCAAGGGCCTGGAGAAGAAGGGATTCCCAAGGGCCTGGGGAAGACAAGGGGTGCACGAGGGTCTGGAGAGGACAAGGGGCGCACGAGGGTCTGGAGAGGACAAGGGGTCCATGAGGGTCTGGGGAGAACAAGGGGTCCATGAGGGTCTGGAGAGGACAAGGGGCGCACGAGGGTCTGGAGAGGACAAGGGGTGCATGAGGGTCTGGAGAGGACAAGGGGCCCATGAGGGTCTGGAGAGGACAAGGGGTGCATGAGGGTCTGGAGAGGACAAGGGGCGCACGAGGGTCTGGAGAGGACAAGGGGCGCACGAGGGTCTGGAGAGGACAAGGGGCGCACGAGGGTCTGGGGAAGACAAGGGGTGCACGAGGGTCTGGAGAGGACAAGGGGTCCATGAGGGTCTGGAGAGGACAAGGGGTNGGAGAGGACAAGGGGTGCACGAGGGTCTGGAGAGGACAAGGGGCCCATGAGGGTCTGGAGAGGACAAGGGGTCCATGAGGGTCTGGAGAGGACAACGGGTGCACAAGGGTCTGGAGAGGAAAAGGGGTCCATGAGGGTCTGGGGAAGACAAGGGGTCCATGAGGGTCTGGAGAGGACAAGGGGTCCATGAGGGTCTGGAGAGGATAACGGGTGCACAAGGGTCTGGAGAGGACAAGGGGTGTGCGAGGGTCTGGAGAGGACAAAGGGTGCACGAGGGTCTGGAGAGGACAAGGGGCGCACGAGGGTCTGGAGAGGACAAGGGGTGCATGAGGATGTCCGCGCAGGCCCGGGGTGGACTGCGGGTCCCCCAGGTGCCGGGAGGTCGGGGAATGGAGGCAGAGGCAGGTGGAGGGGAGCCCGGGCAGGGTGTGGGTGGCAGGGGGGCCGTGGGGAAGGCCCAGGTGCTGCTCCAGCCGTGTTGGACACGCGCAGCCCGGGGCCGCCGCAGACTGCAGCGGTAATATTTCCACAGGCGTGACCTCCCCCGGGCCCGGGTCTCCAATATACTCTGAGCAAACACGCTTCCCTCCCTGTCAGGCACGCCGAGATATCTTCTTCCTGCACCTGTTTTCCCCTGAATGATGCTGCTCGTGGCACGTGTGTCGTCCTTTCACCGCCGGGTGTGACGTGCACGTGGCGCGGACAGCGAGGTGACAGCTGGGCTTCAACTGCTGCCCCCCAGGTGGGGGTAATGCCCCTATAAATGCTCACCTTGGAGCCGCCCCATCCCTTGGGCACAAGCTCTGCTCGTGTGCCCAGTCCCTGGAGGTGCAGCACGGACACAAATATACTGAAAAAAAATCCCCTTTTTCTGTAAAGCCAGGGTTTGGAGGACAGCTGCCCTCCAAGGCGAAGCCTGTGAGGTGGGACGTGCAGCTCGGGGTGCCCATCCGAGCCCCCAGAGATGCTCTGCCTGCTCTGGATAGGAGCAGTAACAGCACAAAAGTCTCAGCCACTTAGTAAACATGGAAAAGGCTTCCGTAGCCAGGCAGAGCCACAGAGAAAAATCATTAAAAAGTCATTTCCACCAAATGGCTGTTTTAAAAAAACATTTCCAAGCCCTACCTATAGCACTTTGCATAATTCCTCCCTGTTTATGAAAATGAAATCCCTGAGAAGTCTGCGTTCCAGCCCATATGGCGGCGGATGTGATATTTGGAGGAAAAGATGGTGCTGCTAATTTGCCTATCGGCCCCTGGGGCGGCTCCCCCGGCAGGGCTGTGCCACCAGGGCTGGAGCCACACAGGGGCAGTGCCAGCGCCAGCCCAGGGCTGGGGCAGGAGGGAAAGGCCAGGAGGAACGAGCAGCCCCAGCACAGCCCCCTYGCCCAGGTGCCACCAAAAGGGTTAAAGAAGTTTTGACTGCTTTACTCCATGAACCCTGCCAGTGGAATGCGTTTTGAATCCCTGTTTAAAAGACATGTAATTGCCTCAGATTCTTTATATTATCATAACTCTTCAAAATTGATTGGTTTTAGGTTTATGGAAAAATATGCAAATGCACGGGGAACGACACACATTCCTCATTGTGGGTATAAAAGTAGTTCACAGAGAATCCGTCTGATTGAGTTTGATTACTGAACAAAATCTAATTATTTGAGATACACGTCCGGGCTTTTCTGGAGAGGCATGCTGAAGAGAAGAAATATTTGGGATATGAGAGTGTTGTTTGCCCGCTCAGATTTGTTTATTCATATATATTTTGACAGGCCAGAATTTCAAAAAATTGAAATCAGTGTTCACTCCTCAGAGTCAAAGAAGCAATGTGGGTGCAGAGAGAGCAGCCCCTCCTGAGGTGTGTGAGCAGCACCTTTGGGCTCACTCTGAGGCACAGAACCACTGAACCATGCAGTGGTGGGGTTGGGAGGCACCTCAAAGCCCATCCCATCCCATCCCATCCCATCCCATCCCATCCCATCCCCTGCCAGCAACACCTCCAGGCTGCTCCAAGCCCCATCCAACCCACCTGGACACCTCCAGGGATCCAGGGGCAGCCACAGCTGCTCTGGACAGCCACCACCCTCACAGCCAGGAATTCCTTCCCAAAACCTCACCTGAATCTCCCCTCTGTCAGCTCTACAGTTTTATCTGTGCTCTTGGACATCCCCATGGAAATTTCCATGTGAGCCGCTCCAGCAGTCCCTGCCATGGATGAGGACGTTGTGTGACCGTGCTCACAGGGGTCCCAGGATGAGGGAAGGGATGAGGATCTGACTCCATGTTTCAGRAGGCTGATTGATTATTTTRTGATATATATTATATTTAAACTATACKAAAAGAATAGAAGAAATKATTTCATYAGAAGGCTGGCTAAGAAAAGAAAAAGAATGATMACAAAGGTTTGTGGCTCAGGCTCTGTGTCTGAGCCAGCTGAYTGYRATTRGCCATTAATWAGAAACAACCACATGAGCCAATCCCAGRTGCACCTGTTGCATCCCMCAGYAGCAGATAACCATTGTTTGCATTTTGTTCCTGAGGCCTCTCRGCTTCTCAGGAGGAAAAATCCTAAGGAAAGGATTTTCCATAAAAGATGTCTGTGACAGACATTGGGCCGGGCACAGGCACCACAGCCAGGGCATCGCCCTCCCCCAGCAGCCCAGCGCCCAGCAGTGCCCAGCAGTGCCCAGCACCACAGTCCTCGTTTCTCACAYGTGCTCAAACACGACTTCTGGAGCAGCAGGAGATGCTGCAGCAAAGTTCTGGCTCCTCCCAGGCCTTTGTCAAGGAGCACTTTGTCAGTCTTTTAAAGCAGCTTTGAATAATTACTGAGTCCCACCCTCTCATAATCTTCACYCTTTCCCAATTATCTACTCAATTATAATCCACAAAGTCTCTTGCATTAAATGGAACCATATGTTCTTTGCAGTCACTTCCAGTAGGCACGTGCCAGCCTGGCCTCCCCAGTACACAAACATTTGCTCCCCAAAATCCCTCATGAAAATCTCCTCTCCTGCAGGAGCTTTACACAGCAAGSCCCCCACTCGGGAGGGCCCAGACCTCCTGACTCAATTCCTGCRGCCACCAACCTCCTTTTCTTCTTCTTTGTTTTTGCAATTCCATTGTTTGAGTTGGGTGCTGAATGTGGGTGGGTTTGCCACTCAGTAAGGCAGTGTAGATCCAGTGCTCCAGGAGATGCCATTGCAGGTCTGCCCCTCTGATCAGCCTATAAAAATTACAATTAATCAAGCACGGATGATTTTCCGCTCCCTGTACACGTGGGTGTTACCAAGTCTCAGCAGAGGAAAGAGGAGCTCTCCCCAGCCCACAGCAAGGGGGATGTTGGAGTCAATGGCTCTTGGTCACTCCCCTGCCCTGGTCCCTCCCCTTCCCATTTCCTTGTGAGGAATTACCACCACCCAAACCATTTCCCCATTAATAGGTTGTTCCATGCCCTTGAGTGCTGTACCAGGGACTGTCAGGAAGGGGCTGCCCACCCTTTAAGGAAATTGGTGGGTAATAATGAGGTGTAGAGCCCCTCCAATACACCCTGTTATCAAATACAAAGGGATTACTTATGCATGCTGCTCTGAGACCCACCATTAATTAGGAGTTTTACATATTAATCACAACACCAGTTTGCCTCTCCCTATGAAGTGCTGAGTGATGCTGGGGGGGCAGTCTGGCGTGCTGCTCTGGGAAGCCAGCCTGGAAAAGCTCCAGCCTTTAGGCTCAGTTGAAAGAAAACAGGCCTGGGTAAGGAAATTAAGGAAATAGCCGGGCTGATTGTCCCACAAACAGGTGAAACCCTGCAGCAGCCCTGGTGAGGAGGCACTACAACTGCAGGAGGCAGGGCTGCTCTGCCAGACCTCACCATGCCTGTCCTCTGCAGTGCCAGTGGAACACGGGGTTTCAGCAGGAATTTCCCCATGGAAAGGGGGCTCAGGCCTGGGCAGGGCTGCCCAGGGAGGTTTGCAGGGCCCATCCCTGCAGGTGTCCCAGGAATTCCTGGAGAAGGCACTCAGGGCTCGTGGAAGAGACCTTAAATCCCACCCAGTGCCACCCTGCCATGGCAGGGACACCTCCCACTGTCCCAGGTGCTCCCAGCCCCAGTGTCCAGCCCGGCCTTGGGCACTGCCAGGGATCCAGGGCAGCCACAGCCAGGGCAGCCCTGGCACTGCCCACCCTCCCAGGCAGGAATTCCCAATTCCCAATCTCCCATCCATCCCTGCCCTCTGGCAGTTCAAGTTCTTGTTGTAAAGCTGGAGCCCGTTCAAAGGGACCCAAGGAGCCACAACTGGTTCCATCACCATTTTCTTCCCAAGGCAATAGCCAGGAAGGCAGGACAAAACACCCTGTATGTCAATAAAGATTTGCACTACATCATCTATGCCAAAAAAACTAACTCAATCTTCTGCACTTCAGTACAAATTAGAATTTATATGCAACTCCCCACTTCAGGTGGGCAATCCAAAGAAATTAACCTCAGGAGAAAATTGCTTTTTTCTGGCTTAACACAGAGCTCATTATCATGTCAGGCAGAAGAGACAGTGGGGAAAATGCAAAATCATAGACACGATACAGTGGTGCATCCATATATTTCCACCCAAGGAACCACTTATTAGGAGAACTATTTAAATTCCAAAGAGCCAGGTTTGTTCTTTAGCACAGAGTCACTCCTCGGGGCCAAGAAAATGAACCACACCCCAGAGCTTAAGAAGTACCAAGTGTGCTGGAGAAGGTGTCCCCGTGGTGCTGATGGTGTGTGGGGGACACTGGGATGTTTCCTGCAAATACCCCAAAGCACTTTACAGACTGGGCAGACATTTCCATCCATCCAACAATTGGAGTCGTGAGTACAGCCCGTGTGTTGTGTAATTCCATCAGCCAGGACACCTGGATGGGGCTTGGAGCCGTCTGCTTTAGTGGAAGGTGGCCCTGCCCATGGCAGGGGTGGAACAAGAGGAGCTTGACAAAAAGTCGCTCCCAACCCAAACTGTGCAGGGATTTTGTGATTCTGTGATGCCCTGCTGGTGCAGCCTGGCCTGGAGCATTTCCAGGGCCGGGAGGGTGTCGCAGCTGTCCCCATGAGATGAGTTTGAACCCAGACCGCACAGGCTCCTGCAGCCCGGACTGCAGAGTGCTGATGCTGCTGCTCCAGGCTCGCCCTGCTGCTCCTGCCAGCCTCAGGGGATGGGACCACGGAGGGCGAAGGGGCAGCACAAGGCAGAGGGTGAGGTTCTGCTCTCCTCAGCCTGTCCCCATCAGGGCTCTGCAGCCAGGGAGGCCCCTGGGCTGGGATGTGCCAGCGGATGTGACTCTCCTGCTATGCCAGGCGTGCCCAGAATCTTTCTGCGGGATAAGAGTAACTAAATAAAGGATGGGCAGCTTGTCCTTGCCGGTGTTTGCCTGTCCCCAGCCCTGTTTCCAGGCCGGGCTCTGCCTGCCCAGCCCGAGGCCCGGCGGGCACGGCCTCGGGCTGGGCAGGCACGGCTCCTCCCGCACCGGAGGGAAGGCGTCTCATCCCCGATCCATCAGCGCTACCTGCGCCATCTGTGTCGAGCATTACGGGGAAGCCTCTCGGCAACTGCCGTACAAATCAGGGTCGGCGGCAAGGTCAGGCTGCAGGGAATTTGGGGACGCGGGGAGGATGTTCGCGGTAAGCAATACCAGCGTCCCGGCGCGGCCCTGCCGCATCCCGCCCGCCCCGCCCCAGCCTCCGGGCCCCGCTGGGAAATGTGTATTATGCCTGGGTTAATTTACTGATTAATCTCCAGTCAGTGGTTTGTGCTTTCCCCAGATGGCCAATTAAAATTTACAACTGGCAGAGCAGTGCCCCGTTGGCAGCCGGCGCGGGGCCGCGGCAGAAGGCGAGGCCTCGCTGCTGCCTGCCGCGGGGGGAGCGGGCCGGGCCGCGCCGGGCCGGGGCCCTGTCCCTCCCCGCTGCACCCGGGCCGCCCTCCCGGGCCCGCAGCGCCTGCAGCCCCTGGCGGAACCCAGGCTCCTGCCAGGGCGCGATGCCTGCGCTGTGATCCCTGCGCCGAACAAAATGCTGCCGCAGCGATGGCAGGGAAAACCCACAGAACTGCGTCCTTTGGCGCTGGACACAGCTTGGACTGGAGCATCCACCCGGACAAGAGCCGCGCAAGGACAGCCCAGACTTCCTCAGATTCTCTGGGCTAAAGTTACGTGTTTCCTTTGCAAAGGTGATGTCTGCGTTGGAAAACTCCAAAGCAAATTAAAAATCAAACCAGATCCATTTTCTGGAGAGGTCAAAAACAGCAATGGTGTTTATAGACTCCTAGAATCCCGGAATGTTTGGGGTGGAAGGGACCTTACAGCATGGCAGGGACACCTCCCACTGCCCCAGGCTGCTCCAAGTCCCGTCCAGTCTGACCTTGGGCACTGCCAGAGATCCAGGGGCAGCCCCAGCTGCTCTGGGCACCTGTGCCAGGGCTGCCCACCCTCAGAGCCAAGAATTTCCTCCCAATATTCCATCCACCCTTTTCCTCTATCGGGGGAAGCCATTCCCCTTGCCTGGTCCCTCTGGACCCTTTGTAAAATGAAGTGTACCAGCACAATTTGTTTTTTTCAACAGCTCTTCTCAGAACTCCAGACAACACTCTGAGAAAAACAGAGGACAAATAAACTGGGCAATGCACACTGCGTCTGCAGGCTCTCCCAGAAGTGGCAGTTCTCTGGTTCAGAGCAGAATCTCCCCGCTGTCTTTTTTTTTTTTTAAGGAGCCTTCATGAATATTGATGGTAAACATAATAACTGCAATACTCAGGAGAATAGTCAACCCATGCTGTACAATTCACATAATTCCCCTTAAATTAACGGGAGTCCCGCGTGTGCCCGGGGCACAGCGTGCCCTCCCTGGGTGCCCAAACCCAGCATCACACCCCTCCTGTTCCCGGGGGACAGCTCGGGTCAGGCCCCCGTGGGTGCTTTGTCTTCCCTTGTTTCTAGGGCTGCATCCAGCTCTAGCATCCAGTGGGTGCGTTGTGGGACATGCATGCTGGAGTTTGGGTTATAAATTCCCAAGGGATCACCTCAGCACAGGCTGGCTGCTGGGGCAGCTGCAGCTGCACACCGGGGCTCACCTGGCTCCCTGCCCCTGAGCAGCTCCCCTGGGCTGGGCAGGTCCAAAGGAGGCACTGAGCAGCAGCCAGGAGCAGAGTGGTTCAAGGGCACGTGAATGTCCAGAGACAAGCAGTAACAAGCCCCAAAGAAAGGGGGCTGAATTCTGAAGGTGTTTTTGTCTATGGAGTGTCCCTCATGGGGCACATTGGGAGCAGCACCACTGGGGAAGCTGCAGCTGCTGAGCAAGGCACAGGTACCCCTCCATAGAGAGCAAACCTGCCTGGGCCGAGTGACCCTCCACAGAGAGAGCAAACCTGCCTGGCCGGAGTGACCATCCATAGAGAGCAAACCTGCCTGGCCAGGGTGACCCTCCATAGAGAGCAAACCTGCCTGGCCAGAGTGACCCTCCATAGAGAG
>JACDOX010000095.1:55837-174184 GCA_014549065.1 Cardinalis cardinalis
GTTGTGGCAGTATTGTGTTCCTCCAGGGATGCCTTTTGCAGCTGCAGTGTTTCTGGAGCTGTGGGCTTTGTGGTTTCAAATCCCTAACCCTAGCTAGAATCCTAACCTGAACCCTAGGCACTAAACGCAGCATTAGGCTAAGTCTGGTTGCAAGGAAAAAGGTATGGTGTAAGCCATGTTGTGGCAGTTTTTTGATGCCCCTGGGCTGCCTTTTGTAGCTGCAGTGTTCTTGGAATTTTTGGCTTTGTGATTTCAAAACCCTAGCCCTTGCTGGAACCGTAACCCTCATCATTTAACGCAGCCTTGGGCTAAGTCTAGTTCCAAGGAAAAGCAGTGGGGGAAGCCATGTTGTGGCACTATGATATTCCCTTTCGGATGCCTTTTGCAGCTGCTGTGTGCCTGGAGCTCTGGGCTTTGTGGCTTCAAACCCAACCCTAGCTGGAACCCTAACCCTAGGCTTTAAACAAAGCCTTTGGCTAAGTCTGGTTCAGGGAAAAATGTATGGTGGAAGCCACGTCATGGCAGTTTTTTGTTCCTCTTGTGATGCCTTTTGGACTTAGGCTTAGGCTAAGTCTGGTTCCATGGAAAAAGGTGTGGTGGAAGCCATGTTGTGGCAGCTTTGTGTCGCCCTTGGGATGCCTTTTGCAGCTGCAGTGTGCCTTGTTCTCTGGCCTTTGTGGTTTCAAAACCTTAACCGTACCTGGATCCCTATCCCTAACTCTAGGCTTTAAAAACAGCCCTTGGCTAAGGCTGGTTCCATGGAAAAGGTGCACAGGAAGCCATGTTGTTGCTTTTTTGTGGTTCCCCTGGCCTTCCCTTTGTAGCTGCAGCTGCAGTGTTCCTGGAGCTCTGGGCTTTGCGGTTTCAAAACCCTAACCCTCGCTGGAACCCTAACTCAAGGCACTAAATTCGGCCTTGAGTTATGGTTGGTTCCAAGGAAAAAGCTGTGGTGGAAGCCAAGCTGTGGCAGTATTGTTTTCCCTTTGGGATGCTATCCCAGTTCCTCCCTCAGGTGCRCCAACAACAACCTGTTCCTTCTCCTCCCCCTTGCCCCCTTGCTAAGTGCTGTCTGTCAGTCTTAACATTCCAGCAAGAGCATCGTCTGATTGGCAAAAGTTCAAAATATGCTTCTCAGTCCTGGGGTCATTAGGTTATCCAAGTGGTACTTTTCCCCTGAGACTCCACCCCTCCCACCTGGTTGGTGGCATACCTACCCCCTCCCTCCCCCTCTCCCCAAGCTTGAAAGATAAGGGGGCCATGCCATTCTGGGTTCTGTTGGAGCTGTTACAACATTCAGAGGTCTGTGTGTCTGGAATAAAGCTCTGGATCAACCCTCCAGCAGAATCCGTCTCCTTTTCCCTTCACCATCGTCTAAAGCCTTTCCACCAGAGGTAAAACTGAGTTCCTGCATGCCTGGACCTGCTCCAAGCACCCAGCTGCAACTTCCAGCTAGCCAAAGGTGTCTCTGAAGTGAAATAAAAAAGCTGCCGCCTATGGTCCAGCAGCAAGGGTCAGACGAGCCCAGGATTGTTCCATCCAATAATATTGGGATTATATTCCATGCCTTTTGCAGCTGCAGTRTTGATGGAGCTCTAGGCTTTGTTTCAAAACCCTAACCCTAGCTGGAACCTTAACTCATGGCACTAAACGCAGCCTTGGGTTAAGGCTGGTTCCAAAGAAAAAGCTGTGGTGGAAGCCAAGCTGCAGCAGTATTGTGTTCCTCTAGGGATGCCTTTTGCAGCTGCAGTGTGGCTGGAGCTCTGGGCTTTATGGCTTCAAAACCCTAGGCACTAAAAGCAGCCTTTACCTAAAGCTGTATCCAAAGAAAAAGCTGATGTGGAAGCCATATTTTGGCGTTATGATGTTCCCTTCGAGATGTCTTTTGCTGCTGCAGTGTGCCTGGAGCTGTGGGCTTTGTGGTTTTAACTCCCTAACCCTAGCTGGAACCCTAACCCTAGGCAGTAAACAGTGCCTTTGGCTATGGCTGGTTCCAAGGAAAATCAGTGGTGGATGCCATGTTGTTGCAGTTTTGTGCTGCCCTTGGGCTGCCTTTTGCAGCTGCAGTGTGCCTGGAGCTCTGGGCTTTGTGGTTTCAAAACCCTAACCCTAACCCTAGCTGGAACCCCAACTCACAGCACTAAACGCAGCCTTAGGCTATGGCTGGTTCCAAGGAAAAGCTGTAGTGGAAGCCACATTTTGGCAGTATAGTGTTCCTCTGGGGATGTCTTTTGCAGCTGCAGTGTGCCTGGAGCTCTGGGCTTTATGGTTTCAAAACGCTAACTCAAGATGTAATCCTAACCCTAACCCTAATCCTATCCCTAACTGTAACCCTATGCATTAAACAGTTCCTTCGGCTAAGGCTGCTTCCAAGGAAAAACATTATGAAAGCCATGTTCGACCAGTTTTGTGTTCCCCTTGTGATGCCTTTTGCAGCTACAATGTGCCTGGATGTCTAGGCTTTGTGGTTTTAAAACCCTAACCCTAACTGAAAMCCCCTAGGAAGTAAACACTGTCTTAGGCTAAGGCTGCTTTCAAGAAAAAAAGCTGTGCTGAAAGCCATGTTGGACCAGTTTTGTGATTCCCTTGGGATACCTTTTGCAGCTGCAGTGTTCCTGGAGCTGTGGGCTTTGTGGTTTCAAAATGCTAACCCTAGCTGGAACCCTAACTCTAGGCAGGAAAGAGGGCTTTAGGCTAAGACTGCTTCCAAGGAAAAAGCTGTGGTGGAAGCCTTGTTGTGGAAATATTGTGATTCCCTTGGGATGCCTTTTGCTGTGGCAGTGCGCCTGGAGCTCTGGGCTTTGCAGTTTCAAAACCCTAACCCTAGCTGGAACCCTAACCCTAGGCTTTAAACGCAGTCTTGGGCTAATGCTAGTTCTAAGGAAAAAGCTGTGGTGGAATCCATTTTGTTGCAGTGTTCTGTTCCCCTTAGGATGCCTTTAGCAGCTGCAGTGTGCCTGGATATCTAGGCTGTGTGATTTCAAAACCCTAATCCTAGGTGGAACCCTAACCATAGGCAGTAAAAAGTGCTTAAGGCTATGGCTGGTTCCAAGGAAAAAGCTGTGGTAGAAACCATGTTGTGGAAATACTGTGATTCCCTTGGGATGCCTTTTGCAGCTGCAGTGTGCCTGGAGCTCTGGGCTTTGTGGTTTCAAAACCCTAACCCTAGCTGTAACCATAGGTTTAACCCTATCCCTAGGCACTAAACACTGACTTTGTGTAATGCTAAGCCAAAAATATCCTAAGAAACCTTCCTGAATCCCCTGTAGATCCTTAGGAGTGTTGAAAAGTCCTGAGAAAAACCTGCTCAGCCTCCAAGCCGCACCTGTTCCTTTCTAACCCTCAGGTGTCTTCCCTGCCTTTTTGCAGTTGATCTTGTTGTCCTCTAAGAGTTCTCTCGTTGTCCTGGTGTGAGGTTTGCTGTCTTGTCTCATCAGGTGGTAGTTCCGGTCTGTTCTCGCTGTCAGGGTTGCTGTGTCGTGCTGTTGTTAGGGGGGCTGGTTAGGCTGAGGTTAGGGCTGAGCTGAGGAGTGGTGCACCTGTACCCTTACTTGCCTCCTTAGCTGCACCCTGTACCCCTGATCTCCACTGGACTGTCCAGCCCTCAAGCCCTCTCCCTTTACCCCTCAACCCCTCCCTCTGCCCCCCAGCCCTCAGGCTCTGTCACCCTCAAGCCCCCCTATGTCCCTCAAGCCCCCTCTCAGCTTCCCCTCAGCTCCTGTGTGTCACCCTTAATCCCTCTCCTTTGCCCCTCAGCCCCCAGCTTCTCAGTGTCACCTTCCAGCTGCCCCTGCCACCCTCAGCATCTCTGTGTGTCACCCACCGTCYGCTCTCCCTGCTCCTCCCTCAGCTCCCAGCCTCTGCCACCCTCAAGCCCCCACAGTGCTCCTCAAGCTGCCCCTCAGCCTCTGTCATGCCCTGAAAGGACCCTAAAAAACCCCTATCAATTCCCTAAAAAAAACCCTAGTTTTCAGTGTCCTAAACGCCCCACAAAAACCTAAAAATAGCCTCAGAATACACTAAAAATACCCTGCTTTTAAAAAGCCCCTTAAACACCCCTAAAAATTCCCAAGGAACCTTTAAAAAAATCTCTAAAAAGTCCTAAAAGAGCTCTGAGAATACCCTTAAAACCTTAAAAATGCCCTCCTGACAAGACCCTAAAAAAGCCTAAAAAATTCCCTCAAAAACCCTAGAAATGCCCTAGTCCTAAAAAAGTTCTCCATATACCATCAATACTCCTCAAAAAGCCCTAAAAACTTTTAAGTAGTCCTAAAAAAGCCCCAAGAATACCCAAAACCACCTCTAACAATCCCAATTAGTAGGAAGACAGCCCTTAAAAAACCCTAAACATTCTTTTAAAAGCCCTGAAAAAGCCCTAAAAGTATCCTAAACATTCCCAGAGAATTCCTAAAAAACTCCTGCAAAAAAAACCCTAAAATATCCTTAAAAATCCCTGAAAAAGACCCCAAAACATTAAAAACCCTAAAAAACTGTTCAACCCCTACCTGTAACTCTGTGGCCTCCAAACATCATCTCTACCCATTAACTGCCTGCACCTGCTGGAAGGGTTCTGAGCAGTCCCACCATTAAGGTAATTGCCTGCAGCTGCTGGGAGGGTTCTGGGGCTGTCCCACCACTAGGGCTGCACCTGTACCCTAACCCTACCTGATACCCTGTGCCCTTTGTACCCCTACCCCTCAGTGTCAGCTCTCCACCTGTCAAGGCTCCCTGTCTTTGCCCCTCAGCCCATAACGTCTGTGTGTCACCCCAAGCCTCCCAGCATTGTCCCTTGGCCCCCTAACTACCCTCATGCACTCTCCACTTGGGTAGGGGTGGTTTTTAGGGAGAAGTTAGGGGTGGTGTGAGGGCTGGTTCACCTGTCACTCCCAGGCACCCCCTGCCCCTCAGCCTCTTTATGTCACTCTCAAGTTCCCCACTGCGGCCTCTCAGTGTCTCTGTGACACCCTGAAGGCCCCCTTTGCTTCTCCCTCTCAGCTGCCCCCATGCTCTCTGTCACTCTGCAGCCCCCTCCCCTCAGCCCCCAGCCCCTGCTGACACTCTGCAGCCCACAGACGTTTTCCCTGCCTGTCTTATTTGGGTCTTGTCCTGCAGCAAGGGCAGCACTGTCCCTGCAACAGCTCCCACGCGCTGCTGCAGAGAGGCACAGGCGGGCGGCGGGGGGAGACAGGGAAGGGGCAGCGGCAGGATGGGGAGGGGAGAAGGGTGGAGTGAGGGATGGAGCAGGGGAAGGACGGGGAGGGGTGAAGGGCAGAGTTAGGGATAGGGCCAAGCCAGGCTGGAAGTCCCAGTAGAGGGGAGGGCCAAGAAGGAGACGTTAGAGAAGAGGGCTGAGGGGAGGAGGTAAGAGTTAGGAGAGGGCAACCCCGTATCTCTCAATGTACCCCCCTTTCTGTATCCCCTGGTGGTCTGTTCCTTGGTGACCCCTCCCTTCGCCCCTCCCCAAGGGTATCCCATTGGCCGTGGTCCTCTTTCCCCGCCCCCCTCCTCGGGTATAAAACTCCACTGCAGGTGCAGTAGGACCTCTTTTCTACTTGGGTGGTTGCTGCTACGGGGCATGTTCTGCCCCAAGCCAATAAACAGGCCTCTGGTCCCCATGTGGAGAAGAGTGCTTCTTGTATCTGTCTATGCAAGGCCGTGTGGGCTAAGAGTCTGAGCTAGCCAGATTTGGACTCATATAACAGCACACAGAGACGCGCGGATTATTGCAGACTATCAATTAAAAGACAAAGAGAATAGAGAAGGGATTCTCTTGCTGACAGTGTTTTTT
The DNA here is from genome assembly GCA_014549065.1 of Cardinalis cardinalis. Taxonomy (NCBI): domain Eukaryota; kingdom Metazoa; phylum Chordata; class Aves; order Passeriformes; family Cardinalidae; genus Cardinalis; species Cardinalis cardinalis. The sequence continues at coordinate 61,623 of JACDOX010000095.1, forward strand.
TTTTCCTAAGATGACACCTTTTTTTAACAGTGCAAAACATAGGTTTCTGCAATGAAGTTGTTTTATTGTGACTAGTACTAGAATTAGAAGCAGGGAAAAAGCATCCTTATTTGAAGTGGTTAGACTCATTGTTTTATGAATTCAGCCATACAACTAACTAACTGACTATTTTAGTCATGAGCTATGGCTGAAATAACCCTGCTGCCAGGCCCACTTATACAGAGGAAACAGAGTTCTGCACCTCTTTGTATATATTTTGTAATCCAGAAATTAACAGACGACTGTGTGCAAAGTCTCCTGGTCTCACACTGATGTCAGTTCCAAAATCAATGGTTCCTTCATTCAAATTCCTTGAACACAGGCCTACTTTCCATATTTGTATTCAGAACAAAAAAACCTTTTGTTCAAATATAAGAATATCGTACAGCAGGTGTTGCACAGCTCAAGATCTTTGTTTCTTCTGGGATATGTGGGATTTTGTACTTTAATTGTGCTGTTAAGAAGTTTACATCAGTCATTGCCTCATCCCTTTCCTACTTCATACTACATCAACAGGCATGTGGGGGTTGGACCATGTGTGTAGTTAAAAGAAACTTGAAAAGTCCTTGCAGAGATTCAAGTGCAGTTGGAGACATTGCTAATCTTGATTTTCAATGGCAATATAAAGGAAGAAAAACAGCTAACACTAACAAAACCCAGAAAAGCCAAATCAGGAACTAACCAAAAGTACTCTAGCTACTCTGAGTGCTGGCACTCCCACAGTTCTTTGATAGCCAAGGCAGAATAAATAATCAGCCAATTTTTCTTTTACAATTATCTCCTGGGAGGGGGAAACAAGAAGGGAATGCAAGTTATCTTTGTGGAATGTTGTCAGATGAGAATTAAAATTCCAGTCTTTACTGAGGCCTCTGCTGGAATGTGCAAAACACTGGGTACATTCCTGTTGTATTGCACTCAGTAGCTTTAGTTTGCACTAGCGATGGGAAGTTTGTACTGAGCACAGGGTATCTTCCCCACACCCTCCACCCCTTGGTGGTCTGTCCCACGGGTGGTCCCTCCCCTCGCCCCTCCCCGGTGTTATCCCATTGGCCGGTCCTCTTTCCTTGCCCCCATCACCTGGGGCATAAAACCCCCTGCAGGTGGAGGTTCGACCTCTTTGCTTCTGGGGCGGTCGCTGACCAGAAGTGTCGTGTCTCAACCTAATAAACTGGATATTCTTCTCCCCGAGGCAAAGAGCGCTTCTCGTCTTTTATCTCGTTCATGCAATTCCGTGTGGGCTTGATTCCCCAGCAAGCCGGATTTGGACTCATATAAGCCCAGAGAACTGCAGATATTGCACATTCCCCCATGCACATACACACTTTGTGGTTTACTTTTCCATGGCATGCTGCTTTAAAGGCTTACAGCTGCATTCTTACTTGATTTCTCAGTAATCTGTGCACATAAACACAGTGACACCCAAAGCAGCCCTCCTCATCTTGGTACCTTGGCTGAAATAGAAGTTCTTTCACCCAGGAGTGAGACCATCTGGAAGACCATGCTGGGACTAGGAGGAAGTTGATGTATAGAATCATCTTGAGCTTCAGTCTGCTGCCTTCACCAAAAGCTTCTCAAAAATGCTACCAACAAAGGCTTAGTAAATCTTCAGTGGTCAGCAGTGGGACAGCGTGAGGCCTGACAGCTCTAATTTCACTTTCAGAGCTAGAACTTGGCTTATGCACCAAACCACCGCTGTTAAAACTAACCATCTATCACACTGTTGATTGCAGCTGCTACCCAAAGCACTTACCTTTCATAAACAATAGGATATTGTTTGCAGGGAGAGAAAAGGAGGAGGAGAGGAGAGATGCAATTTTTCTTACCATGGCAATTTCCCAGAAAATGTCTGAACATCACAGAGAAAGCAGGCCTGTAGAGGGGACAAACATATCCCTCCAGAAGGGGAGAGTTCTCAACAGAACTATATAGATGTTTTTCCTAACACCAAATAAACAAACTATACAGGCCAGTCAGCCAGTCACTGTAGGCAACCATTCAATAAATCATAAAACCACACTGTGGGATAATGAAATCAGATGCCAATTGCTTAAGTCTTTTTACAATCCTTTCCCACTCAAGTCAGAGGCAAATTTCTAAGACAATTACAAATGGACACTTGGAGCCAGATTTGTTCCAGTATTTTTTTCTCAATAGATGCCACATGATGCAGACAATACGTTAAAAACATATCACTGTATACCTTATTACCATTTGCTTTGCTGTAGATGTTTGAGATGTGCAACACTGAAAATCCCACTAAATATTATCTGAACTTCTAGGAGCTTAAATAGCTTTGAAAAATGCATTCCTGCATGAAATTCACCCTGTGCTGGGGCCAGAAGAGGATTTTGCCATCTTTGTTGAGAGCTAAGGAATACGGAGGCCTTGTGATGTACTGAGCAATGAATCTCATCCTGATTACTCTCTTTGAAGTTACATGTGCCATGCTCTCAATTAGAGCTAAAACTCAGATCACAGAGTATAATTTCTGTATGTGAGATGAATAGAACAGCTCACAGTACAAGCTGTACACAAAAAACAGCAGCTCCTCCTCATGGCGCTGTCAAATGTTATGTTCCCAGAAGCCCCACAGTGCCAGAAGAGATTCCCCTTGCATGGGAACTTTTCAGAGACCTCAAGCAAGGTCCACTTAGCAAGGGCTGGTGACACAGAGTCCTGCCCATGTACCTTATCACTGGTTGGAATGAGTCCTTAGTCACTACCTGAAGTTTCTGTTGGACTCACTGATAGCAGTTAGGCCAACAGCTGAGTTTAAATTTTAACTCATAAGTAATAAACACTGTTTTTCTAAGAGTAGTTCAAGTACAGTCCAAATTCCATAAAAAAATCTATTTTCCAATGGCAGAAGAGCTTCTTGGGTTGGACAGCACTGAGCATGTTCAAGAGAGCACTGTCACCAAATAACATCAATCAATAAACTCCATGAGCACAGACACTGACAAAGTCAGTTTTCTGTGGACCTCACTGCTGCATAGCTCATGATACAGTCTCCTTGTCACAGAATTATTTGGTCTCTTCCAGCCTGAGATGCTATTCAGCCTAGTTTCAGACACTTTTGCTGTCAAAGCCAGACAAAGTTAGCCAGGGAAACCCACATTACTCAGACAAACAGCAAGGTTGCACTGGGTCTCTCCCTGATTTAGGAATCTAGGCTAAAAATAATCTATCCTCTGCACAACTATGGTTAAATTACTGTTAGAAAAGACCCAGAAGATAAAATTCTTAGCATTCTGAGCATGTTTACTCTTACTTTCTGAATACAGAAATTAAATCAGAGTGAATTTTTTTCTGGAGGCCAAACTCCAGTCAGCCTAGGGAAATATAGGATTCCTCAGACCTAATACTGCTTTAGTTAGCAGAACAGTGCCTGAGTCACAGGCCTACCCATGTATTTGAAAGTTAATATTTAACAGTTCTGACTTCATTGACCAGGACAACCTGTGTTTCTTCAGCCCATCAGAGAGAAAAATCAACTTGCTTCATTGGAAGACTGTGGCTGTGTTTCCATCCAGACCTTAAAAAAACAGCCAGGAAGAGGATAAGCTTTAAATGTTAAAAAGAGCATATAGTCAATTATCCCACATGCCCACTAACAAAGCAGTACTGCTAAGTCACTTTAGACCTGAATAAATTCATATTATGCCTCATTTAACAAGCAAAACATGATGGAAACAATGGTATATACCATTCTTTACTGCAATATATATTTTTAAGATTGTGTGTTATCTATAGAATTTTGAACATGCAACTGGCCAGAGTGAACTAAATATTACTGTATCTTCAAGAGAAGGAAAATGAGCATATTTGATAGATAATTTAAAGTGCATGTGGGCAGAGATTTTCTAGTCCACGTATTCACTTCCATCAGATTCTTTGGGGTTTTTTTTCTAAGGGTCTCAACAAAATCACTTACATTTTTCTTGAACAAATATGATATTTTAAAAGCCATTTGTTCACGAAACTGTCCAAATCTTATTGCAGTTTCAGACATACTAAAACAAAAGCAATTCTACAGTTTGAAGTCAACCTTTCCTAACTGGTATAACCAGCTTAAAAAAAAATTCTTCCCCATTTCTCTCTTACCTATATAAAAAGGTTAAATACTGACAGACACTGTTAAATGTATGCCTTCCTTCTGTGGTTCAAAACACATTTGAAAAGGAGTCTGACACAGATCTTTACTTATCTTCTGGATGGGGATTAAAAGGACATATGGCCCATTTTACCATCAACTGTGAACTTCTGACCTCTTACTCGTTTTTCGGAACTGTAATCTTCTCTTTTGTTTTTTCCATTAGATATTTTCAGCTATGACTCTGAAAAACTTCTTCAGTCCCTAAAGCTTCAGATTGTAAATTTCAAATGCAACACATTGTAAAGGGCAATTATTTGCAGTGAAATATGCATCAAAGTTTGATCAACACAAATGAACTTACCAAATGATTCCCATCAAATTCGGTGGGACTGCTTGACTAAGGACTTACCATTATGACACAAAAAAAATTGAGCAATTATGTCTCTGGATCATCTGTTATACAAGGAACAGAACTAAGTGACATCTAAAGTATTTTTCATAGTACAAAAATAATAATAATCAGCCAAATAGTCCAAAAGCAATGATTACAAAATTAGTTCAAGAGCAAAAAGTAAGAGTGTAAGCTGCTGAAACTGAGCTCTGAAAGCACCAGAAGATTGCTGTCCTTTGAAGAATTATGATTTGGTATACTGTTTCCTCTGTTAGGTTCACTGATAATTCTCTTTGGTGTTTTGGAGTGATGGCAGGATGACATCAAGTGTGTACCTGGCTGATGATCCACACAGAGTTGCCTGCACTAACATGCCAGTCTCTGTGAGAAGCTTTGGCACCACAAAGCCTCAGCAGCCCAAGTCTACCAAATGCCAAACCTCCTGTCTCCCTGCCAAAATGAGGAACATGCTGAAGAGAGAGTAAGCAAAAGCCAAGGTGAGCCAAGCTTCATCTTTTGAAGCCCCCAATAGAATGATTTTCAGCAAGACTACACGAAAGAAAGTTGTTACTTGGGCAAAGCCAAAGGCAGAACATGGGTATGCAAAGAGCTGAGGTCCAGCAGATGAATCAGGCCTGCAGCACAGGTATTCTTATTGACACATGAAGCTGCACTAAGCAGTTAATTTCTTTTTATGTTCAGAAATACAATTTGTATTTCAGCTTTACAACAGACAGACTATAAACTCCAGACCAAAATTCCCCACGGTACAAACTTTATCAGGAAAATCCCCTCTGAAAACATAGTGAGATGACCAGCCTCAATGCAGTGACTTCTACTACCCAGCAAAATAAAGGTCTGTGGATACATAGCCCTCAGTTTATTTGATTCAGCTGTACTCAATTTGTCAACTATTCAAAGAAAATATGACACCCCAGCACACACAGCATACAAACAAGGCTACCCTTGAATGACTTACTAATTTTGTTTGTCCATTTCAGAATGCACAGGGCACTCAACCCTCTCACTATTTTCAGAGAAGATTGATCTTTTTTTCCTGTCTCAACTGTTTTTGTGTGATTCTACCATCACACAGACCTGTATTTATGAAGACAGCATTTGCTTATGGTTATTTAATATGTTGTGACAGAAGCCCATGCTCTAATCCAGTGGGAATTAACTAGTGGACACTTTTGAAGAATAACATGGTGCCACAGTCTGAAGAGGTTCATAAAGTATTTGTGGAGCAAATCAATCCTCTGAAGAGCAAAGGGCAAAAGCATTACAAATGCACACTTGAGACTCCTGTTCTAATGCTGAGATTTAAAGTGCTGAGGGTGTTCCTGCACTTAAGAGATTACTTTTGCTCTCTTCACCCTAGATACCTCCTAGGTAAACTCTCTCTGTGCCACTGGTTGATTTGTTTTATATTAAAGGAGGTGATAGCAAAGGGAATGGGAAAGAACACAACATTTGTCCTGAAAAGCGAGCAAATCCCCTAGTACCCGGGGAAAGCTATAAAACGAGTTTCTCAGATTCTCCTAACCCACTCCAACTCAGTGACTCATGCTCATTTGCTCTCACATGGCTTTGCTGGCAGAGGCATTAAAGCAATTGGCCTTATTTTCAATGCCTGTCACACTTGGGCAGTTGCTGATCAGTGAGATACCACTCCTGCCAAAGAGCTGGGTGCATCCAGTTGTGCTCCAGGGTAAAGGAGGAGGGAAGCTGTTCCATAAAGTGGTAACAACCTGCTGCTTTTCAGATTAAAACTTGTAGGAAAGGTGCAAAATTGAAAGCATCATATGTGGATGCCTGCTCCTCCATCACTACTACTGACAGAGATAGAGTGTTTCTGACTAGATTTATCCTTTGTTAAAAACAGTGGTAATACAAAAAAAAAACATGCGAGAAGGGAAACTGTGGCTATACTCCAGTGGATTTAGAGTGAAATAATGCCATTTTTAAATTACTAACAGGAGTATTTATCATTGTATAGAAATAAAAACCAAATAGAAATTAAGGTTCCAAGGTGCATGCAAACTATCAAAGTAATTTTTGTAATATTCAGCAACATAGTGCAGTATTTTTGGAGTTAAAAAAAAAAAGGAGATGCACATTCCCTTCCTCAACAGTGCTTTTTTTTTTTCCGGCTGCATTCACACAGGATACTGAAGCAGATGGCTCTAATCCAGTATGGCAATTCCTACGTCTCATTCAGCACAGCCTCTTTTTCTCTTTGATTACAGGGGATATACAAATACATTACACTGTTACACAGCCTCTACAGTGAGACAAAGGCTCTTCACTGGTTTTACAAAGTACAGTTTGTGTGTACTAAATGATATCCCTCTGCAAAAGGGAAGCATTCCATTCCTTTCTCCACAGCTCAGAGCGTGGGAGGACTGCTCAGTGAGCACACGTCGGCCTTTTTCTTACATGTTTCCTACTGACCAGAAAGAAGGGGAAAATCCAGCATTTGCAGTTAGAACAGGCGGAGATTCCTGTGCCAAACCCCCGGGAGAAAGAAACGCGGGGGAAGGGAAGAAGACACTGTTCTGTCCTCAGGGGACAAGGGACAGGTCAGAAACCTTAGCTGCCTGGCCTGAGGAGCAGCGCTGTTCGCTCTCCTTCCCCTGCTCAGCGGGAGCCGCACAAGCCTCGGGGCTGCGCAGCGGGGAGGGACGCGCCGCCCGTTCCCCACAGGGACAAGGGGCACACACAGGGAGAAGGGGCACCCACGCTGTTCCCCCCCCGGGAAAGGCGCACACACACAGCGCTGTTCTCCCGCAGGGAGCAGGAATGGGCACACACGCCGTTTTCCCCCGGGAAAGGCGCACATACAGCGCTCCCCGGCAGGGAGAAGGGGCACACACACTGTTCCCCCGCAGGCAGAAGGAAAAGGCCCACACGCTGTTCCCCCCCGGGGAAAGGCAGACAGACAGTGCGCCCCCACAGGGGGAACGGGCACACCCACGCTGCTCCCCGCAGGGAGAAAGGGCACACACAGCATTCCCCGGCAGGGAGAAGGGGCACACACACGGCTCCCCGCAGGAAGGGAGAAGGGACACACGCGGCCCCAGCCCGGCCTCTCTCTCGCGTGCCGCCACACCCCCGCCCCCGCTCTCTATAAATAGCGCGGCGCGGGCGGGGCCCGCCGGGGCACGCGAGGACAGCGGCGGCCGCCGCTTAAACGGGCAAGGCCGGCCGGGCCCTCCCGTGCCGCCGCTTAAACGGGCAAGGCCGGCCGGGCCCTCCCGTGCCGCCGCTTAAACGGGCAAGGCCGGCCGGGCCCTCCCGTGCCGCCGCCCCTCGGTACCAGCGTGGCCTCCCCTCCCCCGCGGCCTCACTGCCCCTGACTGCTCCTCCTCTAGGTCCTCCCGCTCTGTGGCTTTAACGTCAGATTCCAGGCAATCCTTGAGATTGAGCCTAGTAAACAAGGATATGCCAGATAACAAAATCATCCACGTTTTACATACTCCCTCATTTTTAGCAGCAGGAAGTGTAGAAGAGAACGTATCTGAAGACCAAGAAGCAAAGGTTTCTGAGGTTTAACCTTTCCTACACCAGTACTTCTGCCTAAACTTGCCTAGAGTTGGTCCTGACTGACAGAATAACACTGGCAGTAAGGTACGTACATCAGGAGTGGAAATTTCCATTTCACAGGGTGACAGTTTTGTCGGGAAGAAAGTGGCTGAAGAGAGAGCCTGCCCCTCTTACGTGATCCTCACGTAAGGTAATTTAAAATGTTGGGATAACCCAAACAATAACCTTCAAAGCCTCAACTTCTGCTAAGATCAGAAAGACATTACCCTGTATCTTCTGAATGCAAAACATGTGCTCTAACCAAGGCAAAAACCTTACCAGACAGGACTTTGATCTTATCAGGCCCTACCTGCAAAACAGCAAGCATCTAGCACACTCCTAATGTCTGAATCTGCATCTCAGCAATAATTTCACCAGAAGGTCACCGAGGGCTGGAATCCATATTCCATGAAAGGGACTACAGAGTTATACTTGGCTGTGCAACTCACTTACCAGGAAACAACATTAATTGCTGATTTCCACCTCTCCCTCACTCTCAACAAGCCACAAAACTTGGTACACTACATTCAATCTTTAGGGCTTAAACAGAAATTACTGGCTTGGCCCTTTGCCTTCCTGAATTAAGTCAACCTTGAACTTTGCAAGATGACTAAATTTATGTTGTAGTCAGCAACATTTGTATTTCTCTAAGTCCTCACTTTGTGGCCGGCACACAGCACTTTGACATAAGCTGCTGACTGCCCTTCTTTCTACTCACTCAAGCCCAATCATGTGTAGAAGCCAAAATAAGAACAGAATGAACTCCATGTGCCAACCAGCTGGAAATCAGTCTCTTGCATCAGGATTGCTTGGCTATTTTACTACTAGCAGGATTACTGCTAACATTCTGAGAAATTAACTTAATCACAACAGCAATAAAACTCTCATCCTAATTTTTCTGTAGTCATTATGCTACCTTTTACTCCATTTTCTCGCTGCTATCACCATGCTTGTCACAGACAGAAACCTGAACTTGCCTGTTTTGATCCATCTGAAGAGAGTAGACCCAATTCTATACCAACAGCTCTTTTTCTCTATCTCCACCTCCTTGGCCACACAGAGATACATAGATACTCTCACTTTTTATGGGTTTGGGATTATTTCTCACATTGAAATTTCTATGCAGGAAGAAAAGTAATGATCACATTACAGTTAAATCATGCTGCCCTTTGTGTTTTGGATCATGTGGTTACAATAAAGATGCACACAGATACACAGTTTACAACTGCTACGGCAATTATTGCCATCTCACAGCCTTTTAAGTGTTTAGCTGACCAGCTACACTGCATGGTGGCACAATCACAGGAGGTTTACCAATACAATGATTTTTCTACAAACCAAACTCTTCATCCACAAGTGTTAAAACACACTTCAGAATTAGAGGCAAACATGATGTTCTACCCCCTACCCCCACTTGCCAGAATACCCTTATGGCAGACAATATATTTTGTTAAGTTTATTTAGTGCATGTGAATTTCTGGCAAGGTATGGTAAATTTAGTCAACCAGACCTGGAACTAATACCTTTGATTTTCCAGTTTTCTATGCCATACAACCATGTACACATGAGCTGGAATGCTCTGTTACCATTTTTTAATGAATTTGCACCTTTGCACCAATGTGAAGTGAAATCCCACAGGGCTGGGATGGTGGATGTACAGGAGCTCATTTATTTAAGCCTCTACAAACAAGAAGAGAATTACAGTTGGGTCTCTCTGGATTAATACACATTTAATTTGGAAGTTTTCAAAACTGTTGTTTTTCTTGTAAAAAACAGCTTGTTCTGGCCAACAGTCTTTAAGAGGTCTTTGCCAAGTTAACAATGCTTCATCAAAACATAGTATTGTGCAAAGCATGTAAACATTTGCCATAAAGGTTATGCTGTTATTCTTTCCAGCCACAGGTTACTCTTGTTTTCATAGAGATGTTTCACGAGGAACATCTAATTCAACTAATGTGATTCTTTTGGTTTTGAAATTACATACATACTTTTCAGAGGCATCACCAAAGTTCAATCTCCAGCGTGCTGAAAATAATGCACCACAGTTCCCAGAATGGAGATTTATATGCAGTTAAATTGCATATCCATGGTGAACCCAACAGCAAACAGACATACTGCTGAGAAAGGAAGTCTCAATCAAGTCAAAAACCAAAACAATCTACTTGGGCAAAACAAATACGGATATAAACTAACCTTCCTACTTGGGGATAACATGGTATTTTGATTACTAAACTTTAGTCACATGGGTATGAACATGCAATGGTAACAGAAAAAGAGGTGAAAAATCTTTAAAAGAGAAGGAAAAAAAAAATAACAGGATAGACAGGAGGTATTATGACTGGCTAAAAGCATTCAGCATTTCTAGAAGAAAAGGAATATTTTTCAACAGACAGACAATACTAAGTTAATACAAAGTTAATAGGAACCATGGAAGAAAACTTTGAATGGGAGGTCAACAGGAATGTTGTTGAGGCAATTTAGTGAGGAAAAAAAAGATGTGTATATCATATATTTAAATAAATGAGCTGCATGAGCTATTTGGAGTCTGTTAAATCGATAGGAAATGGCTGACATTGAACTAAAATATAGCAGAGAATTTAATTCCATATAGTATTAAGGAATGTGCACAATATTCTTTGTTCTTCAGCTTTTTGGCATCTATAAGCAGCAGCTTGTACTGCAGTAATACCAAGCTCAAAAGTCTCTCTGCCTAACAGAGCTCAGCTCTCATTATGGCCTGGGATCCTGTGGCAGCAGGATTAGAAGTGGCGGTGCGACCCCGCTGTTGTAAGTGAGGCTGTGGAGGTCGGGCTGAAAAACCCAGCATTTGCCTGAATGTTCTTTAGTTTTAGATTGTGCAGTTTTGGATAAGCTAAGCACTGGCTTTGCAGACCACCTGAGGTCCAGCTGGAAGTCCAAAAGGTTTTGTACTTGATTTAGCAGCCTCCAACTCAGCATCCAAAATAAAAAGTCCAAAAGGACTGGAAAGTTTTTATATACTTGAGATTAAAGGCTTGCCAAAGGCCACACGGGAGATCTGGCATCTTACTGGCTTTACTCAGAAAAGCAAACATGGCTGTATGAACTTCACTGGGGCTTTATTATCTCAGTGGCACATTTCCTAGATTCAAGTAACATAACAGACAAGATATGTCTATGAGCAAACTTATATGCTTTTAAAAATGTTCCTTAAGAAGGAAATAATCTTAACCATTCTGAAAACAACCCCTGAGACACTGTAAGGTGTTGCTGAATGCAAGAGTTGTTGAAAATTTAACTTCTGCAGGTTTGGACCAAAGCAGCCTGTTAGTCTTCCAGTGTTCAGGTAATTTATAATGGAAATTGAGTATCTAAAACTAGAATTGGAATGTCTTTCACCCAGTGCAGGAGGGTTGGCTGCACTTTCCTGAACTGCACCAAAGTTTTAGTGATAGAGACTGCAGTGAGGATGGGCACAACAACCTCCAGCAGCTGTCGCAGACATCTTTCATGAGAAATCCTTTCTTAGGATTTCTGAGAGCTGCAGTTCCAGCAACAAATGTAAACAATGGTTATCTGCTGCTGTGGAATGCAAACAGGTGCATTTGTGATTGGCCCGGGTTCCTGGACCCTGCCCCGCTCAGAGATGGGGGTGGCACCGGCCCTGGAGACCCCGCCTGCCGGGCCGGCTCCACCGCCTCCCGGGCCCGCCCCGCGGCCCCTCTCCCGGCCAGCGCCGCGAGCGGCGCTGCGGACAGCCCCGTTCACCCCGCCCCGCCCAGAGCTGGGGGCGGCACCGGTGCATGGGACCCTGTCTGCCGGCCGTGGGGGGCCACCCGAACCTGCCCCGCGAAAGCGGTCCTTTCCCCGCGCGGCCCCTCCAGCAGAGCCTGCCCGCTCCGAAACACCGCTTCCTGCGGCTGCGCCGATGTTGCTAGGCGACGAAGACGCGGCTGCAGCTTCCTGCCTGGCGGCGCCTCCGCCGCCCCCCCCACCGCCTCCCGTTCCAGCTCCGCGGCTTCTTCGGACAGCGACAGTGCCTCCGCCGCCGATCCCGGAGCCGGGAGCAGACGCCGCTCCCAACCCTGTGCCGTCCCTGCCAGCGCCCCCGACGGCCTCGCCGCCTCCCGCCGAGCCAGCCCCAGTGCGGGACGCTGAGCCTGTGCTACTCCCGGAGCTGCCCGTGGTTCCGCCGCCCCCAGAGGCAGCGGCCGCGGCGGCTCCCGCACCCAGCGTGACYCCCACCCSGAGYTTTTCGGGTTGTCCCGGAGCTGCCCCTGCGGGGGGACCTGGGACAGGGGAACAGGGCGTCAGCCTCTCTTTCTGTTCAGGAGGCATGGCCCGACAGCTGGGGGCGGGGGCAGCCCGGCTCCCTGCTTTCAAAATCAGCATTCTTGGTGGGTTGGGGGGTGTTTGGTTGCTTGGTTCTCCTTGGGGGTTCCAGAAGTCACTGCCACCCCTCGTGTGCCTTRTCGGCRAGGGGCAGGAGGCTCCCGAAMGTTCTGCCTCCGGTCCCCAGCCCCRAGGGGGTGAGGGTGGTACCGAGAGGCAGATGGGTGGAACATCTCCTGCATTTGCAGTGCAGAGGCAGAGGGGACAGCAGAAAGCAATCATTGCCTGCTTGCTGTGGGGAACAAACATCCCCAGACCCGAGATAGAGTCTCTCGGGACGGCTTCTGCCCCCCAATTGCTGGCATGCCTCGGTGATTTTGGGGGGAAGAAGCGTTTGGTCACCCCTTCTGCCATTCCATTGGCAGTGTTGGTCCAGGCTGAGCCAATGCAGAGCCTGCCTCGGGGGCTGGGCCTGGGCTCTCTAGCTTGGTTGCTAGGGCCAGGGCCACCTCCCGGCCTTCTGTTGGCTTTGGGAGTCTTGCTTGCACCTTCTGGTCCTAGGCCACCTTTCTGTGGGCCAGGTGTGGGGTTCCTGATCCTTCCGCATTGGCCGGGACCCCCAGGGCCCCTCTTTAAGGCTTCCTGCTGCAGCTGCCATTTTTGATTAAAAAGTAAATGAAAAATAAAAAAAAAACCAAAACAAAACAAAACAAAAAAATTAATTTAAAAGGGTTGAAATAGCTGGCAGCAGCTCTGAAGCATGGAAGGGCCAAAAATTAGCTTCAGCCCAAGTTGCTCAATAAAGGGCTGGAGCAAGACATTTCACAAATCTTCTCAAATTGTTTGAAATTGTTTTATAGCTGTCAATGGACTTTTAAAAGCTATTGATGGACTTTTCTGCAGCAAGCCTGTTTCAGGATGAAAAGGGACTTTCAAAGATGCCAAAGAGGAACATCTCCAGTCCATGGACTTTTCCTGAAGCTGAGCTGCTTGGACTTGAATTTTCTTTGCATTGTTCTTTCATTTTCTTATATTGTAGAGTTGTTTTAGAGATTTGATAGCATTTTATGTTTTACAGGTGAAGAAATTCCCTGTTCATTCCACACCAGCATTTGATCGAGGTTTGGATTGGCAAAAGATAACCTGTCAAGTATTTGTTCTTTCCTCTGCATGGATATAGCAGAGAAAATTACAAATACTTTTCAATTTAATTAAATAAAAAAAGGTGACATGTCGCAGACATCTTTCATGAGAAATCCTTTCTTAGGATTTCTGAGAGCTGCAGTTCCAGCGACAAATGTAAACAATGGTTATCTGCTGCTGTGGAATGCAAACAGGTGCATTTGTGATTGGCCCGTGTTCTATGTTTATGGTTGATGGGCCAATGAAGGACTGAGCTCTCTGAGAGAGAGCTCCATTGTTTTGTTTTCTTGTGCATTCTATTCTATTCTATTCTTAGCATAGCAGCCTCGGGGAGAAACCTTCTCCCCTTTTCCCTTCTCTTTATAATATAATATAATATATACATATAATAAGATAATAAATCAAGCCTTCTGATGGAGTCAAGGCTCTCGTCTCTCTCTCATCCTCGAAACCCTCCTGAACACTACCACAAGCAGCTACCCCCTGGCATTGGAACACACCCCCATGGAAGCAGCTGGGCAGAACAACTTGTACAGAAACCTCTGGCTGTGTTAATGTACTGCCTGGCTAAATAGGCATGGGCTAGGAAGGAATCACTGTTTGCAATACAGGAAACCCCACATCAACATAATTCATACTTGTGCCCCAAAACTTAATCCTAAAGAAAAGTTAAATGTCCCTTGGAGTTCTTGTAAACACTTGGAAGACTTTTTTGCCATGAATTCTAATTTCCAGCTCCTAAAGATGAGATAAGTCATCTTATGCATGTCATCTATGCATAGCAGAGGTTAAGCCACTAGAGAGCTATCTAGTTGCTAAATTTAAAATAGAATTGAATTGCTTTAAATGCAACTTTTTGTTTCCAGTCTTGTTTCTCCAAAGTCTGAATTAAGTCTTATTAAATACTTCTCCAGCCTTGTTTGGGACTTGGGGCAAAGTGAATCAAGGAGAAATAGAAGGTAACACAAGTTCAAGCAGTTTAGGTAACACAAGCAGAAGGTAACACAAGTTCATGGGAATCCCTGGGGAATCTGTAGTACAAAATACACTTAAGAGATCCAAGGCTTAAATAATATTCACTTTTCACAGCATGGGGACACTACACAGACTGATATTCCTGAGGGAAAAGAATTCCCATAACAAGTCCAAACCAGTGCATGTCCTATTAGGAAAACATTTCAGAGTTGTGGGTAAACCCTGAATCATAGGCATTAAACTACATATTTTGCTTAGGCATTAATCCAGGCAGAGAGAGATCAGACAGACACAATATGACACCCTTACTAAGTATTTCTTCATCAGCTCGTATTACAGCTGCTGACTAACAAATGCATAATACCTAATCAGGGTTTCTGCATGTCCTGTGCCATGAAACCCTTGGAGGAGTATGTAGATTAACCAATGTAATTTTTTTGTAATACGCCATTTCTTTCCCACAAGCTCCATATCCCACAGGGGTTAAATAGTACAGTAACAGAGTTAAAATAGATGCAGGAAAGAACATAAGATTTAAAAATAGATGAGGAATCCAGGAGGCAAAGATACAGGAAGAGGTCTTTGATACAGGCTGCAACAAGCGTATGAGGGCTTTGAAAAAAAACCACAAAACTTGAAAATTTTTGCCTCATTTAAGTCAGTGTGGGTTTGCCAGTGCTGTTTACTGAGGCAGCACTTCATGCAGAGAGAGAAAACTTGGATTTGATCATGAAGTGAATGAAAAACCACTAGTGTAGTAGGAGACAATGACAGACACAAACATTTCACTGTTTATGTGGAGTGCAGAGTCTGGTGGCCCTTGAAAGACAGAGATTGGATTCAAGTCTGCCTTTATGCAAGCAAGTCTGATAACTTTTACATGAAAGTATTAGAACAAGATATGCTTTTGTTCTGCAGGGACATAACACACTACCTCATCCAATCACCCCCCAGCCTTGTGTTTTAAGGAAAAGCAAGGCTGGAAGAAGCCTCACTGGGTTTGAAACTATGAAAGTTATTAATTCACAAATCTTTAGCTTTAATGCAACAGTGCAGCAGACTGTACTAAGTACAGTCCAAGTACTAAGTACAGTGCATGCTTAAACAGCAAGACTTAACTACACAGCTGAGTTTGTATACATTTTACAGTGACATTTTTGAGGTTCTTTAACCTACAACATACAAGTAACTGAACTTAAGAAACTAACAGTGTAACCAGTACATACTATAGCAGCAGTCCTCAAACACCTATTAGCATGTGTTGACAGTTCTGAAAGGAAGGTTGTTGAGCAATTATGCCGGGAAATAAACATTGCCTAACCCTAAAGAGTAACCACAAGAATAGAAAAACAAGTGTTACTGCAGCTAGTGTCTGCCTCCCACAGCATTGATCCCTGACTACTGAAATAAAAAGACTGAAAGTCACCTGAGGATATAACTGATATCGAAATAACTTTCGTATATCTGTATAGTCTGCAGTTCAAAAGTCTGGTAACCACTTCCACCTCATTACTCTCCACTCCTCCAGAAACTCTGGCTACTAGCAAATACATTGTCTAAAAATACACTGTCTCTCAAAAACTTGCTACTAGGTGTATTTACAAGTACTATGGGTATGATCTTAGAGTCAAGCAGAAATAACTGCTTATTCTAACATTTGGATTCACGAGCCTGGTAGACACAAACATGTGGCCCTGTTGTATCTTATTGCAGGGGTTCCATACTGTTGTCTCCTTATCACAAAAGTTCCAAACCTTCTTGGTGTTTCTCGTGGGCATCTCCTCAGAGCACTGACTCTATCCCTTTCACAAAGGAGCCAGCTGACTCCAGTTCCCCTCTCACCCAGCCACCCCACTCTTTTATAGCACTCTTCTTCTCATTGGGTCAGCTGTGGCCTGTTAAAGTCAAGCCAGTTCCTAATCTTTGATAACTGGCCCAGATACAACTCCTTAGGGGTAAGACTACTTTCTACACTATCTTTATTTTCTTCTATTCTATCCCCCTACATGGCCCAAAATGGACAGCAGCTAGAATCTATTTGGAAAATCCTGGCTAAGATCATAGAATTTGGAAACCTTTTCTCAGAGGAAACCACCAAGTCTCATACTAGTTAGCATCCTTTACCATTAAGATGTTATGCTGGAGGATAAATGGCTTGGCTTGAGGGGAATGGAGAGGGCCAGAAATCAACAAAATCTCTTTGCCCTAGTTCTTTTTCAAGGGTTGAGATGAGCTTGTCTTGTCACTTTGATATGCTGAATAATCTTGAGAATTATCCTCCTTGGAAAGAGAACACTTAGGTGCGAGGCATCTGGAAAGGAACACATGTGCCATATGCAGATGAAGGATCAGTGAACCACACATGGTGATATGTACTGGACATGGGAAAAATGTGCACCATGGCCTCAGAACATTTCTGCTTGATACTCCCAACTAGAAATAAACAGCAAATGTAACAAGGGAGACTCCCAGAAATTCCTTTCTGCCTGAGTATTATGCAAGCTCTTCAGATATTAAGATCTGCTTACCTTCAAACCATAGAGTGAGATGGTAAACCTGAGATTCAGCAGCACATCTAGTTCTTGGCAGTAAAAAAGAAAACATGGCATGGGTTGAGCAGCTCTTCTTTCACTTGTGCTTCTATATTTCAGATTGTAGAGAAGGATCACATTCCAAATCCTAGAACAGTTTTAATCCCAAGCACCTTCTGGCCAAACAAAAGTCTCTGGACATGCAATCGCCCCCAGGCTTTCAAGGGTCAGATTCACTAAACTCACCATTGTATTATAGTGTCTGGAATGGAAGACACACAGAACATAGGGCCCCTCTACTCCCAAAACCAGCACCAGTTCAGCCTTTACTAGGAGAGAACAATTCTCACTGCCCACAGCTCATGCACAGATGAGATGTGAGCATCGTGCATGCAACCAACTTGCACATTTCCACCACTCAGCACATAAAAATTATCCAATTGGTGAGGATGATCCTCTATAATGACATCAGCCTGTGGGAGAAAAAGAAATGTGAAATAACCCTATGCTGTACATTCAAATTTCAGCCAAGAGTAAAACTGAAGTAAATGGCAGGAATTACATGTTTGCTATGAGGCATGAAGCCAGAGCTAGAAGAATTGCCTCTATTCAGTGTCTCAGCTTTAGAAACCAGGAGTAGATAAACAATTAGACAATGGGTTTGGTGTACGGTTTCACTGCACCGAGTCAGAAGTGGTGGGGATGTATAGATTAGTACTCTTGGAGAACCCACACTTGCATGAGGATGAACTGTAGCACCATTAGTGCTAATCCATGAGAAACAAAGAAACCTGAGATTGAAATGCACTCCTTTCCCAAGCCATGGATACCACTTACTTCAAACCACCTGGAATGCCTGCTACAGTTCTCCAATGCCAGCATTAGACTAAACTGCATGGAGTAGTAAACACAGGGAAAACACAATCCACAGCCCTTTGATGGGCTTTGGGGCAGGGGTGGCCAAAGAAGATTTCTGTACAAGTACAGTCTTCATCTAGGCTCGACTGCAATTGTGACTGCCTACTTTATTCACCAATTTCAGTAGACACTGGCCTTCCTCCAGGTACTGATGGGGATTTTTAGGCAGTTTTCCCTTCCAGCAATACCCCTCATATGCCTCCAGCAGCCATCCTGGGCCTCAGCAACCGGGCCACTTGCTGCCCTTCCTGTCACAGCACTGCCAGCTGAGGACTCCTGTTTTATCAAAATGCCAGGACTTTGGCCAAAGTTTTTAGCTCCTCCTTAAACAAGCCCTCAGCTTCAGGTATCACACTCTCAATAGCACATGCTATAAAAGATAACAGTATAAAAGTAACCACCTTAGCTTGTTTCGTGTCATCTGTGTAGCACTTCTCAAACCCCCTCTTGTCTCCCTGCTGCTGAACACCTGCAGCAGAAGCCACAGCATCTCTGCAGTGAGTCCTGCCTGTACCTGGGAAGAATAGGAGATTTCCCCTTAGTAACACAACATTTAATTTCTGGGATATACTGTGCTTCACTAATAATATCCAGGCAATGCAACAGTTGCTTGTCTAATTTGTAGTGCTCTCTCCAGCATAGTTACTCTGTTTTTAACAGCTTCCTTATCTAATAGGGGGCAGCTTCAAGTTCTGAGTGAGGCTTGTGAGTGCTGTGCATGGCAGGTACTGCCTAATTGTATGTGTTTGTGCCACAGCTGCCAGTGCTGCTCTGTCCAGCTGAGCACGCCAGGGCTCATCTGAGCCATGACTGTGGTCAACAACAGCCCAGAACAAGGAACTGCTTGTTCCACAGTGGTGACAGCAAACGCCACAGGGTAGGGCTGACTGTTTAACAGTTTTTCATGATTTTGCATAGCATAAGTGCTGAACAAAACACAGTGGGTGAGGGACATGATGTCATGCATTTTCCAAGAAACCTAGATATTAAAAAATTCATAATAAACGCCTTCAATGAGTAGGATACTTTTTGGGGAACCAGCTGGGCCTTTCTGATAACAGTGTATTTATTCCATAGTGCAGAACTGGCATGCTGTATCTCAGAATAAGAGAAATAACATCATGATATAATCTCATTCAGGACTTTGGACATGTTTGTGTCCTTCTCCCATAACTGTCTCATTTTTCAGGTGTACTATGGAGGCTGAGGCTTGCAATAGAAATCTTGTACAGACAAAATAAGGATGCAGGCTTAATTACTTCTTGCAGTAATTAGTATAGTGCCACGACAGCACTTGTTTGTAAATTATAAACATTCATTTAATAAGTAAGGTAAATTTTATTTTCATTCTTTGTGTTTCAATGTTGTAACTTGCAATACCTTTCAGAAATAATCCCATACAGGCAGTTCAGATTGGAATATGACAATACTTAACAACATATGGAAATGCTTTACTGATTATATAGTGAAAATATTAAATAATACACTTGATGCCATTGTTTGGATGAAAAGTGTTAATGTGTACATTACAGTGCTGTGAGTCAGAGCACTCACCTTCTAGCTGGAGCTCACAGAACTCACAGAAGTGAAGAAGACGCCTGTGTATTTCGAAGTAGCTGCACAAAGACAGTCTTGACTCTACAGCCCATCTCTAAACAACAGATTTTCTCTGGCTAGGGGATTGCCCAGGTGAGAAACCTGCAAATGAGGAAGCAACAAACACAATGAGGCAGCTAACAGCAGCTGACCCTTAGTGAAAGGGCAGGTGAGTTGTGGTTTCCTTTGGGCAGGAAGAAGTCCACCAGGTGCTCACCTTAACTGGGGTTCTGCTTTCCAAGTCTTCTGCCTGCCACCAGTGAGGCCTTTTTACCTCTCAGGTCTGGCTTTTTTCCTTGAAGCTGTGCTCCAGCCAGCGCCCCTGTTTTGGAAAGAGCTGTATTCAGTAAGGGCTGCCTAATTCTGTCCTTAAGGTCCACCAAAATCAACAGTATTTTTCTGAAGCAGGACCTTAGAGTCCTCACACAGGCAGGGAGTAGAGCCGGTGGTGCTGCACTGCATGGGTGCAGCTCAAATAGAGAGCATCCAGAGAAAAGAAATGTTCAATAAGAAAAACTAAGGCAAATAAATTCAAATAGGGAGGAAACAAAGAGGGAGGGGGAGGAGAAGGCTTAGTATGTAAAGGACAATAGCAGCAGCAAAGAGTCACTTTGAGATACTGAGTCCAAACACTATCCTACATTTGGAAACCCTCTCTGAATTTCTCAGCGCTGTCTTCACGAGATACACCATATATGTTATGGACTATGCACCATCTCTTGTCAAGATTACTAGAAGGACTTTATGTAAGTAGTGAATTACATAATTAAAAACACAAAAAGCATTCTTAGTCTGAGTGAACCATGAGGCAAGGATACAGGGTTCCAAGGGGGCCCTTCCCAACCCTGGAGCTCATTGCTTGTAACCCAGAGAATTAGCTGTGCTGTACAAAGTGTCCACTGTATTCTGCACACACACTGTTCCTGCACATTTCTAGGGATGTAATACACTGTAGGAAGTAAATGGCACAATTACAGACAAAGCCTATGGAGGATGTCTTGGAGAAGATTTGAGCAATAAAACATCACACTCTTAATTAGTATGTTCCATGTAGTAAATAAAGATGCTCTGATAACCAAGAGAGGGAAGGCTATGAAAGCTTGACTGTAAATTTTGCTTAAGCAAAGACTGCACTTACCTTGTGGGAATATTTCCTTGTGTGAATGGTTTATGCAGTATTAAGAATAGGGAAGTCCTGCAGTTTTGTATTCAGGGGGGAAACTGCTAGAAGAATCTCATCTCTCTCATTTCCTGCTAGAATAGGCTTATCTTTCTTTAACTCTCCAAATTCTTTTTAACACCCCTCTTGCCCTTCTGCCATAACTCAATTTAATTTAGATCTGATTAAGTATTTGCAGAACTGCATCTTTCCAGCAAGCTGGTGGAAACCCCAGGGCTGTGGGTCAAAGACAGAAGAGGAACAATTAGCACAGTAGAGTTTCAGCATTCTGTTGCATCTGTTATATAGATTATCCACAAGTAACCCATCAACTAAGACTACCTGTTTAATTCTCTGATAACAGAGATTTCAGGCTCTTCAGAAAGTTCTTCAAGGGCTCTTGTCTTCCAGGAAGCCTGGGACTTGGGAGCAGTGCAGTGCTGGTAGTAGTTGTTGTCTGGGGGAAAGTCCCATCTGCTAAAGATCTTGCCATTAAAAAAAGCAGGAGACTCAGGTGTGTCCCCATTCAGCAGGTACTAAGTGAGGCTGAGAGACAGACAGGAGAGAAGGTAGTGGAAAACATTTGTCTCCTAAAGACCCGGGTGTGGAACACAGGAAGAAGCGGTTTAGTTTTCCAAGAGGCAAGTGATGAAGGTTAGTTGTGTAAGTGCTGGAGTGGAAGAAGGCTTACTCCTTTCAGAGCAGGGCTCTTGGCTAAGAGAAAAGAGAGACCATCTGGTGCTTGGCTTACCTACAGCGAGAGGAGGAGGTGAGTCAAGGGCTTGGAAAGGTGGAACAAATATCTTTGATTTTTATCAGCCTTCTGCCCATCACTTAATTTAGCTGGTAGCCATCAGTGAGGGGAAAAGGATAATTTCTCAGGGCAGCAGAAGAGGAATCATTTGTTGTGCTGGTTGCCATGACAATCCCCCGAAGTATTTCAGGAAACCAACATGAAAATGTTGAAATTAATAAAGTGAGTGATGTGGGACAAAACTTGCTGTCTTGCTGCATTTCTGTATTATGTGGATTATTGGGTAGTCTTGTGCTGTTTTGAATATGTTTGCTTAAAACCAACAGCCTTTTGAGTCCTTGCTTCTGTAGTAAGACATATGTGAATGCAGAGCCTTTGAATCTGTGGTCCTCCATTCATTGCCCTTTAGGAAGGCTGGGAGCACAAGGGCTACATAATTTGGCCTTTCTTTCTTTTTTGTATATAGGGTAAAAATTTAAAAAACAAAGTAATTATTTACCTTCCCTTTTGACATATGATCTTGGGATTTCCACTGAGATTAAACCCTCAACTTGTCAGTTATCTTCAGAAATAGTTTATATTCTAGACTAATAGAGGGTTACAGGGAATGATTGAATGATTCTTATTTTTACACATTCTTTGTAGGATTCATAGACAAAAGAGAAACAATGAAAACAAGAACTGTGGTTTCTGTTCAACTTTGTACCTATGGGTTGTGATGCATTTTGTTCCTTGTGCTGCAAGTGAGAGCAGGCAATTCTTAGCAGGTTCTGACAAGTGGCACATGCAGTGAGAAGAGAGAGGAGGATAAGACATTGTGAGAGGGGCTGCCAGTCAGTACAGCAGCTTTGTGCAATGCACTTCAGGCCACTTCGTCATGAGGAGTTGTGCTCTAGTCATCTGTGACAAGGAGCTCCTGCTTCACCAGGAGCAGGTGTGACTGCAGTCGGATGAGTGCAGACAAGCCAGCAGGAATGCACTTCAGCAAGGAAGGAGTAAAAAGTAAATGAAGACATGAGGGTACCTGTAACAGAGCAGAGCTCAGAGCTAAGGACCAGAAAATGGCACTCAAAGTGAAGGATTTGGGAGATTATTGTTTGAGTATTGCAGTATTTAATGGATGTATGGTCTGTCCTTTTTCCTCCTGTGCCCAGAGCAGGTAGCAGTAAGTAGCAAGTACCGAATGAGGGATACAAGACAAGCTAAATAGGTTTCACATTCTCAGTTTCAAGTCTGTAATTGAATCAGATGTTCAGATGCATGGCTCTGACTGTGTAACACTGAATTAATAGTATAAAGTATTTGTATCCTTCTCCCCATCTCTTATTACCACTCTGTTCTGGTTTGAAAGCAAAACCAGTGAGAGACTCTAAGTCAGAAATACAATTTATTAGATAAAGGAAAAAAACCCCAAATACATGCAGTAATACAGAAGAAAAACCACTGACAGAGTCAGAATACAACCTGACACCCTGCTACTTAGGGTGGTGGCAGCAGTCCAAATGAAATGGTCTTCTTCAAGTGGAGACCCTGTAGAAACCATCTGATAGCTCTTGTCCTCTGGAAAACCAGTGGGTAAGGGTGGCCGTTCCTCTGGGAATCCAGTGGGAAGACTGCTTGTGGTGTCCCAAAACCCAGATTCTATCCAGCTGGGGATGCTTAGCTCCTCTCCCCTGGGCGAAGCATCTTGCAATGCGCTGATATCGTGCTGAGTCATGCGGTGGGTCCTTGATTACTCGTTGAACAGAAACGGCTCCCGGAGGGAGTTATCTCTGGGTCATGTGGCAAGACATTGATGGGCCCATTAAAAGGAGATAAGGAAAAAATGATGCCCCTCCTGGTTTCAGCAGCTCTTGAGGATGGGAACAGAATACATTTTTATATTGTAACCTGTTGCAGTGTGTTGCAATTTCCTGTCTCAGACTTCCCTGTCCCCCCAGGTGTGTTCCCCTCCCCCTGTCCTGCTGAGAGCTGTCCACTCCAGCAGGGGCATTCTGTGATTGGCAGAAGTTCAAAGATGCCCCTCAGGTCTGGGGTCATTGGCCCGTCCAGGTGTCATTGTCCCCTGGGCCTTCCCCCCTCCCACCTGGTTGGTGGCTCACCGGTCCCTCCCCTCCCCCTGCCCGGAGCTTAAAAAGACAATCAGGGCACATGGTCGATATTCTAATGGAGCAGTTACCAGGATTCAGATGTCCTAGAATAAACTCTGGATTTAACCCTCGGTTGGAATCCACTCCTATTTCTCTTCACCTAGCCTAAGGACTTCCTCAGAGGTAAAGCCTGTGTTCCTACAAGCCTGGACTTGGTTTCCAGTGCCCAGCTGCTGTACCCAGCTAGCCAGGAGTATCACTGTGGAAAACACCACAGCAGCTACCCCCGGGCGGGTGGCAAGGGCCAGACAAGCCCGGGCACATTCCACCTGGCAATACTGGGATTTTATTCCTATAGTAACCTAGGACACACTCACAGAACAAATTTAGGAAAATTTGAAATCATTTGTGAAATCCTGTGAATACTCACAGGAGACCACTAAATCTTTAATTCCTTCCAGCCCCAGCAGGGAATCCTAAATTCACTGTCCACTTAAAGTACACAGGTAAGGCTTTTCCTAAATCCCAGTGACTACCAGCACATTATGCACACTGCTGAATGTCACTGAGCTCATCTTCTTACTGAACAATGTTTTTATTTTTGTTTAAACACACAAACCACCAAAAAGGAAATTAATCTTCTTAGGCAGGCAATGAATATTCCCACTGCAGAATGCATTGAACCACTTAACTGCAGAGAACACAAGCCCATTGCCTAGCAGACCTAGCCAGACCACATTTTCCACATTTTTATTTTGAAAACAGCTGAATGCACAAAACAAGTCAGTTTCATTCCCCAAGTAAATAATGTGGGCTAAGAGTAATTCAACCAATGCACTTGGAAAACTATCAGTCTGTATTCTTAACACATTCCTGTTAGTGATATTTGAGCCCTTCTATGATTGTTTTCTTTGAATCTGAGTGAATGCATTTGATTCTGCTGAATGGTAAGTCCTCTGAAGAGCTAAGTAAGTCCAGACTTATTTTTTCAATGTTTACTTGAAGTAAATTTTAATTACATAATTACTGTGAAGCAATATAAAAAGATGCATTGGAAATTCATGTTACCAGTGCTCTCCTATGGCAGTTATATTCAGAAAATGGAACTACTGCATGAATTGGAAAACTAACCAATAAGACAAATGGCAAATTTTCAGTCACCTGTCTGCAAACCACCTGCATAGCTAGAATTCCCCAGGACAACATGTTAACAGCGCTAAACAGCAAGCCATGTTTGTGATAAAACCACAGGCAGCTCAACAATAAGCAAATAGTTCTGTAGGCAGACAAATTTAAGAAAAACTATTTCCTAGGCTAATCAGCATGGGATAATATTAGAATAAAATCCCAATATTGCCAGGTGGAACGCGCCTGGGCTCGTCTGGCCCTCGCCGCTTGGCCAGGGGCAGCTGCTGTGGTATTTCACCACAGTGATACCTCTGGCTGGCTGGATGTAGCAGCCAGGCACTGGAAACCAAGTCCAGGCTTGTAGGAACTCGGGCTTTACCTCTGAGGAAGTCCTTAGGCTAGGTGAGGAGAAAATAGGAGTGGATTCCAACGGAGGGTTAAATCCAGAGCTTTATTCCAGGGTCACGGACATCTGAATCTCGGTAACAGCTCCATTAGACCGCGTGCCCTGATTGTCTTTTTTAGCTCAGGGGCAGGGGAAGGAAAGGGACAGGTGAGGCACCAACCAGGTGGGAGGAGGGGAAGGCTCAAGGGATAAAGACACTTGGAAAGGCCAATGAGCCGGGACCTGAGGAGCATCTTTTGAACTTCCGCCAACCACATTACGCCCCTGCTGGAATGGACAGCTCTCAGCAGGAGGCAGGGGGAGGGGAAGTTGGCACACCTGGGGGACAGGGAAGTCTAAGACAGGAAATTGCAACACACTGAAACAGGATAACCTATATCCCTAAGGCTGCAGCTTCCCATCACAGACAGGGACCTATCCTCTAGCCACTTACCTCTTTTCAAAGGACATCTACAACATTACTTGTTTTTATCACTTTTAACTCACACAACAAGATGAAAATGTGTTAAGTAGAAAACAGACATGAATTGGGTGAGCCTGGCTTCCATAAGTGAAAGCAGGATCACGCAAAGGAGACTCCAGAAATATGGCTCTGGATTTTTATGTTTTTCCTTTAGCAAAAATTATGTGGTGACTGCACTGGTTCCTCTGTAGTCTAATGAGGTCCAGATTTTCTTTAATTCAAATATATTTGCTTTAATAGTTGATGCTAAATCTGAAGTGTTACAATCCAGGTACCTTTGATTTCAGTCATATAAAATCCAGGATTGTATTCTAAGGACTCTGAAGATTTACAAAAACTACAGTAACAATCTCACCAGTCATTTAAGCAATGAGAGGAAGACATTTTAGAGCTCACCTTTACTGTACATAGCCATTTGCACCAAGAAGCTATTTGGTAAATCTGACTTTGCAGAAAGAGGGCCCATTCTCTTCCTCAAATGTGAGATGATCAGATTGAATGACAAATGCTGGAGATTTAGGGTAACTCCTAGGGAAAACCATTACCATGAAAAATCACTCCTGATCCTGAAAATGCCTATTTTAAGTCTGAGGTAGTGAGATAATTACTGATATGGTAAGCCTTTCATGAAGGACATTAGATGATTTCAAATGTCTACAGTATGTGGGTCAGTGTGCAAGTCATAGAATCATCTAGGCTGGAAAAGACCTTTAAGGTCATCCAGTCCAGTCTTTAATCCAGCACTGTCAAGCCCACCATTTAATCATTTCCCTAAGTGTCACTTCAACACGTCTTTTAAATTCCTCTAGAAGTGGTGACTTAAACAACTCCCTGGGCAGCCTGTTCCAATGTCTAATAACCCTTTCAGTGAGGAAATTTTTCCTAATATCCACTCTGAACCTCCCCTACTGCAAATTGAGGCCATTTTCTCTTGTCCTTTCACTTGTTATTTGGGAGGTTGACACCGGACTACAGCTTCCTTTCAGGGAGTTGTAGAGGGCAGTAAGGTCACTCCAAGCCTCTTTCTCCCCACGTGGAAAACTAAACACTCCCAGCTGCTCCTCATCAGACTTGTGCTCCAGACCCTTCCTAAGCTCTGTTGCCATTCTCTGGACTCACTCCAGTACCTCAAGGTTCTTCCTGTAGCAAGGGGCCCAAAAACTGGATACAATACTGGAGGTGCAGCAGTGCAGCCTCACCAGTGCTGAGTGAAGGGCACTGCACACTGAACTCAGGTAATGCTTTCTGGGAAAGACATATTTCAAAGGGAATTACATAGCTCAATGGAGCACATAGGCCTGCTTCAGAAAAAAATTTCAGGTAGTAAACTAAACCACTCTTAGCTCAAAAAGAAGAAACCATGGCCAGAACTTACAAAAATTGATGTCAAAGGTCTCCAAAACTACACTAAAGGAGCCCAATTTTCAAAATGTCTTTGAGTCCAGTGCTCTCAGAAATGGAGAGCATTGATATGGCTTTGCAGGGACATACTGGACGATGGGGACACTTGTGGGCCAGCTCCCAGAGCACCAGCTGGTACAGCTCCTGCTTCTGTGCCAAATGACATGCACAGCTTTCCCTGTTTGCCTGGCTTTCCTGGAAATAACTACATTTCTGCACAGCACTTAGTCACGTGTGTGATCATTTCTGTACTTCACTTTGCAAACTGAGCCTTTTTTGTAGTTTGGCAACATTTTTCTGCAACTGTCCTCTGCTATAGAGGTATGATCTATCTTCTACATAAGGAACTGACTCAGGAGAGGAGACCAGTCATGTTAAATGATGTCACTGTCACCTAGCATTCCTGAAAAAAACCCAAGAGAACTCTCTGAAGTCTGTCTGCACATGACAGACTTCATATCTAAACTGAGTGTATACCACTTAGTCCATTTATTGGTATAAACTATGCTGGTAAAAAGTATTTGCTTTTAGGGTGTCAGAAAAACCTGTGCCTGGGCATTTCTGAAAATGCAAGGATCAGATTCTCAAAACCCAAAGGTATCCCAGTTCTCATTCTACAAGAAAATTGCTTGGTTGGACTTAAGAGTGCCTTTTTCTAGTTTAGATTACCTTCCCACATGCATTAAGTTTGGGGATCTATGAATTATTATGGGGTAACTCATTCTATCTCCATCAAAGTATCTGTATTTTAGGCATCTGTAGGGTCTCCTTAAAAGAAAAAGGCTAAGCAGAGGTTCTTTTATGTATAATTTGTAGCTACTTTGCTAAGCTCTCATCAGCCTCATCACGTAATTACTGTTCTTGAATCTCCATAACACTCTCACCTTTATGTCCAGATTCAGATTATAAATAACATTTTGCCATGGAAAGCAGCCATTTTCTTACTCACAGAGGCTCCACTGGGATGCAAAGCCACCCAGAAATACACAGAATTTCACCACCTCATAATGCTGTCTGAAAGACTATCTTTTGTTCTTTGCAGTGGCTCAGCTGAGAGGCAGAAGAAAAACTGACAGAACTCCCAATTCCAAATTCAGTTTGCAGTCTCACACAAACATACCAACTACCCAATAGCACACATTATTAATCAACTGTACCCAAACATCCTGTCTTTTTGTAATGAATTCTGCAAATATAAAATGCTGATTTTTGAGCATTGACTACTCCAGTAGGCTTAACATATTACTCATCTGACATTATAATATCTGCTTCAGAAAGCATATTGCAAAAATATCCAGCATTTTTTGCAATATTTTGCAGTGGTGTTTTCACCTGTGAGTCACTGCTGACTTGCAAGCATGAACGTGAATGAATGTTATGCAACTTTTACTGAATAAGCTACTGGATCAATTCAGTCATCTGAGCACTTCCTGATGACATGCTGGTGTGTTTTCTGTGCTTTTGAATGAAAAGAAGCTTAGCACAAGTGACAACACGTAATATTCACACATTGCAGAAAGCACAGAGAAGAAACAGGAATATTAAATGGGCAAATAATAAAAGACCAAAACCAACACTGAAACGAGTTAAACCGAGCTCAAAGTAATGATTCTGTGGATTAAATCCAGTGGAAGTGACTATGCTCAATACATAGTCACTTCTACTGGATTTAATCCACAGATTAACTGTGGCTTCTAACTTCATCATTTCTGCTTCATAGCTGGCAAAACCTGACAGAAGTCTGGTTACAAAGTGAAAACAGAAGTAGTAATTTTATGTTTTACCTTCCCATATTTGCTGTATCTTAACTTGAATATTCTCCTTTTCTTTGGTAAGCTTTATTCAACCTGATGTTACATTTAAATTAAGTTCTTGTCTTTTTCTGACTACATTCCTCACCACATAACAGACCCAGAACTTCATGTCATACTTTCAAGTTCTGTGATTTTCTTATGGCAGGAAATTTGCCAATATTCTTAAGATTTTACATCAACAGTTAGAAGGTCCTTTACTGGAGCAGTTGCTGATTTATGATTAGATATCTCAGAACCACTGGCTACCAAACATTACTCCTTCACTTGGAAGTTTTTTCACCGTGTGTTACAGACCACTTACCTACAGCTTGGCTCCCAAGGAATTGCTCTTCTGTAAGGTAGGATGAACAGCAACCTTATGGAAATTAAAGATAGAAAGGTAAAAAGAAGATAAAAAAGGAAATCAACAGCAAAAATCCTGAATGTTTAGCTGTGGGTCACCACTTCAGAGGTCTCATCACAGCAGAAAAGCAGGTCTGCATCTGGAAATGAACCAAGAATCTTGTGCCCCAGCTGCAGAGGTCAGGTACACCATGGAGCAGGCCTGTTTGGTGTATTTAGTGACGTTGATCACTGTCAGATTTGATGATGACCAGCTCATTGTTGTTGCAAGAAACAGCACTAGCACCTTGAAATCCTCTTCTCCTGCTTCCTGGCTGAAAGAAGCTAGAGAAATAGTCTTTTACAGCCTCATACACGATATTTTTTTTGATCGCAGCTGTCTCAGAGGTTATCTGTAAGAAAGAATGCCATAAGTATATTTGCAGGTGTCTACTGTGATCTGCTGAGATCAGTGCAATGTCTGACAGCTGAAGCAGAAACTGAATTTCAGCTAACAAAATTTCAGTTTGCTACTCACAAAGGAGCGCTTGACTTCTGCCTCTGGGCTTTCCAGTATGGAAGGGGTAATGCCCAGAAGCCACAGAATCTTATGAGCATGTAAGGCACCCCACAGCCCCCAGTCAATGTTGCCACTTAGAAATTCACATGCATTATTTGCACACACAGTGACTTTGATGATTCCGTGGATAATGTCATTGTGTTCTCTCAAAAAATCCGTTAAAATTGATTCAGTTTGCATACAATGTCATTGCTGCTCACTTCTAAGATCTAAACTATCATTTCATGCTTTGTGGCAGAAAAGGACTAAGCACTGAACAATAAATGCACTTCCTTTTGTTTCTCAGGTTTCAGCATTTTCCACAAAGATACAACCTTACCCAGTGAATACCAATTTCCTCAGACCAGTGGAAGGGAGCCCAGTTGGGACCCTCCATTTCCCTGCCCCTTACATTGCCATACTGGTCACTTCAGTCTCCTACTGCAGAAATGAACAGCTAAAAAAAAATAAACCTTTCAATCACTGCTCAATGCAAGACTGTATTTACATTTATATTAAACTCACTTTTCCACAGCCCACACAATAGCACAAACTATTGTGAACACAATCAGAGAACAAACCAGAGAACACAATCTCTTTTATGTTCTGAAAGTATCAAAATACTTCTTAAATGTGAGTTTTTTTTCTTTCAGAGTTTACTTTCCTAATTATACTATTATCATTGCCATGCCAATACCTTCTCCCATTTTGTGTGCAATCATTACTTACAACAGCACAATGGGCAATATTCTGGCATTTTGGATTCCTGTCACAGCCCGTTCAGGGAGCTCAGTGACAGAGCATGCTGCTTTCTACTAGAGCTTACAGTACTTTCTCAGCCCTCCAAAGCTTCTTGCTGAGTTTCTGAAATGCCAAAGTTGCTGACTGACAGGTAAAAATGGCTTCCTGACTGTTTTAATATTTAAGCCTTACCTCCACCTTCTGGAAACGTACTGCCAAATGTAAGCCACTAGAGCATTTTTATTATTTTACCAAGTCTTTAACAACTGGAGACTTATTTATGTTGATACACATTCAAGCAATTACGTGATGTAACACAGTGATGTGTCCAAATTCAAATGAGCAAAAGGGATTCTGAAGATGAGGCTAAACATCTGATACTCACTCTTTTACTGAGACAGCAGGATGCCTGGTAAAAACAACCCTGTGCAAGCATTCAAGGGAGAGTGTGGCTCACTTCTGGCAAGAACCTGTTCATTGCCTCCTTCTCTTCCTATCTTCTGCCCTTCTGAATTATTATTAACCTGATATACCAACAAAGCAGAGTGTCAGGCAAGCTAATCTTTGAGAAAGCTGCAGGCCATAGGCTTTATAATTCCATCCCCTTTTATTCCCTTTTCTTTCCCCTCCTCAAACCATGAAACCACTAAGGAAAGCATCAGATCAGCACAGACTGATAGATTCTGTCCAAGTATAGGATTGTGGCTACAAGTACTGCAAGAACACAGGCAGAGATATCTGCTATTTTCTGTTTCCTTTTTTCCTTGTTTCTTCAGTTCTATAGGAAAAGGAACTGTTTACATACACAAAATAAAATGAAACTACATCTTTTCATCTTACAGATGCTTTGTAGGAACTGAAACACAGAGAGCAGCTATGTGGCCTTTTCCTTTCCCTGTTCTCAAACAGAGCTTCCTGAGATGATATAGAATAATGTTACTTCCCTGAAGTCCACAGAACTCAGGTGGCTTACACTTCTTGCATCTCACTCACTGGATCTAAAACAGAAGTGTATGAAAAGAGAAAAAATTACTGAGCAAACTCATGCAGGCAAAGTGCTGATGAAATATCTACTACTATAAATAAATAAAATAAATGTAAATAAACTGCATGTTTAGATCTTATCATGTTCTTCAAAATAGTAAACTAATTTCTCTCAGATAAAATTCCTCATATTTCCCACTCATAAAATTCTTCCTTCAGATGGCCCAATTTTGCATGTTCCAGTCTTCCACTATTATTTGGTTTACAGCAAACTTTTAATTGGAATAACAGTTTTTGCACCAGTTATAAAAAGTGTTGCTAGAGCTCAATTATTTCTTTATTTTGGCCATGCCATCAGTCTGGCATTTGTAGAAGGACTTTGTTCTATTCTGTTTAAAGTTCCTGTTAACAGAGTCCGTAAAAGTATTTTCATTTCACAAAGCACTTTAGAGTTCCTTATTCCTGTAAATTAAAACAATAAGCTATTTTGGGAAGGGCAAAACAGGGTGGACTCCATGTAAAATTATTCTGCTGCTTGCACTTGTAGCTAAACAAAACTCTAACTGATGTAATAAGAAAGCAATAAATATTAAAACCCTCTGCCAAAAACCAGGCTGTATTTCTTGAGTGGATAGAAAAATAGTGCCATAATAGAGGGAAAAATTCTCACCTTAGTCTGTGTTAAGAACACATCAACAATATACTCAAGTAAGAAAATAAAATAAGAAGGTAGGATGTATTTTTATTACTTTTTTTGTAAACTCAGTTTCAAAATTCACCTCCTTTGGTAAGAACAAGTCAGGTATGAGATGTTCAACACAGGTGAATTCAAGATTTACTGTGTACTTACAGAATTCACTTTTCCAGTTAATCAGAAAAAATAACATGCAAAAATTATCCATGAACTAATAGGCAGGTAAATATATATCATTATAAGAAGGAGTTGATCAATGGGCACAGTATTTTGTCTAGTGATTTTCCATAAATGGTTTTTGTTCTAGGGATCTCATGTAACGACAGAAGTTCCCTGCAAAGCAGACAGACCCCCCTACCCCTGCTGCTTACGGGGAGGTTATTTACTACTGTTGGTTCCCACAGCTGCATTTGAGATTTGCAGTCCTGCACGGAAGCCAAAGCTGGTCTCACTGGGCAGCTGGAAATATATCTAGGTGACAAATACACCTACTGCACACCCTGCTCTTACACATGCAGCGATAGTGACTTTCACACTAACTGCGTGCAAGACATTACTTTTTTTTTTACTTCTAGTGAGCTATTAGAAAGTCAGAAGTGCACTTTTGTTCATAGCTATGATTTAAGAGAGAGCAATATGCGAACCCCATCTACTGAATACCATTAACTTTTCTTTCGTATATAAAAGCTTTACTATTAAAAGTAACCTTCATGACACTACTCTTTCCCAAATGAGGAAGACAGCTCACAGGGCTCACCCAACCAAAGAAGGAGCAAGTTCTCACCCAAGCAAGCCTCCTCTCCTAAGCCCCGCCCCGAACGCCGCTGTGCCACGTTCCCAGCCCGACACTAACCCCAGCACACACCGGCAGAACAACGGGAGAGGCCACGGACCACAGGAACTTGGTACGGCCGCTGGTTTTACTTCAAAGGCACTCCTACACAACAGCAGCTGCTATCAGCACAAGGCCTGAACCCAACAGATCACCTGAAAAAAAAGGCCCGCCCCTCTCCGGGCTACCAGCCGTACCAGCCATGGCCTGCTCACGGCCGCCTCCGCCATCGGGCCTGGCCATGCACACGACGCTGCGCCGCTCACCGCTGGCCAGAGAAGGCAGGAACGGGGTGAGCCGTGTTCTGCCCGCCCACGCCATGAACACAAACCACGAACACCAGCGGATTGTCTCGCACAGACCCCCCAGCCCCAGGGACACCGCCGCCTGCACGGCGCGCGCGAGCACCGCCTGAACGAGGGCAGCCTCGCACTTTATAAGGGCCTTCCCCATTGGCCGGCCCGCCCCGAGGGGACCGGGGCGGCCAATCACAGCTCTCGTCGCTGCCGAGGAGCTCGCCCCTCCCGGCGGGCAGGCGGTGAGGGCCGCAACTCCCGAGGTCTGGGAGTTCCCTGTCGGCTGTGGCAACACTTCTGTCCGGCCGGGGACTGGCCACACCGGCCCTTCCGACCCCGGGAAAGATCTCGACCCGAACGGCGCGTGACGGGGTGAGAGAGCGTCGAGGAGAGGCGGTAGGAGAGGGGCCCAGCGGCGCTGAGGAGGTTCTGTGGGCTGAGGGCACAGAGAATAACAGGGAGCCTCTAGAACCCCCCATCAGAGCCTGCTGGTGGTTGGCAACCAGAATAATCCAGATCTCCCTTTTACTGTACATTTTCTAATCGATGTCCTTGATCCCAGAGTTAAGACTGAGAACTTGTGCTTAAGTATTGCCCTTTCCTCATTTCCCTGAAAATGGCCCCTGTTTCTTCTCACGCTGAAAGAGCTGCAGGGTTCCTTCTCAGAATCTGCTACTAAAGAACCTCCAGGTAGGTCTGCTTAAGCAATTCTTCTCTCTCAAAAAGGAGGCTGAGCTTAAGCACAACTAATATTTCTTTTAAAGATGTTTTCCACATAATTCCTTTTTCATCTAACAGGTAAGTCCCAAATGCAGCCTTTTTATTTGGAAATGTATTAAAGTTTCCTGTAGATCTGCTCAGAATAAATGGTATAGTATGGTATGGTTGCATCAAAATGTTCTGTCTCAATTCAGCATTAAACCACATCCTCCTGCACTGGGTGTGCCTTATTTCTCTCTTTGCTACAGAGACTGCACCACAGGCTGCCCTGTTCTGAGCAGACATGGGGGCACTGTGGCTGGTTACCCCATGAAGCTGGCCCTGAGGGGCAGTGCTGCATGGGTACATAAATTCCATTTTTTCATAGAGCACACTGGTAGCATAAGCAGTCTTTATTCCTGAATGTGGTATTGTCACGTGTATGAAACCAACTTTTTGCTCAACCTAGCAGCAAGACTGGGTTTCTGGAACAGACGTTCACTTCCACTCACACTGCCTCAAACTCCACAAAACTTTTCCTCCAGAAAGAAGGACTTCCAAAGCAGCCCTCCTCTGATCATCTCTGTCTCAGAGAAAAAAAAAAGTCTTTGCTAAAGACATGAATTTTATAGGAATTACTCTGGAGAAACATGTTCCAGCAAAAGGCAATAGGTGTCACAAGTGCTTTCAGATCTCCATTCAGATGCATTTCTTCTACTCGGTAAATTACACATACAACTCCTTGATTCAGGCATTAATCTCTATAAAACTGGTCGAGCTGTATTTTTTACAAGCAGAGAATAATAATGAAACCCGAGAATAATAATGAAACCCAAGTTATTTGCGTTTGTACTTTTAAATAATTCCGAGGCTGCGGAGTGCTGGAGTTGTGACAGAAAGGTGATTCCAAGTGTGTTCCCGGGCAGTTGGTTAAACCTGTCACAACCCATTAAAATCCACACGCGAGCTCCATCTGTGGAGCTGCGGACCAAACCGTGCAGCCTCGCTCCTTCCTGTCGCTTGTGTCAGTTCCAACTTCACCACGTTTTCATCTTGTAAAGTTCAGCGCCTGTTTAACTGTCCCTCGCAATGCAGCTCTAACACGGGAACCGAATCGCTCGCGTCCGTCAGAGCGCGCACGGGAGGCAACCAAAGGCGCGGGAGTTCCCCGGCCGCGCCCGGGGCTGGCGGAGGGGTCCGGGGCGCTCCGCCCTGCGCGCTGCGGCTCGGGCGGAGGGTGCCGGCCGCGAGCGCCGCCAGCCAATCGCGCGCCTGCTCCCGCCCGCGGGCGCTGCCCCCTCGCGCGCCGCCCACCTGCTGGCGCGGGCTGCGGCCCCGCGCTGACGTCGCGCCCAGATGTTCCCCAGGCCACGCCCCGCGGGGTCCGGGCGGCTCCGGGCAGCGATAACGGGGAGCGCCGGGTCCGCTGTCACAGCGCGATGGGAGGGCTGCGAGACCGCATCGCCAGCTCGTTGCCTTCTTGAGAAAACGGCACTAATCCATGCTCCAAGCAACAAGCTGCCAGTACAAGGATCTATCTGCTGTTCTTTTTCTCTTCCGTTGGACCGCCAACGCTTTTTCGATTTAGTGACAAGCTGGGTGTGATCGTCACGAACAAAGTGGGTTTGATGGCTGCGATATCAGCCTTTACTCCTACAAACCGATCCTAAGAAATAAGGGAGGGAAAAGTCTGCTTGTGTAATCTTTTTAAAAAGGGAACGAGCGCTGTTGTGTTGGGTTTGTTTTTTTCTTTTTTTGTCTTCGTCTGTTTGGATTTCTTTTTAAACTTATGAAAAATGGCAACAGCAGCATATGTGGATCATTTTGCAGCAGAGTGCCTTGTTTCTATGTCAAGTCGTGCTGTAATCCATAGTCCTAAAGGGGAGCCTGATCCCCAACCTGATGCAGCAATACTTCCTTCATCCGATGGAGAAGATAGACGGGAAGTCAGAGAAACCGGGAAAGACAATGGATCATCATTACTTGTGGTAGCTAGCATTTTAGCAGATCTGAACCAGCATGTCCCAAACTCACCTGCTCTAAGGATGGAAAAAACAGAGACGCTTGATATAACAGAACAAATTCACATTTCTATTGCTCCTAAGGAGTTTGGGGAAGAAAGTCTGTCTTCAGCTGGTAAGAGCGGAGGAGAAAGAGCAGCCACACCTACTAGCCTGGCTGCAGTAACTGAACCAAGCCCCAGACAAAAGAACAAACGCATAAGAAGCTGGACTGACCCTGGATCACCCCAGAAAAAGCACAAATGCCACTATGTGGGGTGTGAAAAAGTTTATGGCAAATCTTCCCATCTTAAAGCTCATCTAAGGACCCATACAGGTTAGTTACAATCCAGCCAGAGATTTATTTGTTACAGCTTGGTAATTAAAATGAAAAACAAAACCAAACAAACTTTTATTTGGCCACTGTTATGGTTTCGCCTCTCGGAACTCAAGCTCAGGAAAACCAAACAGCAACAACAAAAAAAAACCCTCTGGGAATAAACCCTTACTGGGCATAGATTCAAAGCTAATGTTGCCCTTTTTTATTAATGTCATAGGGAACGGCGTGCGGGTCACCTGTGTGGATTGTACCAAGCTGTAATTTTTAGCTGCTGGCCTTCTTATTCTGTGTGTCTTCTACTTCCCTTTCCAGTACTTCTTACCTCCCCATTTGCCCTACTCCCGTCCCTCTCTTTATACCAGCTTATCACTTCCCATGAAGTGATATCAGTACTCTTGATATTTTTAAATTAAATGTTCTAGAGGCACCTACATGGCTGTGTATCTGTTCCTTTTTTCAGCAGACACTTTGTGAAAGCTAGAGTAAGCAGAAGGTAGATGAGAGGCTGAACACAAGTTGGAAGGAGACACCATGAGTGAGGAGAGAGGGGGATATGGGCAGTGTCTAAAACACTTTTGGCAGCTGGATAGAACCAAATTCAAAAGAAAAAAACATTTGAGTGCAACCAGTAACTTGTACTCATCAGTGTTCAGTGCTTACTTCTTGGTGAAGGCTGAGCACTTTTTTGTTGCTACTGTAATTTATGAGACGCACCCACAGAAAAAGTGGAAGTCTTGCAAGCCTTGAGAAAGTTGCACTGAAAGTATTAGGAGGGCCATCTTGAAATAGGCCCCATGACTTGCCACACCTCACGCCACTGCCTGGTGCTGGGAAACAGGATGGCTTCCAGACAGAAAGGGGACACCAAAAATTGAGGAGTCCAGTCTCTGCTGAAGGCACCAATCATAGCACATGTGTGGAGGCACCACACCGACTAGAGCAGACTTGTGCAAGATGTTCCACTGAGTAATTTCAGATGGCAAATTAGTTTGCTAAGATGTATGGTCAGTTCTCTTAAAAAGAGCAGTAAGAAAGAGATCCTCAGGATTAAAGATGACATAACTCCTGAGCAGTTTTAGCCCTGAGGTGTCAGCCTCACCCATGGTGGCCTTACTTTCAGTGTGCCTTCAGCTTTTCCTGTTGCCTTCCTGAGATAAAGAACCAGTCTAATTTGATGGTATGCTTTGCTCTCTGTGGGAGAGAAGAAAGTCCCATCAAATTTGAGCATATGGATGGACAATTCCCTGTGGCACACAGCCAAAGGAACAGTGTGTTCCTGGCACCCCAGGCAGCCTGTCCTGCTTTGCACTGTGTAACTGCTTTTTGCCGCCTTGGGAGTTACACTGAAAAGGTGTTTCCACTTGGCTTGCAGGGAATTGTCTCCATTAATTTTCAGCTCTTTTGCTTTCTTATTGCTGGCATTTGCCATTGTCCTGAAAGGGAAAGATAAATTTAGCAACGTTTCTGGGTTTCCAAACCAACCAGAGACCAAGAAGGGGAACTCCAGCCCCTGATAAAGAGAGGAGGGCTTGGCATGCCCGCCCTGCGGGGAGAGGAGGGAGGGCAGGGCCGGCGGGGAGTGTCGCTCCAGGCTGCCGGCAGAGCAGAGTCATTCGGGGACGCTGGCTCGCCTCCAAGTTCTCTCTCTTTTTTCCTCTTTTCCCTTTTTTTTTTTTTAACTCTTCATTTCCTGTATTTTTTCCACGACTGTAGGGCTTAATTGGTTATTGCTGTAGCTAATGGCACTAAGAGAGCCTATGTGTGTCGGAGAGCTAAAGGAAACCAGGGAAGGGACTGTTTTTGCCCAGGGAGTGGCAGGACCCTCAGGGACTACAGCTTCTTTGTTTTCTTTCGTCTCCAGTATCTGTGTGGGAAGCTTTAAGCAAAGCTGCCAAGTTTCCCTCCTCACTGGCAACAGGTCTGTCTCTGGATTGAGTTTTAAACAGGCTTAAATGCCTCTTACTCTCCTTGCAGAATATTTTCTAAGATGTTTGCAATTTTTTTTCTATCTTTATAATAAATTGTTACAGCCTTGAAAAAAGTTTGTAAGACAATAAGAGTTAAGCTAACAGAGAAAGTGATYGCTTCCAGCACTGGTAAATGATTGTTCTTACAAACACGTTGGTGTTTTACTGCTTTAGAATGAAGGCTTTGGGTCTTTGCTTTCTAGTCATCCTGAACCAGTCAAGTAACACATCAGTCTGCCCAGTTGTCAGATAGACAGGGTGATGGCTATCCACCTCACAGAGCAGTGGTGAAAGTGCCCCAGGTACACATGGAAGCTGCTTTAAACACCTATCCAACTAAGTCCCAACCATGTTTGCTAAGAGTGGTCAAAACTTCTGCTATGGAGCAAAACTTCTTTCATGTGCTGTAAGACTAGGTGGGCTGGTATTGAGGGGTGACCTGAAGGCTGAGGACAGCACTGCAGGCTAGAAGATAACAGATGATCATGCAAGAGATACTTGAAAAAACAGTTTATGATCTGCTTTAGAAACTTGCTTGTCCTTGTCTGTTACTGCACTAAGAAAGTAAAGGTTTTGGTCTTCATGGTGTGAGGAAGGATAGACCACATCCTTGAGCTTATGTCAAAGAGATAAAGAGCCTTCCAAGTACTTTCATATCAAATCCAGCCCACATTGATAGGGACTGAGAGCTGGTACTGTTTTCCAGCTGTTTGGTGCTCTGTGTGAAATCCTTCTGATAATTATAGCCAGATATCAGAGTTTATATACATGAAGTAAAAACCATAATGCAGAGGATGCTAATTCTCCTATTTAAAGCAGAAGAACCAAGATGGAAATGCCAAGAGCATCTGCTTTTTGTTCTTTACTCAGTGTACAGTGTTTTTTAGTACTCCTATTAGGACAAAATGTGCTGGAGCAATGCACAGTTTCTTGTGAGCTTTTTTTGTACATTACTGGTTAACCTGTCTCAGCCTTATGAATACTTCAGCTTTATTACACTGGAAACTCTTGAACCAGGCAAAAAAAAAAAAATCACCAAAATCTTCTCTGTTCTCTCCACCAGCTTTCAAAGTTCCCATCCCCCTATGTTTCTTTTCATGTTTATGTTTTCCACTCTACTCTCTCGCTGAATGTCCTGGTGTTCAACATGATCATCAGCCACAAAGCCCTTGAAGTTTTAATGTTTACCAGAAGGTTATATTTAGTGTCAGTGGGTAGTTGTCAAGTCCAAATACTTTTCCTGTGGATCTCAGAAGCTCTGTTGTGGTCCACAGAGGCAGCACCCCCATTTATCTTAAGCTACACTGACCCCACTGATAAAAAAAAAGTTTCACTGATGCAGGGATTTTAAAAATCCTCTCCGCTGAGAAAATTCCTAAACACAAAGGACTTTAAAAAATCAGATAAATAATTCACATGATAGAATTCTCCTTCATCTAAGCAGGTTTTTAGCGCAAAGGTTTTCAGCACATTTTCTGGAGTTACTGGAAACCAGTTAGTCTCTTGATGCACCTGTGGTAGAAGGGAGACAGTACAGAGCCTAATAGCAATCTACAGGCTACAATCTTACAGAGCCTTGTCCAGGACCACTGTGTTCTGAGAGGCTGTAGAGGGTCCCAGCTTATTGCATTGTATTACACATTTATACATAGAGAAAAAACAATGGCATTTTGAGCAGGAATCACAAGAATCCTATGCATTGCAGCTACCTACCAAATCATTGTGACCTCTCAAGATTTTAGCCATCTCCATTAGCACACCATCACCATCAGGAATGCAGAGAATGCACAAAATAAACCTTAATTTAACTCCTTTAAACTGTCCTTCTAAACTTACTAGTTCTAAGCACTAAGCAGCACATCATAACACAGAAACAGCTTTTCAGTCAGTCATCAGAATTAAATGAGTCTGCGCAAATTAGCAGAAGTTAAGGAGAACTGGGCACCAGTCTCAGCCTGGAGTCTTAGTAATTGGTATTTGAAAACAATCTGAGAATAAAGCAATCAGACCTTGCTGTGACAAGTATGAAAAGAGCATAACAGGCTGGACAAACAGGAGGAGTATATGGTCTGTGTTCAGGCTGGTAAAGAGGCCTTTATGTAAAGTACAAATTACCTGTTTTAAATAGAGGTTTGGATTTCACTTTCAGTTCTAGTAAGTCTGATTTGGTCACACTATGTTAATTCAAAACAAAACAGTAAAGCATAGCTTCCCTTAAGCTGTGAATAAAGATGCCATCCCTGTGTGTAGAAACTAATTAACCAATGTAAGAAGCAAGTTTTTCTATCATAAAAATAAACTTTATCTTCCGTTTTAGCACCTACCAGTTACCAGAACCATAGCTAGTTAAATAAAAACCCATGGACTAGACCTGGCTGAGGTTTCTTTTAACTTGTCTCTAGGCACACAGTGACTCTTGAAGGCATGTGCGTGTGTGTGTAGCAGGTAGACAGTGTTGGTGAAGACCCAAGGCTTTGAAGGAAAAAATTACAAGAGAAGAAACTCAACCTAGGGCCTTCTGTGCTACTCAAGAGCAGTGCAAAGGAGGACTGCAGACAGCTCTTGTCTACAGCAGGATGAAATGAGTGGTGCTGGTGCTTCAATCCTTCCTCCTGAGCTGCCAGTTTGGCTGCTCTGCATACCGGGACTTACGGAGAGCTGCACTCCCTCTGGACAGGATGCCAGAGGAAATTGAAAAGGCCTTTCCCCAGCACAGATTTCCCAAAGGCAAAAAGACAGACTAAATGAATTTGTCCCTCTGCTTGTTGGGCCTCCTGGGTTTGATTTCTTGTGTTAAAAGTTAGAAACAACTCATAGGCTCTGAATGCTTCCTTCAGTCTCATTAGCATACACCCAGATTATCCAAAAGCTGCAAGGTACCTCTAGACTGCTGTGTCCCTTAAGTGCCTCCCACCTCCTTACTTTACTGAATGCATCAAAACATTTTCTGTAAGTTTGGTTGTTTTTTTTTCTGAGATGGGCCCAAATGGTGGCTTCTGGGCAGATTCAAATATCAGCCTCACAAAACATTTGTCTTTCCAGCCTAAGGCGACAACCGGAGGACAGCCTTCTTTTTCAGTGTTAAGAACTTCAGCAGCCTGCTACTTTTTTTCTGAAAACTGATAATCTTAACTCTTTTAATAAGCCTGTATTTTTAAAAACAATACAGATTTTCAATGCATTGTTTGTGTTTCCTCTGAAAGTGCTCTGCAACTCCTTTCTTACATCCTCTAAGCAAATTTCAATATATAAAAAAAGTAGAAAACATAGAACAACTTCCCTCAAAGTCCTGCCTGAGTCCTCCCCCTACAATGCAATTCTCAAGACTAAAATTCTTATTTAAAAGTATTGATTTTAAACCTGGATCAAACAATCTGTGTTCATTGAAAAGAACAAAAAAATATATATGCTATAAGTTTCTCAATATATAAGTCTTTGAAATAAACACAGGGCATAAACCTCTTAAAGACTAAGCAAATTTTAAAACATGTTTCAAAAGGATCTGAAGTCAGGAAGAAAAGTAGAACAATTCCTACTTACTCCTTTTACGTGGCCTTTTCAAGACTGAATAGTAAGATTCAGTTAATTCAGCTGCAAAAGAGTTAGGGCTAAATTAGTTGCATGGAGAATCCAGCTGGATGACATCTGTATTTACCACACACTTGATTAATATTAGCTGTTAGGGGGAACTACCTGTCCTGATGGTTATACAGGTTTCTCTGTGAAAGGCTTCCCTTTATTTCCTTTTCCCCTTCTTTCTCCTCAGTCTTTGTGGAGATATTAATCATGCAGAAGACACAGAAATAAAGTTTCTGGTAACAACAGAATTTAGATATTGTAGGTAAAAAGCATTTGAAGTAAAACTGTACTTATCATTGTTACAACTATCTGTCTAATGAAAAATCAGAAACATCACAGACTTCTCTTTCCACAAACCATTTTTCTTTTAGCATGGAAGTGGGACATAAGGCCAGTGTAATGAAACCTATTACTATTGGAAGTAGTGAAGAGGGATGACCCTCCAGTTGTTCTCCTCAACCTAGGCACTGGTAGTAGCACTTTCTTTCTCAGTGGCAACACCTCGGTCTTACACACGGTTGGGAATAAACTGGCAGGCAAGGTTTTTAATGAATGGACAGTTGCAATTGATTGCTGTGTTTGTATTAGAAATGAATCACAGCCCTATGGACAAGAGTGCTCAGAATATCTGCAGAAGACTTTCCTGCAGTAGCATTTCTCTGCAAGACACTGGAAAGTGTATCTGACAGAAGTTTTGCATAAACAAACCTTTTGGTAAACTGGAATTCCTTATGAAACAAACTCACAATTGGATTCCATCTGAAAAGAAGGCACCTCTAACCATTTAAAACAACTGTTCCATTGTGTTATTGTCTGGCTGAACACACTTATGGCACATCCAAGACCAGAAACCTGGAACTTGTTTATATTGGACATGTGGTTTCTAGTTCTGTTTTTTAAGTTAAGCATGTTCCAACTTCCCCCCACCCCCTTCCAATCTTGGATCAGCTGTCTGGAACTTGGTGCTGACAGAGCCAAAATATACTCTGCTGTTCAAATGCAGGACAACTTTTGAAGGGTCCTTTCTGTAGAATTTCTATAGGTATACTTTTTTCCCTTTGTTACCCACTTGGCTTTTATGAGGTAGATTTGCATGGGCAGTGAGATCATTATCTTGCTGTGTTCAGTTTAACAATAGCTAGACAATGTGGGTTATTTAAGTGCAGGCACTGAAGTCAGACACACATATCCTGTATTTTTCAGGTCTTGCAGATTCAGCAGATCTTACAGGGCCTCCACTTAATATAAAAGAAAAATTTTAAAAGTTCAGATTGCCACCGTTGTGATTACTTGTAGAAAAACGACCTCAGAAGCTTTTTTGCAGCCTAAACATAAAAAGCATTTACTAACCAAGAACTTGGCACAAGTCAAATGGTATTAAAGTAAGCATATCCTGAAATGACCTCTAGTGCAAGGAAAAGATTTGCTGTAATCATTTACAGTCCTTTTGTAGTGCTCTCAGGAAATATAGGCAAAATACTGGTGACTGGGTATCTGCTGATGTTACAGTCAATGGACCAATAAGCTATCTTAGATTTATTGCACACTATATTCCTACCAGACCACTCTCTATTATTTGGTTATAAGTTATATGAGTTTTCGGAATAGAGGACCTTGAAAAAGTCATATGAAAGCACGGTATTGCTGCTGCATGTTTTGCATCTTTCCATGTGCCTTGGTCCTGCAGCTAGCTAGAATATCCCTTGACAATAAATACCCAAGCAGAATGGTCATGCTAGTTATGGCCTTACTACCTTCAACAGTAGCTTTTAAAGCTGGTGAAGGAGAGCAGCAGAAATGCTAACTCTTCCAGAGTAAGATCAGGTGAGGTACAGCAGCCAGAAGCGATGTATTGAGCTTTTTTAAAGTAAACAACTGTCAGTATTTCCACTACAGGAACTTAGAATGGAGGCAGCTGAGAAAGATTAGTACATTTTCAGATGTTTCCTGCAAATTTTTGGTGAAATTATGAGCTGTTTGTTAATAGATCATGGAAATATTTATTTTGCATTTTCAGGGTAAATAAATGAAATTACATTGGTACAAATTTACATACTAGACTGGGACTTTAGAGACTATTTTAAGTTCTTGCAAACTTCCCAGTTGAATACAGTGCTTTCCTACATTTTTAATCTAGTAATTAAGGCCTTATTCTGGTATAACAAATAGAACAGAGATGCTGCTGAAACCTCACAGAACCATGGACTAATTTTTGTTATTTATATGTAGGGGCTTACTGAATTTTAGTTTGCAATCTCTTTTAAATGCCAGCAGAAGGACTGCACATGAGCATTAATACATGGGGGCCATGGCAGTTTTTGATTGTTCTGGTGATTGATATATTTCCCAAGCCCTGGGCAAATTGTGTGCAGCTTTCTTATGCTTTCAGAGCACTGAAAGCCCCTCAAAGTCAATGGAAACT
The DNA here is from genome assembly GCA_014549065.1 of Cardinalis cardinalis. Taxonomy (NCBI): domain Eukaryota; kingdom Metazoa; phylum Chordata; class Aves; order Passeriformes; family Cardinalidae; genus Cardinalis; species Cardinalis cardinalis. The sequence goes on from JACDOX010000095.1 coordinate 105,857, forward strand.
TCCATTTGCTGTATATATGTCTATACAAGCAGTGCCAATAGAATGTCTAGCCTGACTGTGTAATAAATTCAGGATGTGTTTGTAAATATATCTTCTAAATTCTCCTAACATGGCCAAAACAAAACTGAATTTCTTAGATGACCCCGAAGGATTACTTTCAGACTGGATTCTCATTGATATATATTTTGCCCTTTATGCAAAGATGTACCATATTTACACCATCTATTTCCCCCAGCTTTCATCACTGAAAACTACTGAATTCTTCTCACTAGCATTTTAGAATTACTCAGATTGGCAACATTTGGAACCAAATTCTAGCTTAAATAGAAATGTATTAGCAAGTATGTGGGCAAACAGAAAAGCAAACACTTTGGAATTTATAGGTACCCGTACATAGGTAGGAGGTACCCTATGTGTTACTAGCATAAACAGGTCTATAAGAAATGTATCAAAAAAGCTCTTTTTTTTTTTCAAATGACAGAGAAGATGTAGAATTTGATCATGAGACAAAGTAATTCTAATTGCTGATTACTAATTTTAGTAGATGCTAGGTGTGAATTTAATAAAATCAATTTTACTTCAAGCTGTATGATATGAGGTAAGACTATCTCTAGCTAATCACCCACCACTGGTCTTAAAGAAAACAACTCCCAGTGTCCCTAACAAGGAAACACACATGGGGGTTTTTTAAGCACAGAATCTTGTGTTTCATTGGGAAAGAAACCTCTTCCTAACCCACCACCTGCAAATATAAAATGCATATATATAGCATTGCCTTAATAATACACATAAAAGTGGGTTTGCACAGTTAAATACAACTTTTAGTGAACCCTGACTCTGATTCTGCTGCTCCTCCATGCGCTGCTGAGACTTTGAAAGGGGAATAGGGCTGTCACAACTTAGTAGATTAACTCAGCATTGCTCAAATAGTGGAACCTGGAGGGAGAATTCTCCCTGTGCCCAAAACCTCCAGCTCTTACCTGCGCTGCAGAATCCCTTGCACTGTTGCTAAGGTAAGTTTTCAAATGACAGCCGGAGTTTGTAGGGGATCTGAAACAGTAACCTTATGAGGAGCATAGCTGAAGGTTGTGGGAACAATGTTACTCATCATTCCTTTAGGAGCTCCGCAGCTTTCTTAACATCTCATCTGCAAATGAGTTCAGATACAACACAAGATCGAGGTAATTACCATGCTGAAAGATTTACACCAGTTTTCCACATTTTCCTTCAGCTTGAGTGAGTTTTGTTGTGTTGGCATCTCCTTTCAGTCTGCTGGATAATATCCTTTAGGGCACCACCTCACTGACTAAATCAGATATGATTTAAGCCAACGTCTGTTGGAGCTTGGAATGTAAATGTAGCAGTGTAACTTCTGGGGAGCCATTTTAATTAAAGAGTGTCATTGGTCACTTTCAGAGAATGAAGTGGTCAGGCAGATGACAATGTTATCTTTGCTGTGCTCACTGATGTAAGCAAATATTGTACAACAACTGGCACAAACGTTTTACCATGAACCTTGTCCCAGACTTCTATAACTGAGACGCGCAGATGAAATGTGTTTAGGAACATGACTGTCAGATACCTTATACTAAAGTGATAATTTACAAAGCTCTAACTATATACTGCAGAGACAAAAGTGTAATAAGAAACAGCTTTTAAACACTGCTTGTCAAAGTACAGATGTTCAGCACCAGTATCTTCTAAGAAAAGTTTCGGTCAGTCCCCAAAGGGGTGTTCTTTGAAAAAAAAAAAAAAAAAGACAACAAAAATAACAGAACATTTTGTGATTCTGCTTCTTACCCTACTGCAGTATTTGGAATTGGCTGATGTTTCCAGTAAGCAATGTGGACTAAGCAAATACAGCTTTCCTCTCCAAGGATAAACTCTCACTCGACTCATACCAAAAGGGCCTGCATAGTGTAGGGCTACACATTTTAGAGACTTTTTGCTAACACTGCTTCCTGGTAAAAAGTCATGTAGAACTCATCTGTTTTATCTGCATTTCTGAATGTGACTTTTCTGAGCAGTATGGCCTCTGGCAAAAACAATATCAGTGACCTTATCAAAACAAAATCACCTCTGTGATAATATGCTGTTTTAAACCTATGTCTTTTGCTTGATACTTCCTTTTCTCTCCCTTACAATTTCAAATGAGATTATTTAATAGGCTGCTGTTAATTCCTTGAAGTTTTAGGACTCTAAAATGAAAAAATCCTAGCTCCTCTTTTCACCATGTTTGATAGATTTATAAGGATTTGAGTACTTCCCTCCTCTCAGTCTAACATCAAACCTCTCAGTGAAAAAAAGAATCCTGACTGGTGTTCTTTCAGATTGTTTACAGGAACATAATTTAATTTCTACATGCAAGAGACTAGTTCCCCTTGATTGTACAAATCACTAGATAAAGTTTTGTCTTTAAGGCAAAAATTACTAAAATTTATTTTTTGTCATCAAGAATATAATAAGTTGCAAAAACATTCCGAGAGAATGTTATCTGGCTGGTGCTTTGATTTTGTAATGAATTCTTGAAAAAGCAGCTATACTTTCTGAGGTTATGTCATCAGCTTGTGGTCCTAAGGTTAGCATTTGCAGGTGAATTACAGACTAATTTGTTTGGGAAAACATTCCATACCTCTGCTGAACTTCTGTCCAAATGTTTGCTTAAAGCTTCTTTCCAAGAGCCAGCTCTGGTTCTGTGTGCGGAGATTATAATATACACTGTCACTTGGATATGACCACTGTTGTTTGCAGGAGACTCACACTCATTTGGTATAAGCTATGTCTTTCTGGTGCTGGCATGCAAATTGCTTTCTTAGAGGTTTACACAAATTTCTTACAGAAAGACAAGGATTGTCTTGGTGGATATGATTGGTGTGCTTGATAGTTTTTCTTCTTTGAATGCTGTAGAGGAACTGAGTTCCAGTCTCATTTGCAAAGAAATCCACATTATCACATAACTGTTTCCTCAATCAAATAGTTCTAAGGAGGCTGTGCCATTCTTATCAGTGCCATATAAGGTCTGTGGTATTCCCTTTATGAAGAAGTGACTGTGCTGGTACTTTTTTCATTTGAGTACATATATTGTGGTTTCACAGACTAACACAGAGCAACAGTAATTTTCACTGCACAGATGTTTGTCACTTGGAAATCAGACCACCTTTGGTTTTTTAATATCTAATTTTTTTAATATATAAAAAGAGTCCTAAGTTCCTAGGTCAGTCTTATGCTAGACTCTTCTAAGTATAAAACACACCTCAATGAGCATGCAGACAGCATGGTGTACATAACTTTACAGTGCTGAGGTATTTCTCTTCTGAAAAAATACTAAACACATACCTGCTTTTGTGCAGTGTAACGATGAATCATTTTTTCTAAGATCTAAGTTTTTCTCTTATTTGTCCATTATTCACAAATTCTAAAATTGAGCTCTAAAAACTAAATTTAAAAAGAAAGTAGAAACAAGTTCCAACGAATTGGCTGAAAATCAAGTTCAAAGTACTTTGTGCATCACATCTTTTGGGGTGAATAATAAGCTGTGCCATTTGGCACTGTCAAGCTGCAACAGCAATGATTGGATCATCTCAATCCCTCAAAGCTAAGTCAGGGTACAACACCACAACTCATGAAGCTGCAATTCCTGTTTTCTTTGGGTTTATTCACAGTCTGTCTGTTGTAACAGAACCTCCTGATTACTCAAGTTTATGAACCTCGCTGTTCTGCATATTGCAATTCTTGAATCTCAGCCCAAGACCCAAGGTTGCCAGAATTGTGCTCAGCAGGAGCTAGGAATATGGACAGGAAATAAGGTTCAAATAATTTTGTGGTCCTCAGATTTAGGACTGGATTAAGCAAGAGTCCAAATGGAAGTAAGAACAGCAGGGAATCTGTGATCTTTTTCAAAATAAAAATTATATCCTCTGCCAAGGGTTCTGGCACTAGCCTGCAGACTTACACGACACTGATGTCTTCTAGAATTCCATAGTAATGGTGCAATTCYTATTATATTTCATAGAAGTCCCCTATCCCAGGAATCTTTTTCTGAAAAAATTTGGCCACAATGAGATCCTGTATTTTAGAGTACTTCATTAGCCCCTGTGCGTCAGGCGTGTTAAATGTGGTCAACTAATTTCCTGCAAACAGGAAACAGGTGCTCCACCTCAGAAATCCAGAAAGACCAGTGGATTTCCTCTCCTCGCCCAGAAGAGCAGGTCTGTTAGAGAATAGATCTGCACGCTTAATCAAACGAGTGTAGAAGAGCAGCAATAAATGTGCTGGAGCACTAGGAATTTATATTTTGGGAAGTAATAGGGACCTTTCGACTACGGCTTGCCTACATTTACAGCTACTGAATTTTTACCTGACATATATGGACCCATAGAATTGAGAATCTCTGCTAAAGAATCATTGATCTCTCGCAAGGTGAAATGGTTTACATGTGAATAAGGTTTTTAAATCCTTATAGAGAAAAGGGTGGGCTGTTGGGCAGCCCTTGTGGCATCATTCATACATATAAACCATATTCTGCAATGACATGTAACTGGGTTTAACAGAGTTTTAACACTTTACAGAGTGCTCTGTAAAGGCAAGCAATGAAGACATGGGTGCAGTAGGCAAGGGAAGACAGAGCTGCTAAAGGGGCCATGGCGTATGTGTGTATATTTTAGAAATTTTAAAATAGTATAGATGTGTCTTTCAATACTACTTTTGAGATGGAAAAGTAGGAAAATAAGTATTTGCTCATGAAAAAGGGAATCCAGTTGATTACTCTCTGTGAGTCCATAGTAAGATAGTTTTTTGAAAACACCTCTCTGTTTTGAAAGGTATGTTATATATATCAAGATGCCCTTGGCAAAGCTGTCTTTGAAATATGTCTGCGTTCTACGCAAGATCTCAGCTTTTCAGTTATGTCTCACATCCAGAGTCATACTCAGACAATTGGCTCGTGACTTGGATCCTCCACAATGCAGTAAATGCTCCATTTATGGAGTTCCAGCCCTGGCCATGGCCTCTCTCCTACGCTGTGACCTGACACGTCAGGCGCAGCTGGTGGGGCCGCCTCCCTCAGAGCCTGCGCCCGCTCTCCTCAAAACCGACATCAAACGGGCAGGAGGGAGGGGTGGCCACAGCAGCTGAGCTGCGCTTAGGCTGTGTCACACCCTGGGTGTTAACGCGAGAAGGGTTGAAAACCTTCTCGTACTTATTTTCTGATTTTATATGAGAATGAGGCCTGCATGGGTATGTGCTTAAAACATTTGTAGAGACACATAGAAAAGACTGAAAAAAGCTGGAATTGGAAAGGAGCAGGTAACTTGTGCTTTTTTTTCCTTTTCATACAGCTGTGGTTGAAGGGGCTGCAAGGAGATGCAAAATAAACAGGGAAAGCATTTACAAAATAGAACATGTAAATGAGACTTGCAAGAGTTGAATGTTGAATTGCAAATTGTTTTTTCTAAAAAGTTTACCTGTTTTAAAAGTGGGCAGTTTAGAACTGTTACAATATAATCTAATTCCTCTATTGTATACAAAAAACCTGAAGCTTTGTTTAAACAGGGAGGGTGGTTTAACAATCTGAGCAGAAGATTTTAGTGTGTATGCAATAGTTTTATGTATACCTTGAATGGTAGCTGCCTTGTGTCAAGCAACAGATCTAGTGTTTGATTATCAGCCCATAAAACTACTTTCCAGAGCTGTCTGTTCCCTGAAGCTGGATGCTCAATATGGCCATTGGCAGATGCTGCTCATAAACTACTTCGACACCACCTTGCTCTCTGGCAAAGAGTCCAGCCAGAATGAGAATAAAATATCAGGAAATCCCACTCCCTCTTTCTTCCATACAGTTGCAATAAACTGTCAATATCAGATTTTTCACTTAGCTTTACAGCTTTATCTGTGCTTACAAATGCTGAAGCCCCATGTTTCAGGCATGCTGTGTTAGTGTGATGTTGTTGATTGAACAGTTCAAAAGTTCACAAGGAGACGTTTCACAATTAGAGCCAAAGACAACTTCACTTACTTCTGTTTACTTGGCTTCTAGCAAAATGAAATCTCATCCTGTTCCCAAATCCTGGGAGCTGCTGTGCACGTGAAATGTCATAACTTACCCGCAAGGTCTGTTCATGCCAAAGTATGTGCACTTCAGTTGGAGGCAAATGACATTCATCGTCTTCCAGAACTCAGATAAATAAAGTGCAGATCTCAGATTAGATGAATAATCCTTTAGTCTGTTATTTTGCATAGCAGGACAGCCTTTCATTAATTTGATAAGCTTTGCTTTTACAAGCATTATCCTGTTTTTAATAGAATAGAATAATAAAAAAGTCATTGATATGTCAACAGAGAAGAGACTGATTCATGAGGTCATATGATTCCTACTTTGCAGCTATTCATGCAACTGCTGGGCAGAGCTCATGGAGCCAAAGTTTCCCAATTTCAGCATGAATTCACTCACAGTTTACACCAGATTAATATAATTGGTCATTACCTATTTAATTGCTCTCCCACTTAAAATACTTCCATTGTCTAACCACAGGTCATGAAAATTACTGTGCAAATTTTTTTGAATGCCACCACAACTAAAAATTTGTGAGGTAGGCTTTCATTGAAAGCAGTCTAAACCACTGCAGAGGTCGTTCCTGTGGTCATTGTACAGACAGGGATGGTTTATGAAGTTTCAGTTTGATTTCAAACATTCTTGTACTATGAGCATCTTCAGGTTCAAGTTTTTATCCATGGAGATATGTTTGCAAAAGAGTCTTGTGAAAAAAAGTTATGACATTAAGAAGTCACTGTATGCCATTTTTGGTTCCTGCCATTTGATCTATGAGTACCTATTGGTTAATTCTGCTACGTATATAATTTCTCTATGCAATGACCACACCACTGAGAATGAATGGCTTGAGAGCCTGTGAGCTCTAATTATGTTGGCACATAATCTTGGGCTTCACAAAGAGAAATTCCCAGATTGGAAAGAGAGGTGAAAGTGTCATATAGTGAGACTGTAGTGTTTTTGTCCACTGTAAAGAGTGGGCTGAAGAAGGATGGGATGCCAAGGAGTGTCATAGTCCAGAGCTCCCATGGAGCTGCTAACAGTCAGATGTCTGATCTGGAGCTGTTCTGGGTTTGCAGAGTGGGCTGGGTAACAGACTGAGCAGTTCTGGGATAGCATAGGAAGGATCCAGACAGGAGTCTATAATGGAAAACTTGTGCTTCTGTTGGTACCTTAATTGCACCTTCCCTGTAGATAAACTTGGATCTGTTGTTTCTACTACCAGATAGACATTTTTCCCTCCTGGAGAAGAAAGACGCGAGTCTGGGGAGTTTGTTTTCTTGGCTTCAGTTGCTGTCTGCATAACATTGCCATTAATCACCTAGTTTGCTCTAACATAGGGTGAGTGGTGCAGCTGAAAAGCTTGTAGCAGACAACAAATCAGCATTGCTAGGGTGCTGCAACAGGAGTAACACGAGACCTCAGGTGACTGAACAAGGCCTCAGTCCAGCATATGTACTCATCAAGGGCTGCAATATTACTTTCAACTTTTAACTGGACTTGTTCAATAAAAACAGTGCTTTATTATTACGTGCATTTGGAGAGCCCTACTGTAGTCCCATGTCACTTTAAAAGGTTTGAATTGGCTCATCAACAAGACAGAAAAAGAACAAAATCCAACATACCTTCATCAATGTTAGTCTGTTTTAAGAGACCAGGCTTTTCTGACCTATGCTGAAGCCACAATCTTTGTATGAAAGGAATGAAGAAAGTGCCTTAAACAACAAATTTTTGGCTCAAGGCAAGAACTCTAGGCTGAAATTCCTTTGCTGGGGTGATACAATAGGTCAGATTTGCTGATTAGCACATAGATTTTTTGGATTTTTAGTATTCTTTTCAAGTATATTTATTTAAAAGTTTAATTGACCAATGGAAAAGGAAAAAAAATCACTATCATTTAGTTTTTTGTCATGCAGTATTACCTAGATGTGTTTTGAGGCTCTTTTACAGATGTTTTTTTATTTTCTAATCACAATAGATGTTTAAATAATCATCCTTCTTTATTACATTGCATAAATTACATAAATATTACATAATTTTAAAATTACATGAATATTACATAATATTACATATTACATCCTTCTTTATTACATCTACTACAGCTGAGTAGAAAAAATTAGAAAAATACAGTAATTAAAGGGCTACTATTCTACAGAGTTCTCTTCTTTGCTGAGTGTCCTACTTCAGTGTGGTTTGCAAATGGTACATAGCTGAGATACACCTTCCTCTCCCCAGAATTCATCACTTCATCATTTCAGTATAACACAATTTAATTATCTGGCATTTAAATGCAAAGTCAAAGGGTCAGCTATTGATCTCCATTCTTGGAACAAGCCACAGGGGAGAGAAAACCAAGTGGAAGTTGCTGCTCTTTTAAATTAGTGGATTTCAGCTGTTTTACTGAGCACTGATCTAGGATTTAATGCCTCAGAGATAAGGAGCCCTATTAAGAGTTTTAAGCTTAGTGAACAGAAATTATATGCAGCGATTGCTGGTACTTCACTTTGATAGAAACCCCAACATATAGTTTGCATTATCTTAGAACATAAACTCTCTGTCGCTGAGGCTGTTGCCTTTCATTTTTTAAGTTAGGCTTGTCATTAGTATTCAGTATAAGAGCTTTATTTACTCATATATTCCAGCAAGAAGGTAAAAAAATGCTGCTTTTATAATTGGATGTGGCCAAAGTCCATATAAACAAAGGCATTTCACTTAATGGAAGCTCGATCAATAGGAGTTATTCCTGTGGGGCAGGCAGGGTCCATTCCAGTCTGCACTCTCCTAGATATGGAAGTTGTCCCTGTTAGTTGGGTACATTTCCAGCCTCATGGGTGTCCTAATGGCTCAGATGTCTCCCCTTTTTGTAGATGAGAGGTCTCCATTTTGGTCATGTGTCCAAACCTTTGAAAAAAAGAGTAAAATAGTGAACTTCATGTTTCAGTGTTAAAATAGAATCCACAAAGAGCATCAGGTAACAATGATAAATCCATATAGGACTACAAGGAGATCAATACCTTATTTTTGAAATAGTATGCATTGTAAACACTATGTCATACAATTGTCTAAATTACCATTTTTCTGCATGATGGATTCCTACCAGTAGGAGATGGCTTGAGTTTTGATTGCTCACAGGTATTCCTCTACTGGTAGTGAGTGCCCATGCTATCAGTACAGTCATATAGCAAAACTACAGCAAATACAACAGAAAAGGGTCAAGAGAGGTAATATTTATGTAGACTTTGACAAGGCTTCCTGGAAGATACAGCAGTAATGCAGTTGCTGCCACAAAGTTTTTTATAGCCCTGAAAAGAAAACTACTTGCCCTGTAAGATGTGGGGACCATCCTTCATACTCATACTTCTGTGAGGAGAAGACACATGTGCATCTCCTCCTTACCTAACATGACTAACCAGAACACCCAGAGTATCAATGAGCAAGTTTACATCTGAGAGGACCTGCTCTTACTATGTTTGTATATGATCAGCCCTAAGTGCCCCAGAAACACCTTGGTAAGGATTTGGAGCTATTTTGCTAAATTTCAGTGCTTTAGATACCAACAAGAAAGAACATTGATTCTTGCCTTCTTTGTTGTGGCTCCTAGCAGTTTTGTGACGGGAAGCTGGGGAGGGGAGCCAAACCAAAGATGCCCTCATCAACTTTTACTAAATGAACTCCCATCATTTTGCTAGTAATTGCAGATTTGTGACCCTTGCTTAAAAGAGTGATGAGGATTCCCTAAGGCATAGGGGTGTTTTAGACATTACATGTCTGTTCCCTCACACCCCCTTTCTGAGTCTTCACTTTCAGAGTTGCCTTTCTGCTGGCTTTTCTATTCCACTGCATTCTTCTGATGCATCAAATCAAGTCATCAGATGCACACATTCATACCCAAGTGATGAGTGGATGACCAGGTTAATTAATTATTCATAAAGTTATGGAAGTGCTGTTGGTTCAATGCATGCAGTTATTCAGCTAATTCAGCTTCTTTGCTGAAATAGCTTTTAAAACTCCAGTTACTTCTAGAGAGGATGATTTCAAAATTTGTGTCCATGTATCTAGGCCCCGCAATAAAAAGAAGTAATCTTGAATGCTAAACTCACCTTAATGATTTTGTCTCTGGTTGTGTTTCAAGAGAAAAACTTTTTAACATATTTAACACACCCACACCCCCACCCACCCTAGCTGTGTTTTGATGCAGTGTTATAATTGACTTCAGAGCTTCACAAAGCCCTGGCCTAGTGCAGCTGATTTTTTGTAGTTTCAAAAGAGAACGGAACACACAAGACTGGGAAGGGTTGTGTAAGGAGGAGGTAGAGCATGAACTCTTCTGAAACCAGGAAGTGACAAACTGCACAGGAGAAAGCCAATATTGGCATTTTGTGTCTTAGTACAAGGATGCAGTAAAACAAGTAGCATCTCATTGATCAGTTCTATAGATATGAATTTCAAATTGGAAACCCTGAAGGGCTTTCCCATGATCTTCAGTTGATAGGAAAGGATTGAATTTCTCAATTGCCCAGCAAGATTACCTGTGTTTTGGAGTACTCTCTTGCAGAGAGGAACAGCAGTGTGAACATAGTTAGAGAGAAGAAAACCAAACAAAACTCACTATATATCTATGGAATTATACTGTATCAGTGCAGAGAAGATCATAAAAATACATATTTGGAAAATATGCTTGGTCTTTCTAATAGCATGAGCTTTGGGTTGGTTGTTTCTTTGTCATGGCAGTGTGTGGCACATTAGTGCACCTTTATGCTCTTTGAAGGGAGAACTCAAAACAGACCCAGTGTTTTGAAGGCTGCATCACTTTACCACCAGTTTGCAAAATGACTCCAAGAGGACAAAAGTAGAAGGAAGTGAAAGCAGATCAGCGCAACTCCGGAAAATATTTCTTGTACTTAACATGCTGTAGAGAATCACCCGAGGCTTTTTGGGTCATACTGCAATGCCACAGGGCATATTCTCAGCCACATTTTCAGCATAGATCTAAAATCGATTCCAAGATTTCTCTGTGGAGGATAAACTTTCATGGTCGTTACACTTGGCTGTCTTTGGAATTCCCTTGTGCTTATAAACACGGGGAGTTTAGTGGAAGTAGAAAACACAAATGAAGTTGTTCCCTTCAAAGATCAGATCTCCAGTTAGTCACTTAATAAAAATGTCTTCATGGATAGAAAGCTGCCAAGAAATGTTAATGAAGAATATTAGAAAGTTTGTATTTCTTTACTAGTAAGAACTACAGGAACTACATTTTTTGGTGAACAGTTTTTCACTGACTAAAAATTGTTAGTAGTACTAATTTTCTAGTAGTCAGAAAATTGTTTAAACTTTTTTTTTTGTTTCAGAAAAGTTGTGTTACTGTATTTTATTAATTCTTTTCAGATTAACATCCTTACTGTCTTGAAAACTGTCCCCAGAGCTAAAGGAATTTAAATAGTGTTACAAAATCCATACTGAAAGAAGTAAAACATTTTGGTCAACTAAAAATAAAATTACTAATGGGTTTCTTTGTTTGCAAAATTCTGCAATTCAATGGGTTTTTTAAATTTTTCAATTGAGCAGGAAAAATGTTACCCACAAAGTTTTAGCCTTTATTTCCCTTTTCTATTCAAAACCTTAGATAAGAATATAGCAGTATTTCCTTTTATTAGATTTGTAGCCATTTCATTTTAAAGCAAATTTGCTGTAAGAATTATTGTCCAGATCCTGAAACATAACTTCTAACTACTTGCTGCTTGTGTGAAATGGTCTGGAACTAGGTTTCAGCTTGGAGTGGAACACAGAACTTAATTTACTGTACACACAGCGGTGTGCAGCAGAGATGAAGCAAGAACTAAACAGGAGTCAATCAGGAATTAAAATGGCAGGCAGAAAATTACTTGGTAAAGCAGGTTCAAATTTCGGATTCTTAGTTCACTGTGCAAAAATACAGGATAAAAAACATGGTTATTTTAAAAATGGTAAGCTATAGATACTTGGAGCAGTTCAACTTGGGCACTCCAGCTTGAAAAAAAGATTCAGTAAACATGATGGAATGCATATTTTAGACAATAGAAAGATTATGTGATGGAGGATCCTGAGGGGGAAAAAAGATGGAAGAGGCTTGAATGATTCTGCTTTGACAAAAGAGAAGCAAATGTGGCTGATAAAAATCCAGTTAAGTAATTAAAATTATTATAAATGGTGTTTTTATGACATTATCAAAAAAATTTGAAATTAAAGCTGAGAATATAACTGATAGAATGCAATCTACTTTAAAAAAATTGTTTCCATTTTGGTGCAAGTGAGTGTTAATTTTTTTTAAGAGGACCAGATATCTTCATGGAACACACCAAATGAGCTATTTTTGTTCTCAGACAGATCTGTCTGTGGTTAAGACTAGGGCAGGAATTTTTCACTACTTATATTTTTCTGGTGTTGTAGCTGTCTGTTACCACTATAGTCTCTGACCATGCGTGCTCGTCATTTGCTATTTGAGTTGTTCTAGTTACTCTGGCTGTAACAGATAAATCACAGGGTGTAATCTGTGCTCCCAGATGGAGTAACACAAACACTTCCACAGCAAATGATAACACACATGGACTTCAAATATAAACTTGCCACTTGGAAATTCCCCTTTCAAGAAACATTCATGTCTAAATAACTTAATGAAAACGTTGAAGTACAGAAAATAAACGAAGGATTTCAATCATGGATGTTATGGTAGCTGTTGCACTCCTGCTCAGTAATAGTTTCCTAAGCACACAGGAGACATAAGATCCAGTAATTTATAAATGTAGTGACTGGATTTGTTAAGGTCAAAATAAAGATGTGCACATTTTAAAGTGAATGAACTTTGTAGATGCCTGGGTTTGTGCCTGCAGGAATTCTGAGAACTCCAGTTCTGGAAAAAAGGTCACATGACAGATAATGGAATTAGCATGCTTGTGTCTGCAGGTCCTAATGCAACCTAGCTGCTGTTGCTGTGTGTCCTATGTGCCAGTGCTCAGTAACATGGGAACTCCAACAGGAGCTTTTCTTGGTTTTGGACATTCACATCACACTCCCACACTAGGTTTCCGGTGTCTAGTGACAGTCTAATTCACCCTATAACTCCTCTTTTCACTGAGAACATTACTAAAACATCCTCATTTCCCTGGAACTAGTGAAGCTTAATATTGCTGAATTTGCTACCTCTGTTAGATGTGTGTGAAGGTGGCCGAGATACTCCAAAGCTGTTGGACAGACACAAAGAGAAGATGTAAAAAAACCCAATTGCATTTGGCTTATTTGGTTATGAAATATCACCTCTAAAATAATTAATTTAAAACTAAGTGGTTTCATCTTATAGGAATTTGAAAATCTGAGGCTTTGGAAATTTTTGATCCCTTTTTAAATACTTGATAAAGAAACCATCATTTGCCTAACATGCCTTGCACTGTGATTATGGCTTTTTTTTTTTTTTTGACCATGCAAAAGAACTTTTTAATAAACAAGAGAATATCAGAAATTAAAATAGCCATAAATACATGTCAGTACTATTGAAGAATGATCTTTCCTTGTTTTTGGAGGTTTTTTGTTGTTTTGGTTGTTTTGGTTTTTTTTCCAAGTAATAGCCCCATCTCAAGGAACATAGTCTGCCTGGCTGAATGTTTTTCCCAAGATAGCATTTCCTCTCCTGGAGGAAAGCCTCTTCAGTCACATCTTTTAATTGTCTGCCCCTCATCCTCCCCACCCAGCCTGCTGATCTGTGTTTCCAAATATACTCCTAATTATGTATATGAAAATGTAGAAATATAAGAATAGCATCCTGTGGCATGTTCAGGCTTCTAGTCTGTTTTTATAACAACATTCAACTCTGTTCTGGGAAGCAGTAGAACAGATTAAAGATCACAGAAAATTGTTTCTGGTGGACTGTTTCTGGTTTTGCAGACACTCATTGAATTCCCAGGATACCAATTTCATTGTTACTGCATGGCCTTGACCTGTGCTTGAACATGCTAACGTAATGTAATAGCATGCTAACAACATGCTATTACATGAGGTAAATTGAAAAAAATAGCCCCCAGTATGTGGTTTGACTTGATAATACTCTAATCTGTAGGGCAGTGGATAGGGGATAGGATACTTCAAATTCTTTCACATACAATTGCCTAATCTTTGCGTTATAAGTTGGAAAATTGTTAGGTTCATAATTGTCTCAAACTGGTTGGGCATTTCAATCAGTAGTAGGTTATTTTTTAAGTATGCTTAGGCCTATACAGTACTTGCTATCTTTTTAAATTGATATTCAGATGCTGGATATCAGACAGATGAATTGGTGAAGCAGGAAGCAGATTACTCCAGGGTCTGTACAGGAGGCTCGCTATATAGGGAAAGAGTCCTTAAAACTATATGTGCACTAAAAGGATTGTACAAATCAAGCTCAGTAGTCATCAGATCTGGTGTCACCATCTCTTTAGATTTTGTTTCCCATAACTACATACAGTTGCCTCACTATACAATGGTTGAAAAATACAGAATAATACAAAGGACCTTTATGTTATATCATAAGAACAGGCTGGCTCTAGTTACTTCTGAATCTTTTCCAGCAAGAGAGGATAGAGGTGCATTTTTTTAATGCCATTTCTATAGCCCAGGCAACTCTGGGTTTCCTTTGGCAGGCTGCTCTGCCAGGCAATGAGCAGCAAGGCCCGTGCCCCTGAAAGGAATTCAGAACTCCGTGCACCTGCAGAGCTCACGTACTTTCACTTGGTGAGCACTGCAAGTTTCTTAATGTGCCTTTACACTATCTGCTTGTATTTTTTTTTTTTTTACTGGATGAAGGTCAGGAAAAAGCCAAAAATGTTCTTGCTTGTGTAATTTTCAGTTGAGATCAGCTGAATCTAATTCTCCAATGTGTTCTTCCATCAGTTTGTGTAACTTAAACACAAGTTAGATGCCATGTGCCCTGGCAAAGGAGCTAGGAGGGTTACCATTTAGTAGAATTTGGAACATGAATATTCAAACCTATTTTAAATGGTAAAAAAAATTACAGTATTCCTTATCTTTCAAATGCATCTTTTGCCTGCCTTTATTTTCAAGCACCTTTATCTTTTAGAAACTTAGGACTCTTGGAGACCTGTTCGTAAGGCTCATAACGCACAAAGATACTGCTGCTGCCAAGGCACAGCATTTACGACTCTCAGTATACATATTCACATGCTTGATGTGTTTCCTGCCATATCTAAGATACTTGAAAACACTTCTACAATTATCTAGAAGATCAAATTCTTCACTGAGTGTATAAAGGTAAAATTCTGACTTCAACATTGCTGAAATGGAGCTGAAAGAGTCCTTATTGTGTCATGTTACAGCCATTTTAATGGTGAAAGCTCTCTGTTGAGTACAACATGTCCATGGGTTATTGCTTATGTAGGAACGTTGTACTGTGGCTGCATGTTCCCTAATGAGATTAAGCAATCAATTCATATAATCTCTCATTCTGTTGATTGCTTTACTGCTGGTAAAGGGACATTTATATAACTTACCTGCACAGAAAACCACATCCCTTCTGCTTGAGAGATGAGAATGATGACAGACTGTGAATTTCCATGTGTGGTTTTGGAGCAGCAGCTGGGTCTTGCCTTAATTAATACCCCCCAGCAACTTTGTTCCAGACTGTGTACTAATTTTTTATGAACAATAAAAATGACTCTTATATCTTCACACAAGGCACCCAGCATTTCCTCACAATACAGTTTTTCTTTGAAGAGGAATTGCTAAACCTCAACAAAGCTGGGAAGTACTCTAAAGAACTGTTACCACTACTAGAGTGATGCCAGCTGTCAGTGGAAAATCACTTGGCCAAGAAGCTTAAAGCCAAGTACCAAGAAGATATAAAATGAAGACTAGAGAGGACTGAGGGGGAAAATAGTCCCTAGGAAGGAGAAGTACAGGAATTGTAGAAATATAGTGGAAGAAATACCACATTTTTTGGCTCAGGACTGAAATCCTCACCACCATGAACGTCAAATCAGACAGATGAGTGGGAACGTGAATGTTCTCATCCAGACCTGATGTGCAGTGAGGAGAAGGGGAGAAAAGTTGTGCAATACCTTCATCACCTGCTAGTGCTGGATAACACTGAGCTTACACAATCCTACTTCAGAAGCACGTCTCTCTTTAGCAACTGGAATGTTGTGCCTACTGCTGGCTCCCAAATGCTAGAACCATGGACAGGAGCAGCTGGTGCCATTAAACTGATCAGAACAGAAGGTGCCATTTTCCCTCTGCTTCATGGTGGTGTAAACAGCAATGTAAAACATTGTATGAAAACTTTTGCTTTCCTTGTCTGAAAGCACTCACTTCATGGGACAGTTCTTCAAGTGAAGAACATTTGCCGATCCCATTTGTAATGAAAATAAACAGAAATGTTAACTCAGACAATAGAAACCTCCAAAGACCATTGTCTTAGCAAAAACTGATGCCATAGCTCAGGGACGAGGAACTCTGATTTTGCAGGCCACATCTACCCCAAGACCATGCCTCACTACCCTTCTTCCCAAGGGTTCTAAAGCTCTCTTAGATGTATATCTCTACTATGACCAAAACATAGGGACAAGACCAGTGAATGTGGTCACACAACAGGGCTGTAACACCCCAGGCATGTCCCACCACAGGGAGGAACATCTCTAAGAACACAACTGGATATATGACAAACAGCCAGAATAGTTTTGTTTCCTGTTTCTAGCAGCAGATGGAGAGTTCAGTCCCAGACAGTTTGCAGGCAGAATAAAGCTAAGGAGGACACTGAATGGATTTGCATGGCTTATTTTATGCAACAAGACTATATCCTTTAAATCCAGTTGGTTGTGGTTTATTCTTAAATTCATCTGTGTAACCCTGAGATTTTTAGCTCTACGTCAGGGGAAGCCACAGTTCTGTTCATTTTTGGTGCCTTATGCAGTCCCTAGGCAGGGTGGTCACAGTTCTCCATACAACAATATCTATGTGTACTGCACAGATGTGCAACCACTGTGTTATACATTGTGGTTGTAGGTATAATGAAATCCACCAAATGTGCTTAAGAGCAATTTGTTTTAATGAGCTATGGTCTTTCTCCTAAATAATCGAGGAAACATCAGGGAAACTTGTTTTCTCCAGATTATTGAACAAAATCCTTTTTTAAAAAGACTTGCTCGTCTGTTTATTGAGACACTGTTTGAGATTTGTCTGAAGTATCTTGGAGGTCTCATGAACAGAGAGAAAAGGAACTTACAGAACTATTTTTCTGAGCAGGAGCCTCCTGAGCAGATTCTGGAGATAAATGTTATTGCCAAATCTGTGAATTTTAAAAAGATTATCGGCTGCTTAGATTGAAGATTTGCTGGGGTCAATTTTTATCTCAGACAGTTTTAATTAAGGTGTATTGAGTTTCTCCAGGAGGCTAATTTCTTTATTTCCTATTCAGTGTACTGTGGAGAGAACTTCTATTTCTTATTTTGGCCTAGAATTTATGTGGCTCTCTGGGATTCTTGAACAGGCTATTCAGAATTAGAAACATTAGGATTAGTGCAAGTAGGAAGTTACTAAAATTACAACTACCAAAAATGCTAAGTATTTAGGTATTCGCAAAAGAATAAGATGTTCTGAATTAATAACAGTTAAAGAACATGTGATGTTCAGATTCAGTGACAGTAAGAACCAAACCAATAAGCAGAAGTAGTAGACAGCAAATTTCATGATTCAACGTTTTCATTTTTATGAAATGGAGAAACTAAGGATGGAAGCATGAGGTGCTTCCTCATATGCAGCACATCAGTGATGAAGCTGGGAATAGATTCCAGATACCCATCTACTCAACAACAATGTTCTGTCTGCAGCCTCTGCAGAGCTTCCTAGACTGCACATCTACCACAGTGCATGGCCCTAAAGCAGCACCAGGCCTCTGTCCCTTCGCTGAGATCTGTTCAGAGCTGCACCAGGTCACCAGATGGCTCCTTCTGTGAGCTCACTGCTCTTTGCTCCAAGCTTAAGTGCACAGCTCATGAGGTTTATGTTAGCTATTCAAAAAAGGCTGGTACCCTCAAGGTGACATCTGTCCCCTACTGAATTCCACCGACCCCCTGCCTCACTTCTGAGTGAGACCCAAGGCAGTGAACAAGGGAAACTGCAGTACTTTGTAGCAAATGCAGAAAACACAGGCACAGCTGTGGAGAATACATCACGTCCACTGCCTCAAAATTGCCATTTTGCATTTTTACCGTAACTTTTCAAATAGCTGAAGACCTCATCGTGCCTTCTTAACTTCAGCACTTGGTCAGACACATAAGGACAGCTTGGAGGAATAAGTGAATATACTATAAAGCTCAGTACAGCTGTTATTAAGTCATAAAGTTCAACAGACCACAAGAGATATGAGATATCCATGAAAGGATCAGGAGCCCAGCATCCCTGAAGACCCAGTTATCAAACAAGGTATATGACTAGTCTGACAGCATTTTTTAATGGGCTGGAATACCACAGCAGCCTCCTCTGGCAGAGGATAACACCTCCATCCACTTAGCGCCAAGTGGCATTCACCCTGCTTCCAACCTTTTTATTCTATATTCTGCATACAAAAAAATAGCCCATGGAAGACGCTGCTCTAATCGTGCCGTGTTTGCTCCCTGCAGGTGAGCGGCCTTTTGAATGCAACTGGCAGGGCTGTAACAAGAAGTTCGCTCGCTCGGATGAGCTGGCCCGGCACTACCGCACTCACACGGGAGAGAAGAAGTTCAGCTGCCCGCTGTGTGAGAAACGCTTCATGCGCAGCGACCACCTGACCAAGCACGCCCGGCGCCACGCCAACTTCCACCCCAGCATGCTGAAGAGGCGGAGCGGCAGCGGCTCCCGGACGGGCTCTGTCAGTGACTACAGCCGCTCGGACGCCTCCAGCCCCACGATCAGCCCCGCCAGCTCCCCATAGACTACCTGCACTGGATGTCAGCACTTTGCCTCTAATGCCTAACGTGGAGTTTTGTTTGTGTTGCACACATTTAAAAAACTCTGTTGCTTCCCCTCCTTCAGTTCCCACCCTCTCTTTTTTAAAAATCAGTAAATAGCTGCCTCCCACTGCAATTTTTAGTCAGATTTTCTTTACCCAACCACACAAGTGGCTATTCTAACCTCATGGACAGACAAACTTAAATGTTACACTTAGCGACTCCTGCTTTCTCCATATTTCATGTATTTTGCAACCATATATGGATCCTCTTCATTATTCTTTATAGGAAAATGAAAAAAATCTAAAAAAAAAGGAAAAAATCTGCTTAATTCACCTCAGGTGTTGAAGTAGTTTGTAAAACCGGATTGCACAATAGAAGCATACCTACTCTTAAAAATAACTGTGTTGGATTTATGTCCCCCTTCTCCTTTCTCAGGGATGGATATTTATGTTACACAATAATTACAATGAAGACACACCCTAACCACAGCCTTACTCTGTAAATATAGTTGCACTCAGAAGCTTTTTGTTAGGTTCTTTCACACACTGGGGAAAAAATAAAAAACAAGCAAACAATACAGAAACCAGCCTAATACTGGAATGTAGTACTGGACTCTTCCATTGCTCATTTTCCTGATTATATACCTGTGTTGGGGAGCCTCCAAACAGGAATCTTGTCTTTCTGCAAGCTGCCCTCTGCCTATGGTAGCAAGTTGTCTTCTCACTTTTGCTGAAGATGCTCCAAAGCCAATTTCCAATTGCAAAAATCTCTGTGACATTGATAAACTTGTTTGTTGGTTTGTTTCATGCTAGATAAAATTCTGAGAACAGTTTCTCAACAAGATGCCTTAAATGAGTAACCTAAATCACAAAGAAACAAATTTACACTGGGTAATGTTTTATGGCAAGGTGGCCTGGAATCTCGGAGGCATTCTATTGTCAACTCTCTCCAAGCTGTTAGGCTGTCTGCACTGCCTGTTCAGTATGGGACCAACAGAATATTCAATCAAACCATACTGACTTGAACAATTTTCTTTATTTCTTCTTCCTTTGTTTTGTTTTGTTTTTTTCTTAACTACGGAAATAGCATTACTGAACCAATGCCCACCAAAACTGTTATCAAGGTACTTACCTACTGTACAGCTGTATCTTAGAAAGAAAAATTGGCCAAGACATAGTTTCTGTATTCTGTTGCATCAAAATTGTGGTCCTTGATAGAAGGAAGTGAAAATCATAAGGTATCTTCTGACTGGAATAATAAAATATGCATTAAGTTTAAAATAAAATAACATTCTAGCTCAGCACTACTTCAAGTTTCTCAAAAATACACATACCAGCATAAAGCAAGGTGCTCTTATTTCTGCTTAATAACAGAAAGGGAATATTGGCTAGTTTTCAATAACTTTCAAATATCTAACACTAGATAGAGCACAAGGATTTTTATGTTTTACATGGTAGAAAATATAGTAACAGACCAGAAACATAGTGATGTACTGAAAACCTCACTGGCAGCAAATACACATTCCTTGGTTTGTCTGGGTCTGATGGTGCATGTTATCAGTTCAGGTCCTTTTGATTCTGGAATTTTGGGATTTTTGCTGTTTGGTTGTTTTTTTTTTCCTGTTGGGTATAAATGCAGTTAAGTGTAGCATGGTGAAAAGAAACTCTCTATGCCAAACCTGTCATTTGATATGAAGTGAATGCCTCCAGACTCCCATTGAACCTGTATCTTACTTGCTGCTTTGCATTGATCCAGTTTTGTAAGTTTTTTTTGTACTGTATGTTAACTGTGAGAAGCTAGTATAGATTTCCAAGTAGTTTCATAGGTACTTCCATAATACACATTATTCCTAATACTACATCTTCTATTATTTGTACAGATAAATACTCTGAGTATTTATCAATACAAATACAACTATAAATCTCAACAAATGTAGATGTTTCAGTATTTTTTTCATGTTCATTTGCTCCAAATTTCACCTCTGTTAATTTCCCCCTTTGAATTGGAAGTTTTGAGAGGCACAATTCTACGGTTTCATTTCACAGAAAATGAAAGAACACAGTAAGGGGTTTTTGCAAGATGACAAATAGAGTTAATGTGATGAGTTGCCCAAGCTGTGGAGTTAGGGGAAAACCAGATCTGTTGGCCTCAACAGATTTCCTATTTTCTTTTTTTTTAATCTCATGTGCTGAGATGCACAATTTCAACAACTTGATAGGATTCAGGTAACAGGAATTCACATTCCAATAATTTCTGTCACTCCTAGAAGTGCTCTTGTGCTGCAGTTAGTAGAGAGGCATTTCAGATATCTAGCTCAAGGAATTCTACAGGTCAGCTCTGTCTTGTGCACATACTTCAAAACAAGTCAAACTCATTTCTCATTATCATTAAACCTTAAGAGAGGTATATGGAGAAGGGGGGGAACAAGAAAATCAAAAGGAGCACTAAGTATTGGCAAACATTCTAGGCTTCATGTTCCCAATTCATTTTGCTGTAAAATCACCTGTTCAAAAAAGAGCATCATTTAATCTTCAGGAAGAGAGGAACCACTCAATTTCATTTATTTAGGACTTTTAGTAATTCAGCATTAATCAGTTTATGCATTAAAAACAAGTTGTTTTACTAGCCTGGAGAAGGAATATTTGCACCAGGTTTTATCAGTACTGAGATTATAGGATATAAAGGTTTTGGGACAACCTATTCTGAGGGACAGAGAACTATGTAATCTCTAACTCAATCAGTTAAGTAATATTTTACTCATATACTTCATAGATTTTACTAATTTTCAAGTTTAAGCAGGAGAAAATAAATTGGTTCAAAGTAAAATTTTCAGTTAAATCAGTTCATTTAATAATAACACCATGGGGCTGTATATAGCCAATGTAACAACACTTTCAGAAAATACTCTGAAATTGGTCATTAAAACTTTTTGGTTTTTACATCTCAGCTGTAAATACCTCGGGATGTATTAGGCTGACAGTCAAGTTACTGTGTTTTAAAATCCCAGATAGAGTTTCAAATATTTCTAGTAAAGGTTTAAAACTTTATAGTTTTAGGATAAAATGATAAATTTCAAACCACTAGTATTTTCCAAAATTGAATGTAAACAAAAACTTCTCTTAATATTTTCATATGAGAAAAGAATGGGGTTTTCTAGCATCTGCTAGAAATGTCTGATGATCAGCAAGGTCATTGGACTCCATTCTCGTGATAGTTCCTCCTGAGTTTTGCAGACATGAGAAGTCAGAACATCTCAAATTATGTTTTGAAATCTGTTTGCTGATCCAAACTAACCTCAGATTCTTACCTTTCTGTTGTTTCACCCAGCAGTGTAATCTAAATCAGTCTTCTGGCACAGCAACAAACATGTCACACTCAGGAAATAGTGCTCTGGCAAAGTGCAGGTTTCTCCATCTGGAGGAGTGTGCATCTCTCCTGCCTCCTCCTTTCCCCATGCAATCTGTTGACATGTTCTCTCAAAATACAACATTGCTGTGATTAATTTTTTTTTCATTTCAGATTATAGCAACAGCTTTATTATTATTAAGAAAGCCCCGGAAAGTTTGTTTTTCTCCAGCCATGATTCTGACTTCTCTAAGTGTTGAGTTGGACTGCCTTTCTTCAAGAAATAGGTGCAAGTGAAAATCAACACCTCACTACCAGGTGAAACTGAAGAAGCTCTTAGAAACTCATTCATCCCTTCCATTAACCTCTCCCTGTGCAAAGGCCTAATGGCAACATGAATTCAGTTTCCATCCTGCTTCTTAGAAAGCAATCTTGGTAAAATTCCTGGCAGCTAGATTTTGTGAGAACTTTTTGTATCTTCAAATTAATTATTCCTTGTTTTTACAATACATGCCTAGTATCTGTTTACATAACTGCAAAGGTATATATTTCTGACAAGTCATCAGAAGCCTCTGTTTGATGGTAATGCCTAATTCCTGTCTGTATCCCACCCTCTTTACTGCATTAACCCTTGCAAGAAGTTGTAGCTATGAAAGCCTCTGCGCACCTTTAAACCTCATCACCCTCTACCCAGACATTCAGCACTCTCCTCGTCTCACACAGCCATGCAGTAAAGGCTGTGTGAGGAGCATACCTGTTTAACAACTGCTCGTCTCCAGTGTTTTGTCATGAGTTACAGGATTTGTACTTTGTGAAGTGCAGTGTTGTTTTTGCCTTTTCATTGCCATTAGATTTACTAATTTCATCAGGTCATGCCTACAAACTAACTTTCAGGTGCTCTTTGATTCCATCACACCATCTGGTTGTGCATTAGGTGCTAACATCTAGTCTATGTCAGTGAATGGTATGATGAACATCTGTATGTGTAACTCTCGGGGATAAGAGCTATAGCCTTAGGCAGAAAAAAATACCCAAATTTTTCTTGTTTATCCCATAAGCCAGAATATAGAGTGCAAAAGCCCATCCACTGGTATAGGTTTTTATAAATATATATTTATTTATATATATGGATTTATATAAGCATATGCATATATATATATATATATAAATAGATATATATGTGTATATTGTATAGTGTATGTGTGTATACATAAATACACTGCAGTGTGTCTATACTACACACTGACTAATGAAGGGATGTCCACAGAGCAAAAATAGGCATCTATTTCATTATAACTACTGATGGGCCTGAACCAAATTCCTAGATCCACATGCCATTGCATTTGTACTTTTTGAACCTGTTGGAGATTTGTGTTTGAGTTTCATCTCTGGTTACAGGTGTATTTACTTGTGTACATTGTGCATGTGGGGGACATGTGTGTGCGTGCACATGTGCTTTTCCAGCAGCACATGTCCAAGTGGGGGAGCATGCATGTGTTCACAGCTAAACTTCCAGCTGCAGTGAGCTGTAAAGCTGCCAGTGTCACCCTCACTTGTACAGGCTTGTCAGCAGCACACGAAAGCTTCTGTGGCTCACTTTTCAACTCTTTAAATCACTACATTGAAGTATTACAGTTGTACAGTTATACATTCATCTATTCTTGCTCTGCTGTAACTTTTTATGTATTTTGTATTGCATAGTTATATATTGTGATAATGTCCTATGCAACTATGAAAGGAAAAAAAAAAGAAAAAAGGAAGAAAATTAAGAACTGTAAAATATTGTCTTAACTTGTATGCATGGTTAGTGAGGTTTACATTTTCCAAAATAAAACTTATAACTATGTAATATTGGTTTTCTATTAATTTCCTTCTCTATTTATCACCTAAAAAGCATCAATTGTTAATATTTGTCCTGTTCATTTGAGACTTGATATCTTGTTTGGTGTCTTTATTTAAATTTCACCCAGTGCTATTGTTTAAAATGGGATTTCTTTTAATGTTTGAAAGGTTTTGTGATGTTTGCTTTGTATTCTGTGCTTTAGCTGGTATTTTGTAGTTGCATAGTGAAATTCCTTTCTCAAAGGTGGTATATATTGCAATTTTTACAAGATGGTTATGGGATTGATATGTGCGACCTAAAGTTCAGAGAGTCGGCCATCCTTCCTTTCAAAGCTCAGTTCTTTGCAAATTTCTGATACTATCTCTGCAAGTGGCAATATCATGTCAAAACAGTAACAATGTAACCTCACAGTATCCTGAAATGTTCTTTCCTAATTTTAAAGATAAGAAAATTGAAACAAAAATTTGAGCAACTTTCTCAAAAACATAAGGCATTGGCAGATGTGAAGGAATGAATCTGAAGTTTCTGGAGAATAGAGGTTACACAACACTTCTAGGCACTCTTTGTTACAACAGGCCCTAAACAGTGGCATTCCCAAAGTCTTCCTACAATGAAAGATCCACCTCGTGTTTGATAACAGAAGTGCAGTCAGAGATTGTTTCCTGAACTTGCTAGAAGGAAGAAAAGGGAAACCATTCCCTCCAAAGGACGATGCCTGCTGCCTTGATACTGTAATATACTGTGCCTCCCTGCCCAGGCACCCTTGCTCTTAAATGTCCATTAACGCATTCTGTCCTGCTTCTCCTCTCCAGGTTCCTAAATGCAAGGAGTGTGCATCTCTCCTGCCTCCTTTTTCTGTCTTGCAAGGGTTTCTGTCTTGCCTGTGACAGCGTTTGCCATGAAATGTTCATAGACTTGGCAGGAGTCCAGCATTTCAGAAGAGAAGCAAGGGTAGTGCTAGAATTAGGGTGGGATTTTCCTATTTCCATTTACCTTTGTATAATTTCTGGCTTCAAAGTAATCCACCTTAAGATTCACTGTGCTGGCTTTTCAAGGAACCGCACCCATGGCATGCTTTGCTAGTTGACTGCAAGAGATTAAAGTGACATAAATATAAATACACAGTCAATAGAAAGAGATAGAAAAGTGAGAAAAGATGAAGACTGAAATAAAAATGAGGTGAGGACAATGAGACAAGTGTTTGTAGCAGCTGACTTGAGAGGCTTGTACAGCACCAGAATCCACGTGGGGCTTCCTGCAGAATTTCAGAGCAAGCAAGCAAGCAAGGCAGCACCTTCAGAGATGAGCAGAAACTGCAGCATGTTTTCCAAGAGCAGCAGAGAAGGGAGCTAAGCGAGAGTTGAAGCAGGCAAGCACATGTGTTTAGCCAGCTACACTGCATTGCTAGCACAGCTAAGAGGATAAAGAGAAAGGGAGGAATTTTCTGAATAGGTTTCTCAATGCATGCAGCAGAAAAAGGATGGAGTCTGGATGCCCATATGTGTGAGCAGCAAGGAGGAAGAGAGAAGCATGACTGAACACAGGCTATAGGGCAGATCTGTGCTTTGGGCAACTCAGAGAACAAGATTATTTAAACAAGTCATCAAAAAAAAAAAAAAAAAGAAGAAGAAAAGAGACACAAGAGAACCTGAGGGGGGGTTCTAGGCAAACGCAGGCCCCAAAGGTGTGCTAACAAAACCAAACCACTGAGCTTAGTAATAGCTCTACCTAACCAAGAGAAAAGAGCCGGAGAGTATAATTGCTACCTCATCATAATTGTAAATAAAGGATCAACTTTTCCCACCTGGTTGGCACTGGCATGAGTTAGATTTAATCTTTGGCTCCTGCTGGCTGAAACAGCTATTCAGTCAAAAAGGAGGGGTTGGCACCAGGGGCTGGGACTAAGGGAGGCTCCAGGATGCTGTTGCTGCCAGGTTTCTGCTGAGCTGATGTTTCTTCTCTGCATCACTGGATGATCGTGCCTGGCTGAGCACAGCACAGCAGGTCTGGGCCTGCAGCACTAGGACCTACAGGGAATACGCCAAAGGGTCCCAAAGGTTCATAGAGCCCAGGCTGGCTTGTTCAGAGGCAAACCAGGTGGGACTGGGACTCCTGGAGGGAAGGTGTGGTACTGCCAAGTTGGTGGATGTGAGGACACCATTGAGAAAAAAGGCCCAGCTGAAGGACATGAGAGATGGTGGTGGTTGGAGGCTTTCATGTGTACGGCAGCATGGATAGAGGGATGAGGTGAACCTATGTGAGGAACAGAGGAGAGGTGCAATAAATGGGGAAGGTAAGTTAAAGAGGAGGGAAATAAGTATAGAAGAATAAGGAGTACAGGGTAGGGGAGTTTGATGTAATTTTCTAGAGACAAAAGGAAAGGCCTAAGGTGCAAAACCCTGAAAGGGTTCTAAAGAAAGGAGAAAGGTAGCTCATGTGGTAGCAATTCCAGCAGTCAGAAGGTGAGGCATGTCGGTGTGTGATAAACAGGGCTGTGTGTCTTTAAGAGGCTAATGTTTGTGTTTTCCCATGCTCTCCTATTGTGGAAATAACTTTCTGAGTCACTTCTCTGATCCTGGAGACAAACTGAACAGACACAAAACATAACAAAACACAATAGCAACGGGAAGAGAGAAATTCTTCCCTCCCCCTTCCATCGCACACACATTTTATGTCCGTGATCTGAATGCACTGAGTCTCACAGTAGAAGAGAAGGAAGGCAGAGACTGACAGTGTTTTTTGGTAAACACTCTTTGAATCAAGCTCACCTTCTCCACCACTGCATAAATAGTTAAAACATTAAACCCACACTTCCCCAGTCTGTTCCTTTTAAACGTTATCCAGCCTCTTTGGTCAAAAGTCTTAGCTTCCAGATTTTCCACAGACAGTGAACTGTAACAGGAATTTGCTAGCTTTTTTTTAACTTCAAAGCCTTGCACTTCAAAGGCTTTGCATTTTTTTTCTCAAGCCTCATGCCCCACACTTTGCAAAAAGATGTCAGTTTGGGACTCTCGAAATGCCACACTTGGAAGCTAACATACATCTAAGAATCAACATCACAGCTACCATCTGCCCAGAGGGGAGTAGTGAGATGGGCACACCCACAAGTGGCTGGCCCCAAACCCAGGCTGTATCAAGACTTCCTACACCAAAACATAGAATCCCCACTCCTCAGAGCTGAGTTTGAGAACCAACTCAAACCCTTTGAAATGATCCATGATGTTGCAAGGCCTTGCAGGTTTGGTTTAACTTCCAGGCATTTTGTTGACTTCGGAAGTCTTGTAACAAATCCGAAGGTTTCCCTCTCTGGGGTTGCTGTACAAATGGTGTTTGCAGCCTGCTGGGAGGAACAGGATGACTGGACAGAAGAAGAAAGTTCTGTTCAGGAATGCCGTCCCTCCTCTGCTGCCAGCTTACAGGGCCAGCCAAGGGAGACACCCGTGCTCCCAGGCACAGCAGCTTGGCAGGTCCCCCAAAGGAAATGACCTACATGCACCTTCCTCCCTGCACGAGAGGAGCCACTCTCAGGGGCAGAAGGTTTGAAGGCAGCCACACTGCCCACCTTTGAAACCTCCCCAGAAGACTGTGTAGGTGATGGCTTCCCCTTCACGTGTCCTCGCAGGCAGCTGTACTGATTAACCGGGTGAGCAAATAAGAGGCAAGCCTGGAAACAGGAACCTGGTGCAGGGTAGGTCTGCAAAAACAACAAGACTGGGTGAATAAATCAGGTCTGGATGTTGGCTTCCCTGCAAGAAACCTTTCATTAAGGCTCCACTGGATATTTTTGGACCATACCTGTCTATTTTTAGGAGGGATAATTAATGCTGAAGTAAATAAGGAAAAAGTCAAGTTTTAAGTCCAGGAATGGGAAATTTGTTATTCTCCACAAAATCACTATGATTAAGGAGATCTAAAATGGAAGGGCTGTATTTCAGGAGTAAAAATATGCTGCAAGTCGCTGTAAAAATTGCATGTTATGTGGTGTTTGCTAAGAGAGGGGAAGCTTTTCAAGGAGACAGCACTTCACCACTTAACTACTATTAAATAGGAGTAAAGGCACAGCTGAATGGCCAGCCTTAAATCACAGCTGTGCTGTGGCCGTGTTTTTGGCTAAGTCTGTGCTGTGCTTAGGCTCGCTCTTCTCTGGGTGTTGTGATCTGGCTTTGGGAGGGCCAGCTGGGACCTGAGAACATGCCCAGGCCTGTACATAAAGTTACACAGTGAAAGAAAAATCACAGCTAAGCTATGCAGCACCCTCACCAGGTCATTCAAATAATCTGCCTCAAGTACAGGACAATTATAAGGCCAGAAAAGTGGCTTTATGGCCTGAGATAAGAGATTCTTGGGAAAAACATGGGTATTTTCCTCCACAGCTACATTCTGCTCCACAGAAAGGATCTGGATGCTGTAGCAGAAACAGCAGATAAGCACAGCCCTGCCTAAAACCCATCTTCCTTCTTGGATGTGTCCTGTTCTCTCAACACCACAAATTCTTTAGCTCTGATGGCAAATTTATAAAACACTTGGTAACACAGTAGCCAGCCTTGTGGAAAGTGTTTGTTACTGTATTCAAAGCCAGCTAGCACACAGAAATTCTGGAAAATTATCAGAACAAGGTATGTGTCACCTTGGTTTTTTACCTTCTAATTAAAATGTATTAATAGCTGGGTCCTTCACTAGCCACTGCCACTTGTTGGTTTGTTTTTTTTTTTTTGTGTCTTAGATTCACAGCACTTTGTGAGTTTTGATTAGCTGTTTAGTAGTCCTGTAAACCATTATTATCAGGTGCCAGTGTAGCCCTCTAAGTCCTTGAAGTGGCCTTCATCATCCCTCCTCAGAGGCACATGGCTGACACATCAACCACAGCCTCTACTTCCATTTCAGGATTCTTTTGCTGCTTTAAATTGTTCTCTCAAGCTACCCTTGGTCTTTTTCTTTTTCCTTAATTTATTTCCCTCAAGGGGCAGCTCCTGCAATGCCCTCTTCATTTCCAGTGTGTCCCTGACCTGAGTAACTGTGACACAGACATTTTTCAATGGTGCAATCCCATTGTCAGCATTTCTGATGTGCACTTGTTGTCATCTTATTGCAAAAGCTCCAAACCTTCTCAGTGATTTCTCATGGGCATCTCCTTGCAGCACTGTCTCCTTCCTCACAGCACAGCAACAAACTCCAGCTCCCTTCTCACTCAGCTACCCCACTCTTGTATAGCACTCATCCTTACTGGACACAGCGGTGGCCAGTTAAGGGCAGGCCTGTTCCTAATCTTTGGTGATTGGTACAGCTACAACTCCTCAGGGGTGAGATTATCTTCTGCACTGTCTGTATTTTCTTACATTCCATCCCCCCACATACACTGAAATTAGATAAGAGAGAATTAGCCCCTACCACAGGCAAGAGAAATGAAATCTTTCCCACAGGACTTGTACTTGCTTCTGATCTGGGCTTTATAGCAATGTTAGGCTGCTTGAACTACTTTCATTTTGTTTCCTCTGAGGTAACAGAATTAACAGCTTGATTTCAGCAAGGTATCCAGGCTAGATGGAGTTTTGGGAAAGGGACTCAATTTGTTATTTAAATGCACTTTATGGCAGCAGCACACAAGGTTGTGCTGAGCCAATTGCCCTCACAAATTGCAGCAGCCCCTTACCCTTGTCCCTGCTTCTTCCCTGGGTCTGTCCAGCATCACCCTGAGAGCACAGAGAAAGCATAAACAAGAATTCAAGCAAACAGGTACTTTAGAAATAAGTTAATTTTATTGAATAGGCATTGTAGCTTCTCTCAGATTCAAATAACGGAGAAGCCAATTCACACAGATTACAGAGCTATCAGTTACTTTGAGTAATCTTTCATAAAAGAAAGAAATTAAATACAGTTCTGCTATAAAAAGTGCAACAGTTATAACTGGAAGTTTTTCAAAACAAAAGCAAGTTTTACTACCTATTGCAAAAATTGGTTTAGTGCTTTAATACTTTACAAAGTAACAATCCAACTGCTAAAAACAGCTCTTACACATCATCTTTGTCAAAGTATGGATCAGATTAAAAATTATATTTAACTTGAATGAAAACAGCATGTAGAAAAGGTTCTCAAGAACTCACATTTTTCACAACAAGAAATATTTCTTATTCTTGAATGTTAATTAATGCTCCTGTTACTTTTTAACGGTGGATTCAAACAATATGGCAGTCAGCTTGAAAATTATCAACTGTTTTCTTTTGCAGAAAAAGGTAACTGCAACCAAGTGTGTTTGGAAATTATAAATACAGAGGGGAAATGGGAAAAGAAAAATTCATTCATTTTTGCATGAAAATGATCAAACAAAAACCTGAAGAGTAATTTCAGCTATAAATAAATTTCTGTAATTTCTATTACATAGTTTATTGAAAGCCTAAGTCAATATTTGCTAAAAGAGTATAAACTTATAGAAGGCAACAAGAAACTCAGACTCTGAAAAATGAGAAGAGTGGTAAGACTATGAAGAAGTTGAATTCTCAGCCAACCAAAATCAATGAGACTTACTTTATTCTTTATTAACATTTTCTTAAGCCCCAGTGAGAGCCAACTACTTTCTTTGAAATAGACTTCAAATACAAATACTAATTTATTGTACATTTTTATGGGTTAAAAATGCTGAGTTGGCCAGGTTATTAGATAGAGTCACATTACCAGTCCTGACACTTTAAACTTTATATAATTAGCTTTGGTTATAATTGAACAGAGACTCTCAGTTAATGAGTAAGAATACTTTTTTAAGCCAAGGGTGTAACATCTGTTACCTTAATTCTTGTTTGGGAGACAAGCCACTGTATATGCAACCTGAACTGCAAAACCAAATCCTCTTTACTAGAAAATCTATCACAGGCTTAAAGGACAAAGAGCTTTAGAATTTGTCTAAGAAAACAGAAGATCAAAAAAAGTTAGCAATAGGAAAAAAGATGTACAAACAATTGGGGCAGGGGCATATTATATAATAGCAACAGTAGAGTTCTGATGAATTAACTACATATACCTTTTGCATCTAGTACTTCAGACTGTCCTTCAAGCTTTGCCCATGTCTGAGAGGCATTGGGTTTTAACAACACAACATGTACCAAATGGCAGAAGTACATGTAAACAGCAGAGATACTTTCAATGGTTCATTCAACTTTTTTCCATACAAAAGTGTTAGTCACAAGACTCAATGAAGAAGAACAAGGCCTCCCAAGGAGAATAAAGTCTTTCAGCCCCACAAGAGACAAATTCAAGGCATTATGAAAAGTTCATAACAATATTTTATGTCTTAAAATTGAATGCAAAGTAAAACTCAAGATGGATTCCAAAAAGAAAACAAGAGCTCTATGGAGATTTTAAAAACTGCTTCCTAGCTGAATCATGCTAAGGCTGGCACATTACAGACACAGGAGTTAGAGACTAAGAGCAATGGGCTTGGAAAAGACACAGAAATAATTGCTCCTCCCCAGGAAAGAGCACAAACCTAATCTCAGTCATTGGGATGGAGTTTTGTACAAAGCTATCAAAGCTGGCCTAGAACATTTCGGTTGGGAACTCGCAGCTGTTTAGGTCTATGTGGCTAATTTCATCCATTATTTAGTCTAGGCCTAAATCCTGTTTGTTGCCCTTGGTTAGGATGAGTAGGCAGAGTTGGGCACCGTGTGCATGCAAAACTCTCCAGTGGCTCTGAGTGAAAAGCATTTCTGTACTGTCCACACACTGTGCATTATACAAAGACGGTATTTACAGTACTCAGAATCTTGAGCAAATAAACAATAAAACCATTGCTCCATTTTTGTTAGTATTAAAAGTGCACACAATTTTCAAAGTTGAGAGAGAGATGAGAGCGCTTCTGTGACGCCCACATTGCTGTGTTTCAATTCATACTCATTTGCAAAGCCCATTTAAAGGAGATGTGGGGCATTCTCTGAGCCTGAGATGCCACATTCTGCTGCTGCATCTCCTGCATATTTTAACCAAAAGCACAGGGAAGAGGCTTTTTGTTACTCAAACCTGGAAGCAAATGGCAGCAAGGCAGTGTTCCACTTCATCTTTACTACAAAGATACTGTTCAGACACCGTGGGCCAGAGTGAACTGCACCTGTGTTAAAGGCAAGAATGATCAAGAGCTGCTGTTTCAGCTACGGCAGCCATGGCTCTCAGGCTGCTGACATGCTGTCAGCCTTCAGCAGGCAAAGGTTCCATTTTACTCTGTGGCAACGCAATTTCATGGAATTTACCTATAAAGGTGGCTTTTACCTCTCAGCAGGGTAAGTGCAAATCTAGTGTAACTCTTCTCATGTTTATATAGATTCCACATGTGAAAGAAGGAAGAACTGGATCATTAACATAAAAGCCTAGTCTCTTAACTTCCCCATCCTTCTTTTTCTAAAGAAATGGTGTTTGAAAGGGGCAAAACGGAAATTAAATACAGAATGCACATAAGAGTTAGGCACTGTTTAGTTCCAACATTGGATCACATTTTTGCAATCTCAGATGATTCTGCCATTAGAATTTGCTTTAAGAAGGGAAGAGAACTTCCTTTTCTCCCTTCCTCCCCAAGAGCAAACCTCTGCAACAAAGTAAGAGGCTCCATTAGATGCAGAGATGAATGGCAAAATAATTTCTCTGTTTTCCCAGAATTCAGGAAGATCTACAAAACATACAATGTTGACAGGAAATAGGCTTTGATACATCTTAATAATTTCCCCCTTTTTAGTATTTTGGTGCCCTGGTTCCTCCACTAGCCACAATAATTTCTCTGGTTTTACACCATCTCCTCTTTTGACTTAGGTTTCCTGACACATTAACACTCATCAAAGAAGCACAATATTTTAACGAAAATTTTCTGTTAAGATTACAGGGTATTCAGATGAATATGTCTAGAGACACATAGACTACAGCAGGCTTGAAAGTTTTACAGTCATGGTTAAATGAGGAAGTAGGACAGAGGCTGCATCCAGTTAAGTGACTCTCAGTCCCCAGAGAGTCATAATTTTAAGGCTGTTTGGAACACGGTGGCTTTAACCCACATGGCCTGTTCCACAGTGCAAATGTGCATCAGCCATTTCAATTCTCTTGGTACAGTACAGGCATTCAGGTAATGGGAGATAAACCATCAGAAAACAGCAATCAGAGCAGCATATTCACTTCAGAGGAATAACCCAACTAGACAAAGAACAGGATCGTGATACCCAAGGTAAAAATAAGGTCTTATTTCCCCACCCCGGCAGTGGAATACAAGAGCCCCATTAAGAATGCAACAGTTAAACAATTATGTGGTGTTTTGGTACAAGGCAAGTCTCTCCATACTCAAACAATTACTTTGTGAATAAGCCCAGTTATTTGTTCCCACATGGAAGAACACTAAAGATAAAATGTAAATTCCACTGACTGAAAAGAAGTGTAGAGTGTTAATAAGGAAAAGACCTGAATATGTGTTTGAGTAACACTCAATTGATTTTCTGAAACTGAGAGGGAGCTTTTCTTCCCACACAAACTGATGCTCAATACACCTTAAAACCAGTCTATTGATCAGGAGAAACCCAGATGCACAATCATTAGGTATCCAGTGAAAATTGTGGTTGCAGTAAATACCTTAATAGTAATTCTTAAACAAACAAATCCCAACAAACTAAACCAAAAAAGTTAGGGAATTTTAAAAACTACACAGACTTCTAATTTAACATAGGCATTAGTTTGTGAAGTCTTTTTCTTTGCACAGTTCATCTGTAATTGATATGTACAGTACAAAGAACTATGAAGAAATAAAATCTGAACACTTCAATCTGCAAGAAGCTAATGCCTACTTGATACATATAAAGAGGATGTACCTGCCAATTAGGGATGACATTGCTATGATCTAGAGTAATTTTTTTATTCCAAATGCTAAATGGTTGCATTCATTCTTGACTTTCATTCTGAAGGAATAATAAATAGTTGATTCTCTTTAAGAAAAAAACAAACAAATCCTACTCCAGTGGGTTCAGGGTGTATTATGAATGTCCCAAGTCAATCAATATCTGTGCAGAAATGTTTCATTTGGTAAGGAAATTTTCCAGATGCATGTTATTCAGAAGCTGCTTATAAAAGTGGCTGTTGGTTAGGACTGGAAGAGAATTAAATAGAGAGGAACAGTGTTGTACCAAAATATATAAAGAAAAATTTAAAGCTTTTCAATTAAAAAAAAATTGTATATTCAACTCAGATACAGATGTGCACAACAGACAGAGCAGTTAGAAACAACAAGTACATTTACAAAGCTTTCTTTTCATGGTTAATTTCTACCAGCATTTCTGAAAGTAACCCACTAAAATGATGACCCTGTTTATAATAAAGGCGCAAAATATTGCTCTGTAGCATATTTTTAAAATAATATAAAAATAATTTCTATATTACAATTTAAACTTGGCTTGTTAAAATTCCAACATAATACAGCCTTAAGTCTAGAAATAGAACATACTTACAAACACCTTTGTGTTGTTTTCCTCTCATTTTTAATAATATAATATTTTAGTCATATAGACTGGAAATCCATGTGCAAATTAAAATAGATATTAGTGTCTGTTACTGAAATAATTTCATTTCTATGCTATAGTTTGGTGATCCTCCACATAAGCTGCCATTCCCCAAAACAAATACTCTTCAAATACACTGACAGAGACTTAAAATACACTAAGCTAAAATGCCATCTACAATCAGCATCCGTTATTTTGCTTCTCTGGACTTACGTTTATCTGAGATCATTGTGGTTTCTATGAACACATGGGTTTTCACCTGTGCAACACACTCACAGTGCTATGAAGACCATACTTCCTTACTAGCCAGTTTGCAATGTTTTACATGTCAATGAAGCACGTGGTTTAAGGCCCCCACTGCTAATGGGATTTTGTCCACACTCTGCAGAGGACAGCAAAGGTAGCCCAAACAGACCTAAGGCTTCTCTCTACTCCTCAGGCAGAATTCTCATCCACTGTCTCCTTGGAAGAGGAAGGTAGGCAGCCTGTGGGGAGCAGGCACTGCCAAAGGCTCAGGCCTCCATCAAAAACATTTCTTGTGTAACACTTGCTGAGAGTTTCTGCAGAGAAGCAGTCTGCTTGCTGTCAGGGAGAGCAGTCCCATTGGTGAAGGTGAGCACCAGTGTGGCTGTGTCAGAGTGGGGAGGTGGAGGGCAGTGTTTGTCAGCTCTGTGCTGTGTTTTGATGCCTACACGTTCATCACCCCAGCAGATGAGGAGCAGCCCTCCGGGCCCTGCAGCCGGCTGTGACAGGTCCTGGGCAGCGTCCTCAGCGCCCTCTGGGCCGCGCTGCACTGCTCACACCTCAGCTCCCCGCCCCGCAAACACCCTGAACGCTCCATCTGGCCTGCTTAGACTTCCAGGATACAAGCAACACAAAGCTTTTCAAGTACAGCACCTTTCTTTTACTGATGCTCCTCATGTTACCTTTGATTCAGGAAGAAGCAACTAATTGCTAAAGAAAGCTGGGACAATATTGCCATTGTATTTATAGAACAAAAGGTTCACCAATTGTTTTAAAATCCAAAATCTGAAGTTACTTTTGATAATCTACAAAATCTTCTGAATGAACTGCTTGTTAGCCATATGCTACAACTGACACCCACCTCTGAAAATCTATTAGTAAACTCTAACAGTGGTTTATTAACTCTGTATAAATCATTCAAAATGAAACTTTAATATAAAGCATGACTGAAACCCATTATGTATCTCAGGTATCCTCTGTTACAAACAGACATTTGCATCAGAGTTTAGAACAAAGTAAAAAAAAAATTGCATAATAGGTTTAAGCCTTTTTTAAATTAGAAAAATTGCACATTCACACTTTAAAAGAATTCCAGCTTCCTCCAACCTAAATATTTCCTGGTGATCCATCTGGGAAGGTGTAGCCTACCCAGTATTTACTCTGTACTTCTGAAATCTGGACTACAGTGACAAATGCTGAATCAATATCAAGAAGAGAGTGGGGGGGAAGCACATACAAATGCAAAAATACATGTGTGCACTGCAGCCAGCTGGGCTAACAGAAGGAATGAGTAGGGTCCCTCCAAAGCAAAGCTGATTTCTCCATATCTGGGACTATGTGGGAGCTCTATAGCTCTGGAGGGTGTAGGGAGAGCAGATGAGGGCTGGCTGGCCTGTGGGCTGCAGACATTTCCAATAGTCAGGAAAAATAATGCTAAAGAGCACTGAGAGGTTAGCATAGAGTACAACAGAAAAATACATCCAAAGATAATTACCTCTAGCATGTAGCTAAGGAATGGCACAATGTCTTTCAGCCCTGGTGAACACAACTCACAAGAAATTGGGAATTCTCTCTTTAAAAAATTAGGTAGAAAATTTTCTTCTATAGTTACAGTCTTCTTTTAATGGAACAACACTTCTTCAGGAGGGGGGCACAGTTTCTGCATTTTTGGTCTGTTTAATGACAGTTATGGCACAGCTGCCACAAATAGCCCAGAAACAGAAAGAATGTTTGAAGAGAATTCTAAAAGAAAACAGCAATTAGAAAATTATTCAAAGATATCCCAACAAAAAGATTCTAAGGAAACAGGCACAACTAAAAAGGGTTCTGTCAGTATTTCATACAACAGATATTTTAAAGTGAGCAATCCTGTAGAGGTAAATATTTATTGAAATATCTGAGTGTCCTGAGGATGATAATGAACCCTCGAGTTTGGTATCCGACACAGACAAGACTGACTAACTTTTCAAAATAATCTAACACACAAGCACAATGTATTAAATAATTCAGAACAGAGTAAATTATACTTAAATGCTGACCAGTTGTAAATCTCTTTCTTTTATGAGATCTTAAAAACATACTACAGAAACAAATCCTGTGAAAATGGGAAACAGCAAAATCTCATGGAAATTGCTTATTTTTACACATGTACTGCTTTTTTCCTCATTCAGAACAGATGTAACTCACTTAAGCACATGGGCTGGTGTGGTTTGCTGCTATTGTAATATTTCTTAAGCACAACTTTACACAGAAATGATTCTTAGAGTATCACACAGTTCTGCCACTCTAATGCCCTAAGAATTCTTAAATATTTCTGTTTTTCTTGAAGTCTTATCCTGCCAGTTTTCTCAGTCTCAGCAGCAAATACAATCAGGTATAATACTGAATTTCTTTTAAAATGGTCTGGCTTGTTTTAGAATAATTTGCAATCCCAGTTTTCTTTGACAATTAGAACTTAAATGTAATAATCACATCAGCAAAGCAAAACAGGACACTGCTTACTGGTGTACGCAACAGGAGACATGGGATTTGGAAGGTGCTTACCTCAAGGACAGAAGTCACATGGAGCTTTAACAAATACCAACATTTCCCTTTCATGAAGGAATGCAAGTTCAGTAAGATTCAGTGTATGCTTAGTATACAGTAAGAAATACAAAGTACAGGTCTGGATTCATGGAACAGTTAACATGGCAAAGACCCTAACTTTTTATACAAGGGACCAAGGGACTTATTTTGAAAACTCCCATTCAGCAGAAAACCTAAAAATATGCAGTTTTAAGTATGTTCTCAGTTCTACCAGTCTGGGACACTGGAAAAGCTCACAAGCTTTTTCTGAAAGCCAGGACACAGCAGCAGAAGTTTGTGTATCTTGTTTCACAGGGGACTTGGTTTCAGGGTTAATTAGGATTAACTGTATGAAACGGTGCCACCCTTGTCAAGAATTAAAATTGGGCTGCAGCAAGCAAATAATCAGAAATGGAGACTCTGGAAAAGAATCTTTCCTGTGTGCCAGAAAAGTGTTATTCCCTAATGAAGAAGGCAGAACTCCTGTTGTGCACATTGAGGTGGCAGTCAGCAGCCCTGAAGGCAGTACTTTCACCTGTTATGCAAAATTGGCTCTTAAAATGAGCCATTGTTCACAAGCCATTGTAACAACACCAAAGAGGCTCCTGTTCTGCATTCTGCCAGCTGATGGTGGAGGGGTGCAAACCCAGAGCTGTATCCCAGAAAACTTCCTCATGACAACATCCATCTACTTCAACAGTATCTGCAGTGTCTGCTTTGCAGAAATGCTTCTGTGAGCAAAGTTTTATTTTCAGAAGTATTGCAAACACTTACGTAAATATTTGGATCTCAGACTTGTGCAAATCTGTGCTAGGAGCTGCCATTCCTGCTGGAGGCATTTTACAGCCATCTGGGAGCCTCCTGGAGGGGAGATGACTCACTCTAGGAGACTTGAAAAGAGGAGGAGCCAACAGTCTTCAAGAAAGGCTCAAGTAGTTACACTTGCAATAATTATCACTCAGTAATGTTCAGAAGGAATAAGTAAATAATGATTAGGTTCGTGCACTAGCTAAGGAATAAATTGATGCATTGCATTGGTTTTGGCAAGCAGTTGGAGTCTAAAATGATCCTAAATTTCCTAGCTGGTCATCAAATTTTCCATATCTAGTAATTTTAAAAAATATTTTATTGTAATATTTCTCTGCATTTTAACATCAACGGAAATACTTCTGAAATTCAGGTGTGCAGAACTATATGGTGTGGGTGCTTGGGGACATGAAGTCATATTGAATTTTCTTATAAAACCTCTTTAAAAACTCAGTGCAAACAAAAGTGGCTCAAATCTACTTTTTTTTTTCAATGAAAATTTAGAAATAATTGGTAAGAACTGAAAGTTAAGGTGAACTCAGAATTCACCTCATGAATTCAGACCTTTCACTCCCATTTTTCCAGAATCATTCAATTTCAGACTGAACTATACAAACATTAATAGCAATGCAATATGCTGCCATGTTAAAAATGTGCAGTTTGCAAAATCACTACCCTCCTAAAAAAAAAAGGCTATGAAAAATTTAGGTTTTACTAAGGAAAAAATACTCTATACCTATATAATTTCAAATGTCTGCAAGGCAGATACTACCCTACTACAACACCACATCTTCACTAGTATGACGTTCCCTTATCATTCTACTACCTGAGTGATGTCAGTGTAAATTCAGGCACCATTAGTAAACTTTTGACCAAAACATATACACAGCACTGACAAAGGAGTAAACAACCCTTCAGCTTACCAGTACATGTAGAAAAGACACTAACAAAATGGAAAATAATATGTTTTATGATAAATTATTCCTATTATTTCCTCATTGCCCCAGAAAAGCGAAGAGCTAGACACTATTTACTCATTAATCCTTTATTCTTTAAGGATTCCTTTTACTGCAATCCAACACTGTTTACTTTGTAAGTAAGAAAATGGTAAAACTAAGTAGTCATGGAAGAATCCTCAATGCCTGTGTCCCTTGCTGTCCCTCTCCCTGCGCTTTAACTCCTCTTTGTAGCAGTAGGAACAGTAATTTTCAGTCTCAGGACGACCATAAAAGGAACAGTTCTCCTTCTTACAGCGGTTCTGCTGGATGCAATATATTGGGCAAACTGTGCTTCTCCCTTGGTTTTTGTCGTTGTTCAGCCAGCTCTGAGGAGCGTCCTCGTCAGCGTACTCCAAGCAGTCTCTGATGTCCCCGGTGTTGAAGCCGTTGGTGTAGGTCTGGGACTTGTGTTCGGCCGGCCTGGCGTAGCTCAGCGACTCCACCGTGTTCACCGTGCGCATCCCGGGCAGCCGTGCGGGGCTGTAGCTCTGCGAGGACAGCGACCTGTTCTGCTGGGGGTAGGTGGCACAGGTTTTCAGGGTGCCAACCACTGGCTTGTAGGTATCATCCTGGAAGCTCGATGGCTTGGAGTTGACGTCATGCAAATGGATGACACTTTGCCTTTGAACAGGGGGGGTATGGCTATAGTGGGCAGACACCGGGATGGGGCCGCTTCTCTTGGCACCGTTGCTGGGTGAAGAAAAGGACCCAGGAGTGGGACTAGTGCGGTCTTTAAACTTTAAAACCAGTTGGGTCGTATGGCTTTGAGGTAAGACGGGTGATGCCCTATCCTGAGGAGATGGTTCTAATTTTTCTTTTGAAAATGCCTCTGGCTCCAGTTTCCTACTAGAGGAGCCATTCAGCATAGCCTTTTTCTCAGCTTCCTTTCTTTTCTGTTCCTGTTCTGCATTGAAGCGCTCCTGGGCACTGGTCAGGTAGTAGCCAATCATCTCCTCATGGAACTGATGCCTGTGACTGGTCAAAAGAAGGCCAGCAAAAATAAACTTTCGTTCACCCTGCATGGCAGCTCTCAAAATATTTAGGCTGAGTTTCACGTCTGTGCTGTACTTCCATGGGTCAGACTGCTTGTCAGAGAAGGGTTTAGTGTTCACCTTTTCAGTGGGGGAGCTGCTGGCTCTGTCAGTCGGAGATGGAGTGGTCTTCTCAGATGGAGACGTGCTCGCAGACTGTCCAGATTCCTCTTTGCTCCCTTTGCGAGACTTGGACTTCTTCTCTTTGACTTTCTCTACTGTGTCACCATTTTTTCCATTCCCTGAATTGGCTCTGCTCATCTTCCCGTGCACCAGACCTCCAAGACCACCCATGTTCTTTTTCAGTTTAATTCCCAGGGTTTTACTGAGGCTTCCTATTTTATTGGCAACTGAATCCGTCCTGGTTTTGTCTTTATCTTTCCTTTGTTTGTCCTTTTCTTTTTCTTTACTGTTTTTGCCATTATTGCCATTAGAATTACTACAGATGGAATCTCGGTCTGAGTCCATGGAGTCAGCCAGAGACTGCACGTCTTCTCCAGCAGAAGCTGTAGGGGATTCTGGTTGAGCCAAAGGGGCCTGCTATGGAGAAGGAATTATAATTAGATAAAGCAAAATCCATTTCATACAGGTGCTGGTGCAAAAATATCCACCCCAAATTCAATACAGATTTTGACATTGATTTTAAATACACTTTTTAATTTATGCACTGACATTTTTGACTGGTTCCATCACTAAAAAAAGCTTTTCTAGCTGTGCTTACTATGTATTTTGCTTGTTCCTAAGTAGCTTTTGGCTCATTTCAGGCACATTTGTAGAATGGAGGTCAGTCACTCAGATGCTCTGTGAAAGTCAGTGCCTGAGTCATGGGGCAAAGCAAGTTCCCTCCTGCCCCAGAGAGCCAGGACAGGGAGGATCAGCAGTGCAGGCTGTCCCTCAGGCCACGGGAAAGGAGCTGGGGAAGATGCAGTGGAAGGGGAATGAGCTGCTGCTGAAAGCTCTGAGGGGCATACAGCACACAAACCTGTGTGCAGCAGTATTTCAAAATTGATTATGTTCAAAACCCAGATTATTTAAATTGACTTTTTATTTATTTAGGTCTCCGGTGCATGAAAATTAAAGGGAGGACGCACAGAGCTAAACATCTCATATGAAATATCAAACATTAAACTCAAGCAAGTAGGCTGAGGAATACAAAGATGTGTATTCATGTTTATTGGAAAGGCAATGCAGATAAAACTGGTCATAAGTCTGAGATCCACTTTATATTTTAGGTTACATGATAAAACATCTTCCTTGAAAATGCAATAACATGGATCCTAGGGTACTTTAAAACAGGACTCTGTTCATGTACTGCTGCAGAACAGCCTTGCTTTCAGGCCCCATGAACCTAAAATCTGCTAGAGATAAATCTGAAATATTCAACTGGCTACAAGGACATGGGGATGTACATATACTTCTGGTATAGAAATACCTGCCAACACTGTCCCTGGGTACTTACATCTCCTCTCTCCCAGGAAGCCCTGAGCACCCCAACACTCAGCTGGGAGCAGAGGTGTTATTCCCACACAGCAGAGGGGAAAGTGCTGCAGTGACCTGACCATGATCATGCAGCAAATGTGAGCAGAGAGAGGTAACCCACATTCCACAAGGGCTCACCACTTACAACTGCAGGACCATTTTGACTCTCCTTCTTCTGATATGGTAGCTACTATTGTAGAAACTGTAGAAAAATAGATTTTTCCTCTCTTGCAGCTTGTTAAAATACTTTCTCCTTTTGTGTTCTGTTTCTCTGTTCAAACTCCATCTGTGTAGGCTGTTTAAATCACCTCCATTCTCTCCTAGCAACCTTTTGCTTCCAGCCCAACACCTCCACCTATTCAATGCAATTTGCAGAGAAATTTCAGTGCCAGCTGGGCATAGTTCAAAAACAGCTCTCTGGAAGAGGCAGGCTTACAGTTTAGTGCCAGTCTATGGCCTTTTGTCAGCCACTCCAAACTGGGAGCTGTCCACAAGTGCAAATGCACTCTCAGAAAGAAATTGGTGACCTAACAGTGGCATCAGGAGAGCAAGACAAAGTTCTGAGAAGACAATGGTGAGAAAAGGTTTCTTTAAATTACACAAATGACTGAAATTTATACCAGAAAAAGTAAGCTAGAAGACACCTTTCAGCAAAAAATATACAAGTAACAGTGCTATTAAAACAAATAACAGAAAAATCTGTAAGCCTGATTGGTGTCAGTGAGCCATGAGTGGCTGTCCCTGCTGCCGGGGCACTGAGCTGTTTGCAGGCAGCCTATCCTTGTATCTCCCATGCTGTGGGAGCAAGGGGGAAGTTTACCTTACCCGTGTCTCAGAGGGGATGCGGATCCAGGTTACATTCATGTAGCTGTGCAGAAGATTAAGCTTTGCCTCAAGAGACAGAATCAAACTAAAGATAAAAAAAGAAGGGAACAAGCATTCAAAAAGCTTGAAAGAAAAAGCAATACTTCATAACAGGGGGAGATGCAACAGCAGCCTGATTGTGACTGTCAGCTGAAGAACCCCCCCCACCCCGCCCATGTCTCCTACCACTTAAGCAGAGCACATGAACCAAGCCCTCACTGTTAGCAGTTCTCCCAGTACTGCCACCAGGTACAGCTCAAGACATTTT
Source organism: Cardinalis cardinalis (assembly GCA_014549065.1). Lineage (NCBI taxonomy): Eukaryota > Metazoa > Chordata > Aves > Passeriformes > Cardinalidae > Cardinalis > Cardinalis cardinalis. Next base: position 148,807 of record JACDOX010000095.1, read on the forward strand.
ACTGCTTAACACCAAAGTTACAGAAAGGTCTTACTTGGCCAGTCTGGTGTTATCATTGTCATCTTTTCCCCACTCCCAGTCTTTGCCAGGATCGACCGCAAAGTGCAAAGGCAGTAACTTGTGTTCAGAATCAGTCAAGGGGATCACCGCTGAAGCAGAGAAGAAACAAGGATTGGGGTGGGGGAAACAAAAATTACAAAAAGAAGAAAAGATTCAGCTGTGAAAAGCAGAATCACTGCTTCAAGAAGAGCAGAATTTGTGCTGCAGAACTGCCTCATTCAGAGCACCACAAATTATTTATACCAGGCTCCATTTGCCTGTTTTCATGTTTGTGCAATAAAAGAGGGAGAGGTTAATATACTGATTGCTCCTGGAGTGAATGATAGTCACCTGTGGAGGAGGGGAGACCTCTGGAGAGAACCACATGGCCATTTGTACTGTACAATCAACATTTCCTGGAGACAGGGCCATTAGAATAGCAGAAAGCAATAAAATGTTGCAATATCGTCACTCAGAATCAGAGATTCACATGTTTGTTATTTTGCCTTTTTAGTTTAGTACTTTTGTACTGTCAAAGAAATAAAAATATATTGATATCAGCATTAAGAAAGAAAACAAGAGGAAGCTACCGTGAATTTGGATTAAAGCTGAATTAACATAATTGAAGAGCAGAGATCAACATGTATATGGGTTAAGAGATCAGTTTGAGGCCTCTGAGTGAGTGCAGTGCAAAGGCCATTATTGTTCTTACAGCCCGGCACTGCTGCCAGCAGTTTTGTTCTTCTGCTCTTTCCCCTCTCTGCTCAGGATCTGTCCTAATAACTCTGCCTCTTCTTTATACTCAGCATGCAGGGACCACACTCAGATGTCACAGAGTATCATTCATCACCAGCAAGCGACTAAGAAATAAAGCAATGTCAGTTTTAATTAAAGCCACCGATTCGCTTCTATTTGATTTGGAAAACAAGTAAAAGCTGTTGAGGGTCTGGGTAGGATCCTCAGCATGGTGCAGGTCACTGCTGCTCCTCTGACAGCTAATCGAGGCATTTGTCTTTCTGCACTAGAGCTCTTCAGGACTTGCCCTGAGTATTCATTCCAGACAATCCAAGGGCAAAGAAACCTAGAGAAGCCACCCAAACATCGTGGCACTCAGTAATTGAAACCTGACTTCACATAGGGCTCTATGCTGTTTGTAACCCTTTCTGCGGTGCAGCACACACGCGCGGTCAGAGCGGAGGCGCAGCATTTCGGGCACACGCTGCTCCCTCGCCCCCGCAGCGGCTCCGCGGCCCCGGCGCTGCCCAGAAAGGCCCGAAGCGGCCCAAATCCCGCGGGGCGGCGCCCCCTGCCGGCCGCGCCGGGAACCGCCGCGCTCTGCCCCGCAAAGCCGGCCCGGGAGCGCCGCTCCCCGAGGGCTCCGCACCCGCACAGCGGGACTGGAGCTCCCCAGGGCAACTCCGGGCACACGCGGGGAGCCCAAGTCTGCCGTTCGGAATACACTGCACTGCAGCGGCCTGGGGCACCGGAACAGCACAAACGTACAGCAGGTGTGACAGATGAATGCACTTCTAACACTTCCTGCTGTAATATGAGGTCTTACCCTAATGCATTCAATTAAATTATTGCAACCAAGCGGCTGGAATAACTGAAAATACAATTAACTGAACGTGTTTCACAAGGAAAATGCATATTCTGCCGATTAACTGAGTTACCAGCAGGCACTGACTGGACTGACATCTGACCTCAACCATTTAAAGGAAGAAGTCAACTTAGGAAAGAGCAATGTTGTAAGTTTACAACACAGCAGTTCCCTTCTGGTAGCACCTGGTCTTACAGGTAGAGCCTGGTAAAAAACTGTGACTGTAATCCTAGGACAGGTGATGATGGAGAGCTTGGAGCAAAGAACCACCAGAGAGTTGAAGCACTTTCTTCTTGGGATAGAAATTTCAAAGGGTAAATGTGACTTTCTTCTCTATGGGCAGCTTGAAACGAACTAATTTTCACATAGTTAAATAAATATTTTGGTTTATAAACAATTTTTTTAATCCCTCTAAAAGCTTGCTATTTCTACTGATACTGAAAATACCTATTAAAAATGCTTAGTGATACTCCGTTTTATTAAAAGTTAAGTAAAAAACAAAGCTTAGAGCTGATTGTCTGTAGCATGTCACTGTTGTCTTAACTCCGGTACACATTCTGAGTGTCAGAAATGTGTTCACTGAGTTGAGTGCTGATTGTATCCCCATTCTAAGGTATAGTCTTATAGGCTGGTGTGAAGCACTGCTGTTTTCATGGAAAACAAATCTGCTAAAGTGAGGGACTTTGAAAATTTTGTCTTCACTGCAAGAGCTTTTCTCTCTCAGGGAATTTTATTTGATAGTTGGGGTTTAATGTAAGATTTCCCCAAGTTCCTGATAGAAAAGTATTTTTTTGTCACAGCTGCAAGCAGAGTCCACCCCATTCATTTCTAAAGCAAAACCCACAGACTGCAGCACCTACCTGACACCCAGCAGGGTCTGCAGCTTTGGTTGGTGTTGGCTCCACTTGGCTGTGGCTCTCTAGATGGAACTGCACTTCTCCAAGCACAGCCTACCAGCCCTAATTCCAACAGATGGGATAAGTGACAAGCAACAGCTGCTGGCTGGTCCATGGCAGTGTGACACACACAGTGAGGACTCTGCTGCCATTCCCTAGCTGGGTGTGCTGCCTCCTGTGCTGTGAAAGAAGTCACAGCACTTCCCAGCTCTCATCCTCATGCCTCAAGTGCCACTATTTATCTAAAAAGAACAACACTTTAACTCTTTCTGAACGTGCTAGTACAATAAAATGCTGGGACAGAAACTGCCATGGTGCTGTTCAAGACCACTGCCACACGTCTCACAGTGTTACTTGGACTGAGCACGGCAGCACGGAAAGCTCCAATGCCAAGGGAGCAATCTCAGGGACAGTTGAGACCTAGTCTGTATTTTCCATAAACAAAGACACAAAAGACCTGCATCAGTAGAGCCAGCATTAATATAAAAGTATTTTCCCATTTTTAATCAGACACTGGATTTCAAAGAGAGCCCCTGGTGACCATCAGAATGCCAGGGGCTGTGTGTAATAAGAAGTGTCAAAATGTGTCTTAAATCCTCTCCAGACAAGGGGATATTAGCATGTTTTCCCTTTATATCTATTTATAGTAGTGTTTTAAATGTTCTGATACAGGACTCTATGCCAAAGCAGAACTTAAAAGCATTGACATCAGTATTTAAGTGACCACACATACTTCTCAAATGCAGACATAACTGTCTCCTCCACTAGAGAGCTCAGCAGCTGCTTAAATATGTGTGTATGTACCTGCAGTAGTTCAGCCACCTTCAGATGCTGCTCCTGACATTTGGTAAGAACGTAAATACTACAAGTTATGAATGGCCTGGATCTCCAGGATGCTATTTTTAAGCAGGTGCAGCTCTAAGTTGCATTCTGATAGCTCAAAATCTGCCCATGTGCTGAGGCCCCTGTGCCACTGCTGCTGACACTTGACAACTGCGGCTGTCCCTTGCCATGTGCCAAAGCTGCCAGAGCTGCTCTGCTGACAAGATACAAGCCCCAGGCACTGCTGGAGCATCCCTGTGCCCATTTCCCTCCTGTCACAGCACATGGAGGACCACAGCAATGCTGTGGTTGCTGCTCAACTGCTGCAGTCTCCAACAGCAACTAGCTTGGCAGCTACAGCATTCCCTTCATCCCAAAATAAATGCCAAATGCTCTCAGCTGCTCTACACAACTGAAGCCTGTGCATTTAAGGCCCTGAAGTAAGAGAGGTACAATCAGGTCACACAAAACAAACAAACAAACACCACTTTGATTCACTGACCCTTGTAATTAACCTGGATGAACTTGTACATGAAAGTCAGTAGTTAATGTTTCTGAGGCTGTGATGGATATCTGGTAGGAGTTTCTTTCCCAGCACCTTTCCTTGGAAGTACAGGTATAGGAAGATCCTACAGAAAAGCAGTTGCTAACCTCAAGAAGGACATTTAACATTATTGTAACATTACTGCTCTTGTAGGACCTGAGGTACTGAAGGCAGAGAGACGTGCCTGAGATAAACGAGGCTCCCGTCTGCTGATATTATTCCAGCTGTTTGAAAGGAAGAAATGGATTGTGCCATTGTCTTGTGATTGAGCCACTCAGATTCCTAAACATGCAGCAATAAAATTTAGTGAGTATTGATTCCTTTCTGACAGATAAATACATCTACAGGTAAAATAAAGTACTGTGTGCACTGTATTCAATATATATGCCAGTGTTGCTGTGTTTAAAGCATACCTTGTTCTCTCTGTTGGTCTTTTTGTTCCATGGAGACAAGAGCAGAGAAATGGGCCTGATCATAGGCCAGCACAAGAGGTGAGCAATGGCATCTGTTTGGCAGAACTTCAAGTGGCAAATAAATTCCTCCAAATGGTATTGGTGCAAATGCTGCAGAGAATAAGGAGATTTTTACAACTATATGAAAGCACAGATGAGTTGAATAAACAATTGTGCTGCAATATCATCAGAGCTCCAGGAGAGCAGCTTAAAGTGGGGTATTCAATGCAGAAAACAGTTATAACAACAGGTAAAATTTCATTATAAAATGTCAGGAAATATACAAAGAACAATAAGGAAGATCTTCCGCTCCTACATAATTTTTCTTGCTCTAACTGTTTATTCGTAAAGGTATTATGGTCTTATAACAAAATCTTGATGACTCTCACACATGTAAGCAGAGTTGTACCTTCCTGTAATGCTTCTAGGCAGAATTATTTTCTAATAATCATCAGTAAATACACTGTCAGGTCTTCTGGTAATATACTCTGCTTGTGCCTTCCATTAACAGATATCCATAAGAAACATTACAAACATGTTTATAGTCCGCATGTTGTATATATATGAATGCATGTACACATGTATGTATGGTAAAGTTAAGGAAGGACTCAAAAAAATCCTACAAGTAGAATTTTAATGGAATGTTCCATCTGGAGTGGCACAATTTTCCTTTGAAAGATTTTACACTTGTTTATGCATATAATTATGGGAAAGAGCAAGTTTGGCCAGGAAAACTCTCAATGTTTTTGCTTCCAACTAATTATTTTCCCTTTTGCTACAAAAATATGAGACTTTATTGCTGAAATATTTGCAAGATGAGTTCCCCTCATGAATCCCTCGCTCTGCACTGTCTTTCAGGTGTGTTTCTCAATAGCCTACAGAATAATCTACAACCATTACTTGTAGTTCATGATTTGCAATGGAAACTGAAATTATGCAGTATTTTCTTGTGGAAGTAAATTTCTGTAAACTCCATCACCTGCTGAACATCCTCTTTTAATCAGCCAAACATCCCCCTTAAATTAAGTAACACCCCATCATGAATTAGAATTCTGTTAGTTCATGGTAGAGAGTGACCTGAATTTAATGCTCAATAGGGTCAAGCTGGCTCCACATATGGATCTAACATTTCCGTGCTCACATGTGCAAACTGAATAAAACACTCTGTAAACTTTTGAATGAGAAGCTGCAAAGGAGTCATTAAAAACAAAATTCCAAGATACACACATTTAAAATTCAAATTTTCAAAGTCAGATTAGATTGATTTCAGCAGAGTTTTAAGTGGAACCTAAATAACATGGCAAAATTAGAGCTTTGTTCACTTAGACCAGTCAGAAATGTATTGTGTTCTGTAATTTGGTGGTTATTTAAGTTAATAGGGAATATCTAGGATAAAGAGATTCTCAGCAAGGGTTGTATAATTATCCTGTATTTTTTTACTTTTACCTAATAGAAATGGATTGAGTATCCTTCTGTGTTTTCCTTTTTTTTTTTCTTCCTTTCAGAAAAAGGCAGCAGCTCTGCCATGAACACTGGTGTGTTACAGCTGGGTCCTTTGCTGGTATCAGTTTACAATTGATTCAATTTACAGAGGTGCACGGATCTCTAATTAAAGCTCTTACCTTCTCCCCCTGAGTCTCGTAACATTGTGTCTGCTACTACAACAATAGGCCTTCTCAAGATATGGGCTAAGACAAAAACATGGAATTCTTCCAAGCTCTCATATACTGGATCTTCTGCATTGTCCACCCTGGAAGACACAGCATTGAGACTTTATGAACCAGCTTGAACCAACCATGAGACTTTGCTGGATCAACACACCCCAGCAGCTATTTCTTTTTCACTGTCCCTTGTATCCCCACTCTTCTGAAACCCATATTTCAGTCATTGAAGTAGATAAAAAGAAATGGAAAGGAAAATGCACTTTTGTAAATAAAATAATAGCAGCATTAAAAAAAAAAATCCAGCTAGTATCACTATGCTTTAGATCAGCCCTACAATCTTCCAGGAGATGGAAATGCCCAGCACCTTTAGAAGCCAACCTAGAAAGTCAATTTTCTACCAAAGAGGTCATTCTTTTACCTGGACTGCAAGAATAAATCTGGTAAAGTCTCCACTCCTCTAGGTGACCATTACCAAGCCCTTTTATGACTACATAAACAATTTAATGAATTTTTGGTTTCAGTTATTCCCTTTCTGTTTTCCCAGTTTAATGTCATTAATGTCAGTACCACATTTCAAAGCTTTGCCTTTGCCTGGAAAACAAAAACAAACTAGACGAAAGAAGACTGAAAAATGGGAGGGTTGTGGGAAGCAGACAAAAGCGAAGATGATAATTCACTGCTGAGTGCAACTTAACAATATAATACACCCAGAGCCCAGCTTTTGTGAGCCCTGACAAATGAAGGTGGGCAAGGTGACCCAGGCACACTCTTAAATAGAGGCAGCTCCTGTCCTCTTCCTGCCAGCTGTGCAGGGAACCTCCAGAACTGACTGCTGTTAATTTTCTGTGCATGTGAAGAACAGTAACAGAGCAGAAGTGCCTGGACACTGCTCCAGAATGTGTGGGACAAACACAGCAACCTCTCAGGTCTCACCACATCCAGCCCCTCCCTGGAGCATCACTTGAAAATCCTTCATCCCAGCCTGGTAGCATAGCAGGGCAGAAATGATCCCGGTGCAGGACATTCACTGGTCAATGAATGTCTCCTTCTCTGGATCCCTCCTCCCGCTACCCACACTCATCAGGAAATGTTTCCTGATGTTCAAACCAAAGTCCCTGTTTTGCAATTTCTTCCCCTGTTCCTTACTGAACTCTTCTCCACAGCTGGCTGCAACAGCTTTTCAGCATTTGCAGTCCATTCTGTCCCCTCAGAGTAAGCTGTCAGGCAAAAGCAACTCAGGGGAATAATGTTATTGGCAAGACAATATGCCAGAAAGATTTCCAGCTATCTTCTCACATTAGTATTTCCAGCCTCTCAGTCCTAATTTTTTCCTTCAAATCCTCTAATTATTCCTCATCTCCTAGTTAATGAGGTTTCTAGAAGTGAAAGGCATATTCCATATACAGCTGTTATCAGAGGGATCTCTGTCCCTTTGATCAGCTGATGCCATGCCTGACTGCACAAACTCCAAAATTCCACTTGGCTTTTTTCCTCTTCAGCATCACATCCCCATGTTGCTTGATTCACTGCTTCTGATCATATTCATACATTTCAAACCCTTCTCTGCTATTACACATTCCACTGCTCACTGCCACAGTATCAGAGTGTCTGGGGTCAGAAGGGAGCTCTAGGGAACCCCTTATTCAGCCCCTGCTCCATTAGGGCCACCCAAAGCCCAGGATTGTGTCCAGACAGCCTTTGGGTACCTCCAAGGAGAGAGAGTTCACAGCCTCTCTGGGAAACCTCCTCAATGCTCAATTTTCTACCATCACTGCCAGTAATTCATGTGGCCTGTTTTATATTATTTCAGTGCCACTTGCTGAGGATTCAGTATGAATTCTCCTAAAGATTAATGAGAATGAAAAATCATCATTAACAAGTATCCATAGCAACCTGCCACATCCTTTGATCCAATGATCATTCCACTTTTTTTCAGAGATTTTTATGTATGCTGGCTACATGACCACAAAAATTGTGGACAGAGTAATTTTGTCAATAAAACATAGAACCAAAGAAAACTTAAGAAACTGAAATTAATTCCTCTATTCATGTAAAGCTAACTTTAAACAATGAAATCCACTTATATAAGAGTATGTAAATCTGCATTGCAGAATCCTGCTCAACCAGAGCACTCTGACTAAATAAATTATGTTTATTCTAAGAACAAATTACTAATAGAAAGAAAAGCAAATAAAAATCTCAGTCTGACCTACAGGACCACTAGCACCTCCAGTCCAAATATGGGGAGACACACTCTCAGCACCCCAAAGAGACTCCCTCTCTTATGGAAAATCCAATTTGTACTGCAGCCAGGAATGAAAGAAAGCCTCTTTCAAAAAGCTGGAAGGGAAAAGCCACCTACTCTGCTGTTCTACCTGGCTGGCTGCTGCTCTCTCACCTGTAAATTCTAAGCAAGATCTGTTCTCATGTCCTTGGATTTCCTTCTAACAGCTCCCTATGGTAACATTGCTTTCCTTCCCCACACACGGCTCCAGACTTTCAGTCCAACAGACTCTAAGAGCTGTTCTGAGTTTAAGACTCATTTTGGGATTCACACAGAGCAAGAGACCAATGCCCTCAGACAGCTGAGATGCACTGAAATAACATGACAGGGATAAAGTTCTCCAACCTGGTGATTTGCCAGAAGCAGGAGATCAGAACGATATCTGAGTTCTGGGCTCTATTTGCCTCCATTCCATTTCTGACACCTTTCTTTTCCTGCTTAACAATCCCCAAATGAAAACCAGCACAAACCACAGCTGCAGCTGTAGGTGTAGGAACCTCTCCTTTGATTTCCTTACAGTGTTTGTCAGCAACGGGCTTCAATTCAAACACAGGAAATTGCACAGTAGTGGAACATTCTCTTTCATTCTTCAAGGAAAAAAAGGTATATTGAATTGACTAAAGGAAAAGAAACACAGAATGTGAATGCTTTGGGTTCCATATTTGAACCACCACAGCAATTTGGCTGTGCTTGGCTTCAGTACTTTATGTGAACAGAAAATAGGCCAGATAAAAAGAGGTATTAGCCTTTAGAAACTACAGCTAATAATCAATAAATATGTTATCATGAACCATTTCTATCTGCACCCTACAATAGCTGCAAATACTGAACAGTTTAAAAGAAATACCATTCCGGTAACAGATGCCAGATCAAATAAAATCGTTTTAGGGCAATGTCTTCTTAAATGGTCTGAATTACATTCTGTACAAGGTGAGGGTCTTGCATGGCTGCAGGAGTTGTGTATGAAGAGCTGTTTGTTGAAGCACTCTGAATACCAAGCCAAGTCCAAAACCTCAGAGGACACCTGCATTTGAGAGGTACTTCCTGTTTAAATGTTCTGGGTTTCTGCCTCAAACTCAATTCCAATGATATACAGGAAGACTACAGCACTATTCCCTCCCTTCTTTCCCATTTTAAGTCCCTTGAACTTATTAATAAGATAATGCCAACAGCACAGATACAGCTGGGAGGTGACAATAAGTACAAATACCATCCACTTCCAGGGTCTGTATGATCTCAAACCACAACAGCACCTGGGTTTTCAACAGTGAATAACAACAGTGATATTCACTCTCACATGAGAGTCAGGCTCTGACTGACAATTGCACAGTGAAGGAAGGGGTTAGAATTTTCTTTTGAGCAGGATGGCAGTATTTAGGTTCTTAACAAAAAACAGGGTACCAGACATTTTCCTTTTTTCAATGCAGTTCCTTCAATTCAGTGCCCCTACTTTTGCTTGTAAATGGAGATAAATACATAATGAAGCAATTATGTTAATCTAGAATTCATTTTTTACATTTACAGGAAGATGTGCAAATCTGTTCCAAAACAAGAATCTGCTTCATAAGTTTGCTTTGCTTTACATGCTGGAAACAAGAACTTAAGAACCAGGTTTTTCTGTGTTTCCTTTTTCTCTTTTTCCAACTTCCAGCCTCAGAATGAGAATGTCTCAAAGGAGAAATCTTTAGAAATTTAGCAACAATTGCTGATCTCCTTTGCACATAGCTCACTCTGAAAAATAACTAAAAGAAGTTTGCAGGTGAATGAGGCAGCACAATTCCAGCCTTAGGTTTGTCACTGAATTTTTTGAAGCAAATACAACTTCTGATGCTTTAGCTAATTCTGACACCAAAGGAAAATGTCTCATCTAGAGTTCAAAGACTGATGTGCAAGCTTGCTTAATATAGCAACTAACTAGAGGACATAATATACCCCATCTCAAAAATACTATTTTGATATTCCTTTTCCTTGTCAAGGGCCCTACTTGGAACACAGGCTCATTAAACTGAAAAAATAATTCATTCTGCCACATTCATTCTGTCTTTGGAATGAATGCAAAGAGAAGTATACATTCAAATCTTTAACAGGATAAAGATTTCTTGCCTGATCTTTCACTATTTCAAAGGAAAAATTAACTGTTGGCTATTTGTATTGACTTTATTTTGATTGAAAAAAAGATAAATGCAAACCATAATGAGAAGGTTATTTATGTACTACCTATACTCCCCATGTAGGTACCTGGGAACCGAAGGTTGACTGCCTGGCAAAGATAACATTTGGGAGCATCTCTGACTAAAAGCTACTGTGGTACATGGAACATAAAGAATGAAATGGAACAAGTCAGAGAAAACTGGGGCTGAATGACCAGATTTAATAGAAATATGAACTGATCTGCCTTAGAAAACTGAAACATATCAACAGGAAAATATCTACGAACATAAGAAACAAACTACAGATTAAATTTTTTTTTTTTCACTTCAGAATAGAAGAAAGGGAGACACACTGTGGCTGACAATTTTCTAAGCAAAGTCCTCCTGAATTCCTAGAATTACCTATCCTTAATATCACAAGGTTAAAGGGAAAATAAAATATTCTTTCAGAGTCCAAAGAATATTTTCTACAAACTTTGTTACTCTCATTGTGCTGTATCCCTTATTTTGTCAATTTATTTATCACCACACATTATTTTCTCCAGGGGAAACAGTAGGTAGAGAAAATTATGCACTGAGCAAACACTAAATATTTTTAGTGATAAACACGAGACACAAAAACTAAAGCTTTTGCATTCTGAAGGCTGGTCAATAATCCTGTCCTGACTGCACTGAAAGCAAGGGATGGTTTATAACAGTGGCTATTTAAAGCAGATTCTCTATGTGGGTCAGGGGTATTTAAATGTTGTAGATACCGTTTCATCCCAAATCTTCTCTCAAATATATTCCTGAAAAAAAGCTAAATGATACTGCCAACATGCTTGTTCCATGTCACTGTAGGACATGGAACAACACGAGCGTACACACCACTGCTTTCAAGGTGAAGAAAAGGGAAGTTTATTTTCTGACTTTAACATTTATAGTTTTTTAAAAGTGACAGTGGATTGGAGGGTGAAAGTGCCACCTCTCCAATGACACTGGACAAACTAACAGTCTATCAAATTTCTCTTCTTCTATAAAAGAATACAAAACAATAAGTTATTTACAGAAAGTGTGTGAGAAAGTTCGTTACAAGAATGTAAACATCAGAAGGTTTAAAAAAATCTTAAAAAAATCAAAACAACAGTTCCACAAGAAAAACAATTAGGATTTATTACATGCAGACTCTTTTGGATACAACATAACCTCAAGTTAGTGTGGTAACTGTACAAGAAAGCATGACCAAAATGCTAAATATTATAATGGGATATTTAGATAATTCTGCCATGCCTGCAAAGGCAGTTTGGTGGTACTATGAACACCTTCCCTCAGTTGTGCTGTGCTGTTTTCCTACTGAGAGCCAGCCTGGGGCTGTGTCAGTGTGAACTTACCCCCCACCAGTGCCCCCATTCTTGCTGAAGTGCGTGCGTGGCTCGCTCGACGCCAGCTTGAGCAGCTCGTTCCACTCGCGCTCCCACTCCTCCTCCGTGTATACCAAACCTGACTATGGGGCACAAGGAAATGCTGTCAGCACTCTGCGGACACACAGTGCAAACTGAGCTCTGCACCTGAGTTTACAACTCACCTGAGTTTCACACATTACTCAGTTCATTATCTTGGGCCATTAATAGTTCAGCATTTCTACTCAGGTGAAAGAACATTAACTTATTAAAAAGATCTAAAATACCAACTGTAGAGTTAGCACATTCACTTGTTTGCCCTCAGGATTACTCCTGAAACTGGCTTTTCTAGACACTGCACAGGCATCTCCAGGAAATAGTAACATGCTGAAGGTACAGCTTTTAATCAAGAATCAAATCAGATTTAAAGACTATATTAGTCAGAACACTTCCACTCAATATTTGGCCACAGCTCTAAAAATTCTAATTCAAGATTCTGGGAAATCTTTCCTAAATGCGGTTCTCTCTGTTTTGTGGATTTCATCCATTCATTTTTAAATGCTTTTGATAGCTAAATTACACATTTATTTTTCTACATAGTCCAAATGCACCTTAGATCTTTTAGGCACAAAACTCTGCATACTTATACCCATAAAGCTACAAACACATTTGCATTCTGGTATGAAAATTTCAAATAAAAGTAGCTCTTCCCCCAAACAAAATGGCAGCACAAGGAATTTGATAGCAATTAAAATTTTCACAGCAAACTTCAGAAGAATGCTTGTAACCCTAAACGATATTAACAAGGCTGTCTTTGGGCCATACAGACCTCCTTATTCTGCTGAGTCTGTTGCCATCTCCATCTTCTTTTCAGTGCTTCCCTTTCAGCTCCACTCCTCATCATAGTATAGAGAGCTTTCCGTAACACAAGGTCCCGGTCGTGAAATCCCCACATCCCTAAGGCAGCACAAGATGAAATCCAGTTTTAAAGAAGCTACAGTGAAATAGAAATAGCTAATACATAATTGAAGATTCTCTCTAGCAAATAATTCACTCACTATTTTTAAGATTTCCAAAAGAAAGCGTTATCACAAATAAGCTAATGAGCAACCAGAGTTCTAACACATTTTAAACTTTGATTAGAAACAACCAAGGATTTGAGCTGGTTCAGTTGCTTGCAGGCAACTCCAGCTTTGCTGCAAGCCCTGGAATATTCAGTGCTCAGGTTGGTTTTAGCTGCAGTTGCCAGCAGGCACAAGGATGTTAATGAGCACTGCAGGCACCCCTTGGAATCACAGACAGTGCCGGTCCCCAAAGGCTCCGGCTCTTATACAGCAGGAAATTTCCTCTGGCTTCAAAAAGAGAAAAGCATTCAAGATGATAGAAAGTCTAAAACTACCACCAGCCACAGGCTTTCAAGTTCATTTTAAGATAATGAAACATCTTTATATGGTTGGGAATAGTAACCTACACCAAAAGAAAGCAGAGCTGTCCCCAATCCTGTGCCTACAGACAGCCATGTTTCAGTCACTACTTTGTCAGCTACTGGGTTCGGTCATAATACTCCAAACATTTACAGTAATTAACATATAAAATTAAGTAGATAAAGATAAAAGGATAGTTGGAAACACCAAAAACTCTTTTCTTACTGCATCTTTCAACAAGAGGAGTCTCTTCAAAATATTAAAAATCCCAGTGTTTTTAAACAGTCACTCTTTGGAGTACTTTTGGTGGAAGATTTTAGCAGGTTAGGATGTAGAAAGCCCATCAAAGACCTTTAGCTTCACAGCTTTCTACTGATTTCCAGAAAGGCTTAAAAAATCTTGTAGAAACAATTAATTTATCAATTGGAGATTATTTTAATTCACCCCAAATGCTGTTTCACATATGCTTAAACACTACAAGGAACTAACAGAGATTGACACTGCATTCTTGAAACAGCAGAGAACTGTTGGAAGAAAATCAAGAGAATGAATGAATTTCCTTGCACATAAAGTGGACAACTCTGCAGAAGCTCCTGGAATTTGCCTGTTGACCTGTTTGGATACCGTTCCAGTTATACTTTTATATCCTGAGAAACCTTTTCCTTTCCTGCTTTAGGCATGCTTGAAGTAAACAACACTACAGTGAAATGTGAAGGACATACTGCTCCAGAATCAGACTTTTAATGCAAATCTCTGCATCTCATGTGTTTCTGAGCTTTGGCTGGGGCTAGAGCAGAGCAGTGAATATTTCTGGCAGAAGGTTTCCTGCCCAGACTGCCCCTTACCTAGAGAGGCAGCATGCAGGAGGCAGTTTCCATCACCCGTGGTGGCCAGGGGCAGCAGGCGCTTGCAGCTGGTGCACACCGTGGACCACCAATTGAGGCGTCCTGGAAGGGAAACAGCAGTTACAGGGGGAGAGGAACAGGAGCAGTGCTCTGTGCAGGTAAACACAGAGCAGGAGAGGTAACCATCAACACCCTCCTTGCCAAATAACCTTAAATGTAATGTTAGAAGTCAAAACTGAGAAGATTAGAAATGAGGCAGATAAACGATTCTCTACACGGATCTAGAAAAGAGCACCTTTAATTAATTTGCATCTTCCAGTCTCATACGCTGCATCCAGTGATGGATTTCCAAGGAGTTTACTGCTTTAATACCATTATGAGCCTTGCTGTCAGTTCCCAAACATAATCGACATTGGCCTCCCACAGCACATGACACATTACATTAAGGTAATAAAGGAATTTTTGTCTACAGACAAAAGCAATATGTATGTGGTAATCAAGATAGGTTACTATAAAGGTAAGTTTATTAGGTAAATTATTTCAATCAGATGGATTGTTTCAACAGCTGATTCTCCTCTCATTTCCCACAGTGTAAATCATTATTAGATCTACTAAAACCAGCAGCTACACTACCAGAGAATTAAAATGACACCAAAGCATAGCCCGAGGTGTAGTATAGAATGTGGCCTTTCTCTTTAGGGAATACTTACAGTACCACTTCCCCATCATTGCTATGTGAAGCATGTTTTACCGATTATAAACCAGAGACAGGCTCTGGAAAAGCCTGGCAAAAGGACATCTATTCAGTGAAGAAATAAGTAATGAAGACTATCACTGCCCAAGCCCACACTAAAAGTGGGTAATTCCTGGCACACAGGCTGCCATGTGCTGGCAAACTGGAGTGTTAAGGCTTGGTTAAAAGATCATGGGAGCACTCCTAATAGAAAGAAAAAAATGGGGGTAATTGTGTAGTATCTCTGGGGATGAGGAAGAGCAGATGATTAACAGAGATGAGTAGAGCTGATACATTTCCCAAGATTTGGCAGGTCTGTGGATAATGCACAAGTGAATAATTGAATGAATAATGCAATAGGCAGACTTTTTCTCCCCCAGCTTCTTTACTGGGAAGCTGGGAAGAAATAGCATCTATATATTTGTACAGGCAGTCTTGCACTTAAGGGTAAACCCCAAAACAGAAGGAAGTCCAAACGACAAATAAATGCCTCTCCATTAATAAGTTCTCATTACAAAATTATAATGAAGCTTATTTGTAACTACAGGTAATATACATTAGGGGGAGAATAGTGTAGCAATATCCATTATGTATCCCAGTTATTTGTTCTGGGTACTAAGAACAATGAAATTAAATTGCAATTAGTCCAAATGTGTTAAGAGTACCACACTGTAAAGATGCATAGCAGATCAATATGCACATCTGGTAATCCTCAAATGATTTTAGCAGCTGGTTTGTAAATGCACTACACCTCAGACTAGGCTTATTGAGTTCTAAATTAAATATGCAATAAAGAAGCTTAATTTAAAGCACTATTAAGCAGCCTTGGGAAAGAGCAAGATCATTTTTAGCAATTCCTGCATCTGTGAAATAACAATTTGCCACCTGTTTTTGCAGAATGTTTTGGTGGGATCATATTCAGCAATAAGCTATACCAAGGTGCTGTGTAAAGCCTAGTTAGAACACGTAAAAACAGACAGACCTTCGGTCGGACTTCAGGAAATAATGAGTGGCATTGCTTTGCAGATTAACTAACATGTATTGGTAAGAGATTCACAAACACCAGACTTTGGCATTTTTTGAGTAACAGGAGGTTTCTATAAAAGTGATCTTCTGTCAAGCGCATCCTGCAAAAAGCGTTTGGGGCTTGGTTGACACCACAAAGCTTATGGTTGACTGAAAAAATAGCAGGTATGGGTTTATAATTGGATTATAACAAAAAAGTGGTGCATTTTCATTTTTCAAATGTAGTGGTTATAGTGGGCCCCTTTAAGGAAAAACCAGGAAAATTAAGCTTAGATGAAAACTGAGATCAAACATTTCCACAGTTTTGGTGGATTGGTTTGGGGGACAGAAAGCCCAGGCTTAACAGCATATTATTGTTTACTTTGGCTGTAGCTTTCTAGAAAACACAAACAGGAGCACAGAAAGAAGAGTGTAGAGAAACAGCTCTTGGACTTTCATACAGTATACTTGTACCATTTGTATTGAATTATACTTCAGCACTGCAATATAATTGGTTTTTCTTTCAGTTAAAAACATTCTGTTAGTCCAGCCATTCCTCTGCCTGTACTGTTTTTTAAAACACACTACTTCACTACAGCAGAAGTTTTCATAACATCTCTTTGTGTCAACCCACACATCAACAACACACAGGGGAGCATGTGTCTATAATGAAAATCAACTTGCTGCAGCAAAATATTAAGAATTATAAAATTGCTTCCACCCAGACTTCATTTAATATTATCAGTACCTCGAGTCATCCTCTGTTGAAGAACCACAGCAATTCCTGCCAGAGCTCAGAGAGATCAGCCTGTTACTCAGGAGCTGACCTCATTCCAATTCTGGCAATAATCTGAGTTTACAAGATGGACAAAACCTCAAAATGTTTTTATGAATGTGATGCATTCTATCCTTTCAGAGAAATATTTGGAAAGCAATCATATTAAGGAGAAAACACTACACTGAAGCAGTGGGGAGTAAGTAAATCACACTGCCTTTGTCTGGGCCTTTCCTTTATCATCTCACACAGCACTTTGCAGTAAATTGGGAGTTTTCTTCTGAGTTTCCATACAGATAGGATGTAATCAGGACATGCTGTCACATATAGATGTCAAGCTAGCAAGAGTGTAAGCATAAAAAAAAAAGAACATAAAACCTTTGAGGCTTTTACAAACACCCAGCTCATATGGCCACTTCAGAACCCACGTGTGACACTGTTAGTGGCAATTCTGCTCTCCTACTCCAGGTTTTGGGAGTAGTAAGCTATTAGTTCCTAGCAAATGTCCTCTTCCTTTGCCTAATCAGCTTCTTTTTTATTTCTTTTCTCTAGAAATTCATGGTATTATACCCAAGTACATGCCCCTCTTCCTTTAACAACATCCCCAAATTCACCTACAAAAGCTACTGTCCTTCATGGGTTGGTTTGAAATATATTTTAGGCTCTTTGCAGGGAATACATCTCATCTTTTAGAGTTTTTTTATGTCATTGGCCAAACCATAGTCAAACTGTTGGTAGGAGACAATAAAATGTCTAATACTATGTGGCTTTCCTATTAATTCATTATCTTCATTTTGTACAACAAATAAAATAAAATAGGCAGGAAACTGTATATCTTTACATCTAAAACAAAGACAAAAGGTTCACTTCTATGAAGTCTTACATGATTTTCTTAAGCAAACTCTTTGATCTGTTTAACTTACTTGAAATACAGAAGTGTTTCTCAGGAAGTTCCAGGTTATCTGAATTAAATGCTCACAAAGTAAACTAAGTCTATACAGGCTACAAGGACACCAGTGATCAAAACCCTGAGGACTTCAAATGGTCAAACCCTCTCCTTTCCAGGGTGCAAGAGGCTCTGGGGATGAAGGCACTTTTCCAGTGTGTGTCAAGTTACTGCCCTAATTAATATGAAGAAAAGAATAAATGATTTGTTCTAATTTTCAGAGAGGTTTGAGAGAGGAATGCTAACAGCAAATTCGGTAGTTTCTGCCGCCATTTCCAGTTCAAAGCCAGCCAGCTCTGCATGGATTAGAGGATGTCAGCTCTAAATTCACATATTCTCTGATTTTAAGGTCAGAAAGCCTCTGTGATCTTCTAGTTCATACTAGACACTAAAGGCTGTAATTGCACTGAAGCAGGTAGGTCAACAATGGCGCTGTACCAAGGTATATCCCTTTGGAATTTGGAGGCTTTGGCAGAACTGCCAGAGGAAGAATCATTCCATTTTTCCCTGTCCTCCTTGGGTTAGTTGGTTCTTAGAGAAACTGGATATATTTTTCTCATAGGTGACTTGCAGTTTTCATGCTTCATAGTTGCCTGGTAGCATTCCTACCCTATTTTACACTGCTATTTCTCCCAGAAAAACGCCTAAAGGCTTTCTGAACACTGCTTGGGGTTCTTTTGGTTGTTCATAGGTTTTGTTTCTATTTCCTTAAGAATGTACTGTTTGGGGCTATTATCTAAGTATGTCTGGCTTTTCAATTACCAAAGCCAAAAAAAGAGCACATGACAATATCTCCCAAGTACTCAGTGGGACACCAGATTAGCAGAGCTCCTGCCTCAAACGGGAGCTGCACTTCATCAGTTTGGGCTCACACAGGGCACCAGGGTTGGAGAATGAATCTCCGATCAATCCAGTGTTACACAAGTCAGTAGAACAATCCACACACAAAAAAGGTAACTGTCTGTTCCATATCCCACAAGCAACCATGAAATCTGATTTTACAACTCTTTTATATCACCAAGGTTGGGCATTTCACTATACAGATGTGTTCATTTCATGGTTCATTAGCACTCCTGCTGTTTCATAAAGCACCAATACTAATTTTAAATAGATTTCTCCATATCCTTGAAAATTGGCTTAAAACTTAAAACTACTAATAGATCTGAATTAACATTAATTTTAAATATCTACATTTTTTCTCCCCATGGCAATACTGAAGTATTGCTTTAAAGTTATGTAGTTTCTCATTATAAAAAAAAATAAACACAAAAAATACATATCTATTTTCTCAAGCTGCAACAGAACTTGAAGATGTTGCCTTTCACAGTCACTGCAATGTAATTTCCTCATGAGAACTGGGAGTACCAACTCCCTCTGACCATCCAGACTCATGTCCTTGTCTATTGCATGACTTCCCTACCAGTCCCTTCCTTCCTCTCTCAATTTCTTTGTTTTATTAATGAAATTTGACCATTTTTTCTATAACGTTTTAAAAGAAACAGAGGATTGGGATATGAGTCATTTGGCAAAGAACACAATAACTCTCTGGCTTTTATTTCCCAGGCAGGATGTGCAAGCTCCGGACACGAAGCAGGATTAGAAATGCCAACCCAAATGCTGGATTGGCCACCTACTGACACCCACGGTGTCACCCAGCTGCTGACAGACACCTGAGGTGTCACCCACCTGCTTGCTCCAATGCCACCATGGTGGCCTGCTCAATTAGGTCCCTCTCAATGAAGCTCCTGAAGTCCTCGCTGTACACACTCAGGTCTGGCAGCTGGAATGTGTAGATGGGCATCTCCAAAGGGAACTGCTCATTGCTGCAGTCATTGGCTACATGGGAGCGAGCAAGGGACACTATGGCTGAGCTGGCATGGGAAATCCCTCTGGAGAGACGCTTTTCTGTGGAGAAACCAAAGAGCAGTTACAGCCTGCACCACTGCCTAAAAGGCCAGCAATGCCAAGGCTGGTGAACGCCAAGGCTGGTGAATGCACTTTCATTTCACTAGGAATTTATTCCATGTCTTGTTTGCTACCTTTTTCAGGTTATTTTCCTACTGTAAAAGATTGCTTGTTCCTATTACAGGTCCCTTTGGCAACCCAGAGGAACTTGACTCTCCTTCTAGCAAAAAAGACCAGTAGTAAAAGTAACAAAATATGAAAGATAAATATTCCTATAAAATTCTTCTTTGATCTATCTTAAGTTTTCAAAGATTCATTGGAAGAAATATTTATTGACAGACAGATGATAATCAGTTAATGTTTTGAACTCCTTAATTAAAGTTTACTTTAACGTAACTTATCGCTAATAGTGTTTTTAAGACATCACAAACTGACTAATGGTTATTTAAAATTAACTTTCTTGCAGTTTGTGAACTTTTATTTCTCTAGTGGATCAAATGGAGAGTTAAATTGCACTCCCTAAATTATCCTAAATGGAGGGAGAGGGCAGAAGGTTTCATTTTGCATTGGTTTCTTCTCCCTCTACATGTCAGCTAAATCCCCTGAGAAGGGGCACTGAAGTGCAGGGCAGCACCTCCATGTGACATCCCATCTCTGCCACTCCATCACCCCTCCCAGCACAGCCCAGCCCTCCCCTGCTGGCTGCATTCTCCACTCCTTGCTGCAAACCAAGGTGCTCCTTTCCCTCCTCTGCTCCTCCCTGAACACCCCTAGGCCCACCTGTCAGTCAGAGGTGGCTCTCTGGTCAGGAGTTCCTCAGCTACACACTGAGTTGGCAGCCAAATTCCTGTCAGTCCAGGTGGTCAAAGCCAGATGTACCTCACAATACCTACTGCACCCACTAAACATCAGATGGACATTTCAGTGCAAACTGTATCCCAAAGAGGCTGAAGGGACATGGTTTTATCAACTGTGCTGCTCTTGCTCCCTTTATTTGTATTCAGTGCTTTAAGGAGACTTAAGAAGCACCACAGTTCCTTTTCTTCTGATGGAAGTCAGCAATTTTTAAAAAGCTTTACTGAAACTCCTAAGAACTGATGCTATTTCCTGTTTAATAGGAGGGAAGGGCCAGCAGGAGAAGGGAAGCCCTTCTGTTCCTTTTAATGGCTGCACAGAAAGCCATCACCAGGCTACTGCTATTACCTGCCTACATGACAAGCTGCCAGACCTGCAGATTTATTTTGGTGCAAACTACAGCTTCTTGAGAAATTCATAGAAAAAAATTGCAACCCAACTGTCAGAGAGAGGGAGAGATTTGAAATAAAACCCCTAAGAGCTCTGAAAACAAAAAAGCAAATTATAATGCTTATCATCTTGTACTGGAAATTAACTATTAGAGATAGCTGATTAGTTTTACTTAAGGTTTCAATTTCTATTCAGCAGGGGATAGGAGGCAGTTTCTGTGGAACCATGAAAGAATGACATTTTAAAGCTGAAAGTTATTCATAGTCTGCATACACCCTTTTCACACACTGTGAGTAAGAATGTAAAGAGTGAAATATGGATTTTTAAACCTTTTGGTTTGTTTGTTTCAATAAGCATAGAAAACTATATACAAGAGTGGTCTGTGACACCCTCTAATTAACTCCTTTCATGAGTACCACAGGACTGCTTGGGGACAACATATTTTACTTTAATCACCCATTAAAAAAATAATTTGCAGAACTGACACAGAGCTCAAAACCACCAAAACATGAAAAATAGGGTCTAGCAGAAGCTCTGAGCCCCGTGACAGTGACACAGCTCACACGCCGCTGGCACATGGCCTCCCACTCTCTGCAGCCAAGCACAGCTCCCAGGCAGACAGGCTGGAGACCCTCCTGTCCCCTGAAACCCCACAGAGGAGCTCTTACCTTGGGCAATGTCATCCTGCCTTTGCAGGCAGGGCCTCTCAGCCTTGGTCACCTGGGGAGGCTGCTCTGGCTCCTGCTGCTTGTAAAACCTGCCCTCGTTGAACACCTGGGGCAGGTTGGCCGTGTGCACCTGCCGCAGCTGCTCATAGTCGTTCAAAGCTGCTGTCAGGTCCCAGTTCTTGCCTGCAAAACAGCAAAGTAACCCTCAGCTCAGCTCTGTCTGGGGAGCAGCTATCCCCACCGCCCTCCTGGGACCCCCCCAACCTGTGGCATCCCAACACAGCAGCACTGTGGGAAGAAGTGTCAAAGCCAGCTACCATTGACTAAAAGGCACCATCCACTGCTTTCCTCTCATCCATAAACCCAAAATCTATGACATTTATCACAGGAGGTGATCAAGGCCAGGACTTCCCTTGCTCAGATTTCAATCAAATGGCTCCAGAAATGAGCAATTTAGGATGAATTCTAAATCCCACTGAGAGGGAGCAATAATTTGTAATTGTGTGGTTGTATTAATAATAAATAATAATTAGGAGCAATGATGGAAAGACAAGAGTGATAGTGTCATAGGCCAAAAGAGTGAGAAACTTTCTTATCTTTCATTTGCAGAACAGCTGAAATGCAAACACAAACCCTTTATCTCATACATGAGAGAGAAGTCGCTCTCTTAAAGATTTTAAAAGCCTTTTAGAAAGCAGGTAATAAAGGACACAGTTCTGTAACAAAACCTGCAGAGAGAGACTCAGCCAGTGTGGCTCCATGTCTGTGGGAGCTGCTCGTGGAACCTGTCAGCACAGAATTCTCTAAMGGATTTGCTTCTGCCTT
Organism: Cardinalis cardinalis; assembly: GCA_014549065.1. Lineage (NCBI taxonomy): Eukaryota > Metazoa > Chordata > Aves > Passeriformes > Cardinalidae > Cardinalis > Cardinalis cardinalis. Next base: position 171,008 of record JACDOX010000095.1, read on the forward strand.
CCACTTCAGTATATTGCTCTGACCAGTAACCACAGAATGCAGCCAATATCCAGAGATGCACAAGTCTGTTTAGTACAGGTGGTGACACAGGACTTGGCATTCTCAAAAAAAACCCATGAAAAACACGTTGAGGTGTCTTCCTGCTATTTTCAAAATAATCCTGCTAAATTAAGATACAGAGATGTCTACCATTCTCCAAGTATATGTTTCTGATTGGAAAATTAAAAATATTAAATAACAACAAAGAGAGACCCTACAAGTTACATGAGACTTTCAGAGCATTCCTGAAGCACTTTTCCTGGCAATTCAAAAGTAACCTGATTCTGACTAATACATGATTTATTACACCATAGAAGGTTGTCATTTTATGTACTTTGAGAAGCTACATTACCTGAGTAGCAGTTAAAGATAACTTACTTGCTTACACCAAGGAGACAAGCTAAATATAGTACAAAGCAGTTTAAACAGATAGAAGAAAGCCTTTTACTGTTACAGTCACATCCGTGAAGAACAAAATCCTATCTAAAGAARGAAAAAACCAGCACAAACAGCTGGTACCTACAGGATTGGGCTAAACTACCTCTGGTTTTGAAGTACTTAAAAACCTCTGAAAGGAGAATTGGTACCACTGAACAAGAATGTTATCTAGCTCCTGAGCAGACTATAATATAAACCACCATGTGAGCCACACAGAATTGTTCTGTAATTGCCTATTAGAAAGTCTGTAGGACAAAATGTAAATTCAGTGAAAATTATCAGAGATACTGGAACAAGAACTTCAGCTATTGCTAGCATTTGTTCCCTAAAAAGCACATGTAGAGTGAATGGCTGTAATCCAGTCAGGGCTCTGCTCGAACTTTACACACATCCCAACCAAGTTACACAACCCAAAAAGAGCTATGAGTGCATTCCCAAAACCAATCAGTGTTTGGAGTAAGAACTGCTTTTCTTTGGTTCWGGTTTTAAGAGGCACTTTACACACATTTTTAAATTATTCTTCTTCTCAACCACAAAAACAACAAAGTAAATTTAAAAAAAAGTAAGTATAATTCTAGGAAATGTAGCTTTAAACAAAATATTATTATTCTAGTACTGGCAATGCTACAAACCCAGGCCTATGTGACCCCCAGGAACATCCTGGATTCATTGAGTACAGATCCCTGAGCACCAGACCTGTAGCAGTGGAACACAAACAGCATTTCTCAGGGCATTCCCTGCAGTTCCCCTCCTCAAGATTTTTTCATGTTTAAATTCTGAAGCTAACAAAAATCCCAGTGCACGTGCTGTAAGTGGCTGCAGTGTGACAGGGCTTTGATGTATGTAAGAGGAAAGCAGAAAATCAGCAGACTCACAGAAATCCCACTGGCCTCAGTTTTAAACCAAATGCAATCATCTTATATAAAAGCTCTGTCATAAAAATTACATTGAGCCTTCGGAAAGCAGGCTCACGGTGTGTTGCATTTAAAACTGGATTTGCACAGTGGCTCTTGAGTTACGTTCCATGGTACATTGTAGCAACTCAACTTCTAATATAGACTTGAAACCTTACAAAAATTAAAATTTCTCTACCTAACACAGAAATATCTGATTTTCAAATCTCTTTATATCCCTGGAGTTCTCCCCATCTCCTGAACAGAAGCACCAATTCAGCACCAAAGCCCTAAACTTCAGAAAACCAACACAGGAAATTATTGGACTCACTCTCCCTAAATTTGCAGGAGCCTCCAAGCATTGAAATGAAAGAAAAACATTCAACCAAATTAAAGAACATTCAGCACCTTTCCATCTCCATGAAAAAGTGTTTTTGAAAATTAGCCATCCTCACTGACCAGCAAAAGTGTTCCCAGCTACTCACTCCACTGGAAAGATGGAAGGTTTCCCCCTTTGCCCCTCTCCATTTGGTTTACACTTTCATAAGTAAATATAAATGACAAATCTCGTTTTTCCCACTGCACATAAAAAAAGATGAGAATTCATCAGTTTGGGAGAATTAGCAAAGAAAAATCCAAAGCGAAAATGAAGAAAACTGAAGGCAGCAAAGACAAATAGAGAAAAGAAAGAGAGAACAAAAGTGAGGGGTTTATGAAAGACTCTGAGAGAAGAAATACAAATAGGTACAAAAATTTAATGCAGTGCCAAAAAATTTTAAAAACTTAACAAATCTAATAAAAAATATTATGTTATTTGTACCACAGGAACAGATGGCAGAAACAAGTGGCAAGCTGGGAACCAATCAAGAAAATTATTAAATTCAGAAATGTCCAGAGTAGATGATCTGAACAAGGATTTCTATCAGTGTGACCAGTAGGTGAGAAAGTTTCAGCTGCAAGGTACTGAGGAAATTAGTGGGACTTGTGGTTGTGGAGTCTATCTTTCCTCCTTTAAACATTGCATACTAAAAGCTTTTGAATTTCTAAAACTGTATCTTATTGCATCACAAACCAAGTTTTGAGAGACAAAAACTCCCTGAGTTATGCTAGGTTGGAAATGACAAAAATAAATTCATATAATATGGCAAACAAACACATCCTCCCCTCCAAAGCCTTTCATCAATTAATTTAAGTCAAGTAAAAGCTTTTGTTGCAATTTGACAGACAAAACCAACAAAAGACTATTTTTTAGATTGTCTGCTATTTTTGTCTCACTGTTACTTCTCTGATGCACACTGTTCACTGACTGCTTCTTTGTTTATATGACATATTATTGTATTTTAAAAGGCATTTCAGAGGCATAACAACGTTATTTCAGTGCACACARTCACATCAGATAAGCCACTAGCAGCTCTGGATCAGTAACAATTTGATTGCTCCAAACCAGCACCAACACAGCAGGTTTGCAGGAAAGGCTTCCAGTTTCAAACAGCCAGAGAACATCAGTCAGCAAAAAAGCTGGAGGAGCACAAAGTTGGTTGGAAAACACAGGTAGTGAAATCATTATCAGGGTGCTAGAACCAAATCAACTCACTGACTGAATAGAAAGAACATACTTACTGAGCAATTGCTTCCTGAACAGCTATATGTGCTATGTGAGTCAGCAGGTGTGCAATTTAACAACACTCAATGGTCTCTGCTTTGAAACAAAGTCCTTCTTGTTCGGAGGAAAAACAACAAAACACACACACACACACAAAAAACCCCCAAAAACAAACAAAAAACCCCAAAAACAAACCCCAAACCA